>QLTV01002718.1:837873-861964 GCA_003457575.1 Thermophis baileyi | reverse complement strand
GGCATCTGCAAATTTAATGAGTTCCCCATCTATCCCCTTGTCCAAATCATTGATGAAGATGTTGAAGAGTTCTGGGCCTAAAACAGAGCCCTGGGGTACCCCACTGCATACTTCCCTCCATGTAGATGCACGCTGAGTGCGGTTGGTCAGCCAGTTACAAATCCATCTGGTGGTGATACTGTCTAAGCCACATTTTTCTACTTTATTTAGTAGTAGGTAATGGTCTACTTTATCAAATGCCTTACTGAAGTCTAAGTAAATTATATTGACAGTATTCCTCTGGTCCACTAATTTTGTCACTTTGTCAAAGAATGCTATAAGATTAGTCTGGCATGATCTGTTTTTGACAAACCCATGTTGGTTATTACTTTGTTTTCTTCTAGGTGTTCGCTGATTCGTTGCTTGATTATCTTTTCCTGAATCTTCCCTGGTATTGAGGTCAGGCTGATAGGTCTGTAGTTTCCTGGATCTAACTTGGTTAGTGTGAGTTGATCTTTATTTCCTAGATCTATTTTTTTCCCTTTTTTTGAAGATGGGAACTACATCAGCTCTTTTCCAGTCCTCTGGCAGTTTCCCGGTGCTCCAGGATCTTTGAAAGATATAGTTCAGTGGTTCTGAAATCTCGTCTGCCAGTTCCTTCAGAACCTTGGGGTGTAGTCCATCCAGTCCTGGTAATTTGAACTCGTTTAGGGTAGACAGGTGTTCACTTACCATTTTCTTCCCTATTTTAACTTGTGTTCCTAATCTGTTTTTTGTGGTGCTGTTTTTGATAGGTTGGACTGTTTTTTTCCCTTTGTGTAGAGACAGATGCAAAAAACGAGTTAAGTAGTTCTGCTTTCTCCCTGTTGCTTGCCACCTTCTTGCCACTTTCTTCCAGCAATGGACCAATTGTTTCCTTGACTTTTTTCTTGTTTTTAATATGTTGGAAGAAGCTTTTTTTGTTATTTTTTACTTTTGTCACAAGCCTTTGTTCATTGCGAGCCTTAGCTTTCCTCACTTCATCTTTACAGGCTCGGGCTATTTGCTGATATTCTGCCTTAGTTATTTGCCCCTCTTTCCACTTTTTCTACTTGTCCTTTTATAAACTTGTCTGTTTATAAAATGAACCTTATAAAAGTTCATTTTATAAACTTGGAAATATCTAAATGAAGCTGTGTGAAAACTTTTATTGGATTACTTCTAGCCCCTCTATGACTATTGGATTATTGGAGACTCAAGTTTAACCTCTGGAACTATTTAAATGGAGCTGACTGTTAATGGGACATAAAGAATTGGGACTAGTAACTTAAAGATTGAATAAATAGCTTCTTGGACTGTTGGATAAAAACTGAATTTAAAAAACAAAAACAAAATAAGGTATCTAATAAAGGAAAGATGAGTGGAATTGTACAAGACATGGATTTACTTTTTCAAAATTTAAAAAATATTATGGAGAAAGAATTTAAGGAGACTATGGAACGAATGGAGAATACCATCCAAGGGATGATAAGCAAAGACCAAGACGCCCAGGAAAAGGAGGAGTTAACAGAAGGAATGAAGAAGGAAGAAGACAAAGACAAAGAGGAGACAACAGTGGAAATAATAATGGCTGATGAATTAAACCAGGGCGAGAATATATCAGAGGGGGGAAGAGAGGTCTGAAAGCAAGATAGGGGCTTGGGTAGAAATGTTAGAAACTAGGCGGTGGAAGAGGGTAGAGGTGGGAGGAATACCTAGATTAAACATCCAAGAATTAGATTTAAGAGAGGAATTTGGGAGGCAAGTTAAAAAAAAAAAAGCACAGCAATTAAATTTTCGAGGCAGGCAAGGGACAATGGCTAGATGATATTCTTCTTATTTTTATATTGTTGTTTTGATTTACTTTTCTTCTTTACTACTTTTCATGTAAAGCATAGCAAAGAAAGTATGGAAGCGGGCAAGGGATGATAGATGGATGTTTTTTTTTGTTGTTGTTATGAGTTACTTTTCTTTTCCTCTCGCTTTCTTCGTCCTTTTCCTTTTTCCTCTTTTAAGTAGGTGTCATGATTAGAAGGTAGAAAAGAAAAAAAAAGAAATTTTAATTAAAGAGTGATATGATCAAAAGCTAGAATAAGTAATAGAAATAAGAAAAGGGGGAATATTAGTATAGATTTTTTATATTACAAAATGAAAGTAATAAGAGAAATTGTGGAATAATTGAAAAATGATAGACTATAAATTAATATAAGTATGCATTATTATTAGAAATATGTAAGCTGATTGTATGTAAGGGTTATGATTAATTTGATTAGCTTTATTTGTATTAGAATGTATGACACTCAGGTGTCACACTGTTCACACATTAATTTGATATTTTGATAAAAAATAAAAAAATAAAAAACTTGGGGAAAAAAGAAAAGAAATATCCAACCTGAGTATTACATGTCCAACAATTTTTAGAAAATGATGTAGTGAACAGGACTGGGGTAATATATCGATGATAGAACACTTCATACCAAATTTTCTTTAACTATAGTACTTGGTACAATATTCTCCTTCAATTGACATTCCTATTGTTAAATATACAATACAGACATTGAAATTCTACAACCATTTAATCCTACAATATTTAATTTCAGGTTTCGAGTCCTGTTTCATCATCAATTTATAAATACAGCCTAGCAGATGCTCTGAACTGCGCAATTAGCTCTCCACTGAGTGAATTTCTTTGTGCTTTACTGTTCAGGAAAATAAACATTTAACAGCCAAGCAAAATACATAAAACTGGCTAATTTTTTTCTTTTTATTTATCCCAAACTTTCTGTGCTTATTCTTGCATTATTTCATATAAATTGTTTCCCCCCCTCAATTTATATCAAAGAGCTGTGGTAGTGCAGTGGTTAGAGTGCAGTACTGCAGGCTACTTCTGCTGCCTGCTGGCTGCCTGCAGTTCGGCAGTTCGAATCCCACCAGGCTCAAAATTGACTCAGCCTTCCATCCTTCCGAGGTGGGTAAAATGAGGACCCAAATCATTGGGGGCAATAGGCTGACTCTGCAAACTGCTTAGAGAGGGCTGTAAAGCACTGTGGAGCTGTATATACGACTAAATGCTATTGCTATCCAGAGATATTTGTATAGCCCACCAGAAAGTCATGTTCTTTCTGTAGATTGGCTGGGCGGTAAGAAGTTACAATTCACTTGGTGATCCATATTAAGCCATTAATATGATAATACAATTTAAATTTTGAGTTGTCCAATCACTTTAGGAGGCCTCCCTATGGGCTGATCTGAATTCCCAGGGAAAAGGGAGATATTAATGGAATAAATATAGGTAGTCCTTGACTTACAACCACATTTGAGATCAGAATTTTAGTTGCTAAGCAAGATGGTTGTTAAATGAGTCACGCCCAATTTTATGACTTTTTCACCATGATTGTTAAGTAGATCACTGCAGTTCAGTGGTGGGTTGCTACCGGTTCGCTCCGGATTGCGCGAACCGGTAGCGGCGGTGGTGGGAGGCTCCACCCACCCGCCCGGACGTCTCTGTGCATGCGCAGAAGCGCCGTGTGCGCACTCCCTATAGCGAACCGGTAGAGAAGGTAATTGAAACCCACTACTGCTGCAGTTGTTAAGTAAATTATGTGGTTGTTAAGTGAATCTGGCTTCCCCCATTGACTTTGCTTGTGGGAAGCCAGCTGGGAAAGTCACAAATGGTGATCACATGATCCCGGGGTCACTGCAACCACCATAAATATATGCCGGTTGCCAAACACCCGAATTTTGATCATATGGCCATGGGGATCCTGTAATAGTTTTAAGTGTGGGGAATGGTTGCAAATCACTAGTGCCATTGTAACTTTGAACGGTCACTAAACAAATGGTGTAAGTTGCGGACTACCTATACATAATAAATAAAAGTAGCTAACATGACCCCAGCTTTTTCTTCAAAGACGAGAAATTTAAGATTTGGTTAACAAAAAGCACATTTTTGTTACATGTTTTGGCGTGTATTTTATTTGCAATAGGAGGATGTGTAATGGAAAATCTAAATGAAGAATGACATGGCCATACATTTTGAGAATTCATTCCTGAAAAATTGGTTGAGGTGCATCACACATGACAGGAACAATATGTTTGTTCCTTCGGATTGGTTCATTACTCACTGCGTATCTGGCAAGCCTGGATTTCGAGAATAAAAGTAATTGGCCAAATGTTTCTTCCACAACAAAATGGTGTGATTCACAAATATGGACTTCACTGATGCACAGAAAGCAGAATCTGCAAGGGTCTTGTTACAAGGCAAAAGGAAAATTGTTCACAACTTGGAAAGATGCAGTATGTGGAAGAAGTGAAGAACACATTACACAGGTGTTTGTAGAGGAGAACCTAAGTAGTCACCTAATAGTTATTAGATTAATTTCTTAATTAAACAAGATAAAATAAATATGCATGTGCAATCTCCATGAGAGATGTAGGCTCATTATAACTGCAGTGAAATTATAAAGCAGGGCAAAACAGATTCTGAAACATCCTTTAAAAATCAGCCTAATTAGCAATTTGCTATAGCAAGAAATGCCTGGACAATAATGCCAAATCTGTACAGATAGTTCTCAAAACCATTCATTTAGCAACCGTTCAAAGTTACAATGGCACTGAAAAAAAGTATTTTACATTGTCCTTGCATTTATGGCCGTTGCCGCATTCCCACAACCATGTGATCAAAACTTGAACACAACCAGCATGTATTTATGACAGTTGGAGTGTCCTGTGGTCACATGATCTCTATTTGTGACCTTCTGACAAACCAAGTCAATGGGAGTAACAGTAACAGAGTTGGAAGGGACCTTGGAGGTCATCTAGTCCAATTCCCTGCTCACACAGGAGACCTATACTAGGGATTCGAACCGTCAAACTGCCGACCTTTCCGATTGACAAGCTCAGTGTCTTAGCCACTGAGCCACTAACCCTCATACATACTAACTAACATACTAACTAACACTAACCCTCAAACCAGATATGGATGCTCCCAATTGTGGTTGTAAGTTGAGGACCATCTATGTTGATGGCAGCAAGTTTACTTTATGCACAAAAATGGAACTTTGATTCCCATAATGGACAAATGGCTGCAAAAGTTGATGGAAATAGCAGAGATGGCTAAACTAACTGCTTTGATTAAAGAAAAAAAAACACATTTGCTTTTGTTTCTACTTGGAAACCGTTTCTGGACTTTGTGCTCAAGGAGGAAAAAAAATGAAACTTTGATTTTGGGTTTTGCTGATTAGATATTATTATAGAAATGGCTAGTGTACTGTATACTATTATGTAAAAGAAATTGAGGTTTCATGTTACTATCTACTGCACCAAAAGGTGTCGAAAATCAATGCTTTTCTTTCCCCCCTCAACCCTACACTTTTATCTCTTCCCCCTTCCCTCCCTTATTTTCCCATTATTTTCATTTTTTCATGTACTTCTGTATTTTATATTTCGACAAACTAATAAAATAGTAAAACACCGTAAGTTGAGGACTACCTGAAATGGAATGTATGGATGACCTTGGGGAAGGAAGGGGAAGAGATGTTGCCTAGGAAACAATCTGAGAAGACAGGAGGAACCCCGGTGGCTTAGCAGTCAGAGAAATAAATTTAGGAAGGACCGGGCTTAAAGCATCAATCAGATAAGTGACAGTGGGAAATTTGTACTTTCAGACTTATAAGACAGATGTCAGCCCTTCCAGGTGAATCAGAGAGCAAACATGACAAGATGAACTAATTCTACTCTATTGTAAGGCTACATTACTGAATCTTGCAGGAATAGGTCATGCAGCCTTTTTTAGTTGATTTCACAAGTTATTCTGGAGCATGTAGATACGCATACAATACTTGTCTCTAAATAAATAAAGTAACTCTGTCTTTTTTTTTTTTTAAGTCATGTGGGTTACCTCCATAGTTTCACACAAGTTTGGGAAAAGATGTTCCTGATTTAAAAGAGCTGCAGATAGATGCTATGTTTGCACTCTGAAGCATCTCTTAGGAACTGAATACACAACCCTATAGAGCAGGGGTGTCAAACTTGATTTCATTGAGGGCCGCATCACGGTTGTGTTTGACCTTGGGGGGGGGCATGGCCAGCTCAATGTCACTCTTGTCGGGGGTGCCTGTGGTGGCCCGAGTGCTCTGCCAGCGAAAACAGGGTCCCAAGCTCCGTTTTCGGCTGTGACAGCCTCCTGCAACCCTCTGCCAGCGAAAACGGAGCTCGGGAGGGCCACGCGGGCCAGTCCTTCGCTGTTTCCAGGGCAGCCCCGCGGGCCAGATCTAAGCACCCCGCGGGCTGCATCCAGCCTACGGGCTTTGAGTTTGACACCCCTGCTATCGAGCATAAGTCTAGAATTAAATAAGAACAACAAAGGATAAACAGTCTGGTGTTATATAAATATTTGGTTCAATCCAGTTAAAGGACTCAGCTCCTATTTTTTGGTTTTTTGGAACTATCTACGGCCATGATGGTGAACCTATGGCACATGTGCCAGAGGTGGCACGCAAAGCCCTCTCTGTGGGCACACGCACCGTTGCCAGCTGGTCTTCTGGTTTCTGGCGTGTGCATGTGTGCTGGCCAGCTGGTCTTTGCGCGTGCCAGAGCGCTGTAAACCTGAAGCGCGCGCCGGCCAGCTGGTCTTCAGGTTTACTGTGCTCCGGCGCAGACGAAGACCAGCTGGACGGCATTCATGCGTGTGCCGGAAACCCAAAGAACAGCTGCCGGTGCGCGCATGTCCACTGGCCAGCTGGTTTTTGAGGTTCCTGCGCTCTGGCACGCACGAAGACCAGCTGACCGATGCGCATGCGTGCCGGAAACCCGAAGACCAGCTGGCCGGCACATGCATGCGCGCTGGCCAGCTGGTCTTTGGGTTTCCGATGCTCCAGCGCACGCATGTGCGCGTTCCGGTTTGGGCACTCAGTGCCAAAAAGGTTCGCCATCACTGATCTACGGGGTGACCACTATCAGAAACCAGACTATCAGAAAACAACTCTTGGCCTTATATGAAGCTCTTGTAATGCTCGTGAACTTTTTTGATCTACTTATATCTTTTCAATCAACCAGTTAATCTGTCTGTCTTTTTTTTAAACCACATTAAAGACTTGTTCGTGCTTTCTAGAATATTACATAAAGTTTGGAGGTCAGTTCTTTAAAAATTAGTACTACAATGTGAAATAGGATAGGAGTAAATATTAAAAAGAATGTATGGATATTTCAGTGCATATTATTATCTAGTACCATGTTTCCCCCAACATAAGACATCCCCTGATAATAAGCCCAATCGGGCTTTTGAGTGCATGGCAATAAGGCCAAGCGCTTATTTCAGGGTTCAAAAAAATATAAGACAGGGTCTTATTTTCGGGGAAACATGGTACTAGATAATAAAGTCATGTATTTTTGAGTGATCACTTGTATTTTCTATATAAAGCTGTAATTTAGAATGTTATGATTTAGAAAAAAATTAAAGGTCATTATTTTATGGTAAATAATTTTTGTAATGATTTGATTTTTTTTTAAAGCCAGCTTTCTAACTTGAGTTCTTGGTAAATTGATCACCCCAACTATTTGAATTTTTCTTCAAAGGACTCTAGTGGGATAAACTCATTTTCTAGAAGACATTGTCTGATACCTCTACACCTTACACAAATCTTTTTCCTAAATCAATACTATCATCATTTTCTCTTCCCGTCCAGCAAGGTGCTACACTTTATCTAACAGTACAATTTGCTCTTGGGATATCTTTTTCTAAAAAAAATGTATAAGGAATGGAAACTGTGTTGTTTCCAACTGTAAGCAAGAGACTCATAACCAATTCTCAACATCCAATAAATGTCATTATTTTGCGACCAAACCTTACATTAGTTGGAAAAAAACAGATCCTAAAATATCCACCTTTAGAAGTGTATACCTATATCTTTGAAAACTGGAAAAAAAAGTGGGATAGGTGTTTAACAGAATCTCAGAAGTAATGAATACAAGTGAAAGTTGTGTTCATATATAATCATGTACAGGATTATTTGCATTCGAAGTCACCTCAAACCATGAGATGGGCAGCATATAAATTTAATAAATAATAATATTTCTTTGCCAAGCTTTTTCATCAAGCAAATCCATATAATTTCCCTGTCATAACACCTAACTCGTTTTAGATCCATTCTACATAGTTGACCACACTAGATAAGAAAACTAAATGAATAATCATTATCTTCTGAGATCAATAAATATATTATGACTACACAAAATCTTTCAACAGTGCAGGAAGCAAGAACGGCTATAGAGTGACTATAATTTATTATCTTTAAAAAGTTTAAATAATTGCGTACTCCATCATGTACCTGATCTAATATCATAAAACATTGTAATCTATTCTCATAAAATAATGGTTTAAAATCCTATTTAGTACCACATATTTTCTATTTAGTACCACCAATTACAAATTAGATGTATCTTCCAACTGTTCCTCATTACTAGATAATAGCAATAAGGAGGAGATAAGGGATAGGGATCCTATCACCTCAGAATTAATTAGATCTGTTATTAAATTATATTAAAGTATCCCTATTCATTAACTTTAGTGAAAAACAATACTGCCAATTGAAATTTTGCAAAGATATACAAGATAAATACAGATAGTCCTTGACTTACAATCATCTATCTATCTATCTATCTATCTATCTATCTATCTATCTATCTATCTATCTATCTATCTATCTATCTATCTATCTATCTATCTATCTATCTATCTATCTATCTATCTATCTATCTATTCATCTATCTAATCATCTATCTATCTACACAATCATCTATATCTATCTATCATCTATCTATCTATCTATCTATCTATCTATCTATCTATCTATCTATCTATCTATCTATCTATCTATCTATCTATCTATCTATCATCTATCTATCTATCTATCTATCTATCTATCTATCTATCTATCTATCTATCTATCTATCTATCTATCATCCATCCATCCACCCATCCATTTATCCATCCATCCATCTATTTTTCATAGTTCTTAGCTGTCCATCTCCCTCCCCACATGACAAGGAAAACAAGACAAAGAGTGGTTAGAAGTCCACTGATTTTCTTGTTGCTTTCCAGAGGGGAGTTTTATATTGTTACTGTTTGGGCAAAACTGTTAAGAAGAAGGAAAAGTTGTATTTCTAGTTTCTAGCCTAACCAGTTCCAGGAATTCTCCTACTGACTGTTAAGTGAACTTTCCTTTCAAAGTCCTTCAATAATTCAACTTGCAACCAGACTTTAGAAAGCCCTATCGACTTCTATCTTAAATGACTCTGTTAGTGTCATTTTCTCCAGATATTTCTTCAATTACTTCTGAACTTGTAACTCTTACCTTCCTGAGAATGCATATAAAAGAAGAAGTTTGAACTTTCTGAAGCTGAAATGGAAATGTGACCTTTAAAATTTTTGGACTCCACACCTATCAAACTAGCCAGCATGGCTAATGAGACAAAAAAAATTCCTCAGCATTCTTCTAAACCAGTATGTTTCAACTTTAGCAATTCTAGATAGCAGTAATACTTATATACCGCTTCACAGTGCATCACAGCCCCTCTTTAAGCGGTTTACAGAGTCAGCCTATTGCCCCCAACAATCTGGGTCCTCATTTTACCCACCTTGGAAGGATGGAAGGCTGAGTCAACCTTGCGTGGACTTCAACTCCCAGAAGTTCCAATGAATTCTTGGGAGTTGACGTCCACATAGCTTAGAGTTGCTAAGAAACACTGCTCTAAACAATTATGCCCTGATGTTTTATGGTTTATCTTATCTTTTTACACTTCTATTTAGAAAAGGTATGGTACGCTGATCAACAACTCATTACAAGCTGAGTCTTGAAAGTATTACCTAGGCTTGGGATTAAGGTTGCTTGGCCTGGAGGACTCATATTTAAATTCTTCTCAGTTACATTGGGGGATCACAAATCATTATGAGCCAGTATGGTCTAGTGGTTAAGGCACCAGGTTAGAAACCAGGAGACTGTGAATTCTAGTTCCGCATTAGGCATGAAAGATGGCTGGATGATTTTTGGCCAGTCCCTTTCCCTCAGTCCAATCTATCTCTACGGGGTTGTTGTGTGGGCAAAATAGGAGGAGGAAGGAGTATTGGGTATGTTATACTATAATACTGGGGACACGGTGGCTCAGTGGCTAAGACGCTGAGCTTGTCGATCAAAAAGGTCGGCAGTTCGGCGGTTCAAATCCCTAGCACCGCATAACGGAGTGAGCTCCCGTTACTTGTCCCAGCTTCTGCCAACCTAGCAGTTCGAAAGCATGTAAAAATGCAAGTAGAAAAATAGGGACCACCTTGGTGGGAAGGTAACAGCGTTCCATGTGCCTTCGGCATTTAGTCATGTTGGCCACATGACCATGGAGACGTCTTCGGACAGCGCTGGCTCTTCGGCTTAGAAATAGAGATGAGCACTGCCCCCTAGAGTCGGGAACAACTAGCACATATATGCGAGGGGAACCTTTACCTTACTATAAATAAAACCATGAGTTATTTATAAAAATATTAAAGGCAAAATATAAATATCATCATCATTCCCTCTCAATTTGACTTATGTTCTAAAGGCTCTGATGATGAGTAGATTGTGGAAGGAGCACCAGTATGTCAATATTAGCTCCTTGGAGGAAGCATAAATGTAATAAATAAAATGATAATGAATAATTAAAATGAATAGAATAAGCTATGGGGAGCAAAACTCACTCCTTTCTAGAACTGATGTTATTACCTAGTTGGGTAATAAATGTCTGCAAACAACCAAGCTTAGACAGCACCAAAAACTCCACTAATAACTGCATATAGAATCCCTATAAAAAAGAAAAAACACTACTCGTACACATAAACAAATATTTGCCATGACATATATATTCATAAATAAACAAACACTGTTACTTTTTACCTTCAGAACTGATGACTTCATGCATATCTGGAATTCTGTTCTCTTTCCATCTGTGCACCTAATTTATTTTGTTTTAGCTTTCCATCAATTTCTCTGACAGGCACAATCTGTTACAATGAACTTGCTCCATGAATTGAGACTATTATTTTAGAATTTTCTCTGATGTCTCTCACTTTCCGAGGTTTAGAAGCTGCATTCAAGCAAAAGGGTCTTTTCTGCATTGGCACCCACCCTAACACCCATTAGTTAGTGGTTGTTTCCCCCCCCCCTCCAGCAGTCAAGCAAAATCCATGCTTTCTCTCAAATTATCAGTCATCTTAATACTTGATCATTTTTCAAGCTATTTCTCTATGCAAAACCCTTACCTTCCTCCCATGTTTTTTTTTTTACTTTCAAAGCTAAAGTTTAGCTTTAGAGCTATAGAGCACTACACACCAGAACAACTAGACACAAGAACAGTTTTTTCCTGAAGGCCATCACTCTGCTAAATAAATAATTCCCTCAACACTGTCAAACTATTTACTAAGTCTGCACTACTATTAATCTTCTCATCGTTCCCATCACCCATCTCCTCCCACTTATGACTGTATGACTGTAACTTGTTGCTTGTATCCTTATGATTTATATTAATATTGATTGTTTCCTGATTGCTTATTTGTACCCTATGACAATCATTAAGTGTTGTACCTCATGATTCTTGATGAATGTATCTTGTCTTTTTATGTACACTGAGAGCATATGCACCAAAGACAAATTCCTTGTGTGTCCAATCACACTTGGCCAATAAAGAATTCTAATCTAATCTAATCATCTAATCTAATCTAATCTAATCTAATCTAATCTAATCTAATCTAATCTAATCTAATCCCACCAGATCTGGGAAGGTGGACATGTTTTGGGGCATCTCTATCAGAATCATAGAATCCTAAGGTTGGAAGGGACCATGGAGATCTTCTAGGCCAACCCCCTACCCAAGACAGATCTTATTCCATCCTGGACAAATGGTTGTCCAAAAATGCCGAGTGGAATTGCAATATGCATGTGGGGCTTTGCAGTGAAGATCTCAGATTGGGCCTCTGGTCTATACGTTTCCTGACTGTGGGAAAGATCAGAGATGTGTCTCCCAAGCATAACTGAAAGGATGCCCTCCCCCTGTGTCTCCCCAGTAGAATAATGGCCATTGCCAGATCCTCAAAAGAAGTGCTAGAAGAGACCGGTGTTCCCACAGTTCAGAAAGTGGGGGAATAAACGGGACAGGTTTGGCGTTTCTCACAATCTGCTGGGATGGTCATGTGGTCTAACAAGGCACTGGGTTTACTAGGATGGTGATGAGGGAGGAAGCAGGAGAAGTGAGTGACAGATCCGAAGAGCGGTCTTTGATTACATGGAGAGCGGAGGAAGAGCGGAGGAAGAGAGGGTGCAGGGGGGAACTCTACGGCTGCATTTCCGCATGCAGCATCCACGAGAACCAGCAACCAAAGAGGATCCTAGCAATGGCATCTTACCGGTCCCAGGAATCATGCCTATTCAGCACCTGTTGAATGGCAGCTTCCAAGGTTGGCTCCTTCTTAAGCCGATAGGCATTTAAAATCTGGCTGTTCTCCCAGGCATTTGGGCCAGGACATCAGCAAGCTCCATCAGTTGATTGGTTGGCTGATGTATTGTTGCTTTGGCAAATGATAAATTGTAGTTGGCATTTTACACTGCCCACTGCTGAGCTCGGCAGACTTATAAATTGTTTAAATAAATAAAATAATAAATAATTGGAACATAGTACTGAAATTCTATAGCTTACAAAGAATAGACCCAGCAGAAAGGGCATGTTGTGGCAGTGTTTGTAAAAAATAATGTATTTGCACACCGAAATTCTGGCATCAGGGCACTAACATCCTGGAAAAGTGTTTGGAGTCCTTGACTTGTGGCCATTCATTTAACCACCATTACAAAGATGCTGAAAAAAATGATTCCCACACTTATGATTGTTTCAGGGTCTCTGCAGTCATATGATCAAAATCTGTGTAGTTGGCAACAAACATGGACTTACGACAATTGCAGCATCCCATTGCTGCAACCCAGGGGTGAAATCCAGCAGGTTCTGACAGGTTCTGGAGAACCGGTAGCGGAAATTTTGAGTAGTTCGGAGAACCGGCAAATACCACCTCTGGCTGGCCCCAGAGTGGGGTGGGAATGGAGATTTTGCAATATCTTTCCCCTGCCACGCCCACAGAACCGGTAGGGAAAAATTTTGAATTTAATCCCTGCTGCAACCTTCCGAGGGGGCAACCATCAAGCAAAGTCAAAAAAAGTAGCTGGATTCACTTAATGACCACATGATTTGCTTAATGACCATGATGATTCAATTAACAAGCACAGCAAAGAGGTTATAAAATCAAATAGTCGCACAGTCTTCAGTCTGGCAAGATTTTGTCTAAGGCGTGAAACGATAAAGAATTCAGCTCGGAAGAATTATGTTATTCTTGGTTTTGGGCCTGACAGCAACCATATAATGCAGCTGCTAAAAAGACATTAAAGGATCAGAGTCCTACTGATGGAACATCATTGCTCCATACAATTCTTGTCATACCCCACTTTGGAGTCTGGGGTTCAGTCTGGGGCATGACAGTTCAAAAAGCAGACTAATTAATTGAGACAAGTTTCAAGAAGGGCTAAATACAAGGACAAGAAAACCTATGAGGAATTATTAAAAAGAATTTGAGAGAGATGGCTGAAGACAGATAACAATGTGGGGTCCTTGGTGCTCTCCAAGCTTGGTTGTTTTCTTGCAGATGTTTCATTAACCCAAACTAGGCAACATCGTCAGTGGTAGTACTAGCATCACATCAGTGCTACGGTAGTACTAGGAGTAGCACTGATACTATTACCTAGTTTGGGTAATGAAATGTCTGCAAAAAAACGATCAAGCTCAGAGAGCACCAAGGACTCCTCATTTCAACCCTGAGCTACAAAAATATTCTCCTTTATTGAGACAGATGACAGATCCAAAGGGTTGTCACAGAAATGGACAGATGGGTTTCCTGATCCATTCCAACTCTATGATCCTATTATCACTCTAGAGGGCAGAATTATAACCATAATGAAGAACCTCTAGACTATATGAACTGTTGGTCAGTGGAACATGCCACCATATGAAATGGAGAGTTCTCCCTTGCTGGAGGTCATTAATCAGGATCTGTAAGATCATCTATCAGAGATCATTTTTCATAGTTGCTGCCATTGGTCCTGCACTGAGCAGGGGTTGGACTAGATCAGGGGTCCCCAGCCCTCAGCTCACGGCCCACTACCGGACCTTGAGCTCTTCGGAACCAGGCCACTTGGGCAAATGGAGCTGCACACAAGCGCGCCCGCCACTCTTGTGGAACCATCCCCTCCCCCCTACTCTTCCTCTCACCCCCAGTCGGCAAAGCCTGGAAAGGTTGGGGAACTAGATGATGTCTAAGTTACATTCCAACTTTGTGATTCTATGTATACAGGCAATCCTTAACTTACAACCATTCATTTAATGGTGATTCAAAGTTACAACAGCCTTGGAAAAAGGGACCTGCAACCTGTACTCACATTTATGACATACCAGCCTTACGGTCATGTGATTGCAATTTGGGTGCTTGACCATTGTTTCACCTTTATGGCCAACAGCCGGAGCATCCTGTGGTCATGTGATCGCTGTTTGCAACCTTTTTTTGGCCGATTTCCAGCAAAAGCCCTGTCTTAGGAAGCTGGATTTACTTAATGACCACATGATTTGTCTAATGACCACAGTGATCTGCTTAGCAACTATGGTGATTCGCTGAATGTCCACCATAACAACTGTTGTAAAATTGGGTCCAACTTAATTTACGACCTGCTTTGCCTTACAATGGAAATCCCAGTCGTATGTTGAGGACTACCTGAATATGGTTGTAGTTTTAAAGTACTATGCACACAGCACTGTTTGCTGCTTTGGGAGTTCTATGAATGTTTAGGGCTAAATTAATTTTCTCTGCCCTCAGAGGCTCAGAAGCAGAAAAAAAACCTGCCTAATTTAGAAACTGTCCACAGGCAGTTTCAAACAATCAATTCTTCCCTATGCCTCCCGCCACCCCGCCGCAAAGTGAGAGAGGGATGGAAATCCCACACTCCCACCATAAATTCTGAAGCACCTTAGCATATTAAATAGAAATTAATTTGGCGACTGCTCTCTTTGCTATTTGGAATTAAAATCTGCTACAATCCAATCATTATCAAATGTTTAAACCCCATATTTTGGGGTGGGGGAAGTAATTAATCTTGCAGGTAAATAAGAAGATTTGGAAATCTTCAGCCTTCTACCAGTAGAGTGTTGCGGGAAAGAAATGTGGTGGGAATGAATTAATTTCCACCCCTCCCTTTCATAAGAAAAAAGAAATATTTGCAAGAATATTAAAGTATCTGGTGGACAGCGGTGGATATTATTAAAACACAGAGAGAAATTGAAACGGTTTAAGGCTGTACTGCAGTGAAGCAAGCAGGATTTCCCCACCCCCCATCTGTGCCCCCTGCCTCAATTTAATTTCAAATTTAATGGCCGTGAATTACTCTGCTAGCAGAAGTCTTTTGAAAAACTGGCCCCTGAAGGTTCCTGTCCTAGAACCAGCAGGTAAGCAAAATGAATAAGATCTCCCTGTAGCAGGGTAAGAGGATCCTTTGTGCTCAGAGTGAATTGGGAATCCCATGCTGAAATGGGGAGGAGAAAGAGGAAGGGGAGGGGGGGATGACTTTCCACCATAAAGCGGGGAGGGTGTCTTCAACCTGCCTCCAAAGGAGCAATCAATATTAATTAAGTGGATCTGCAATCAATATAGATGCGGTCTCTTGAGGGTTAAGGAGTAGGATTGGGGATGAAAAGTGAAGCTTGGCCGAAAGGGCAACCCACTGCAGTGGGGGCTGCAATGGAATCCCCCCCCACACCTTTCTAGGGACACGATGGACCTTCTCGATAGCAGCAGGTATCTCCCTAACAGCCTTTTCACTTCTCCTTTCGAGACATTGGAGGCACCGGGCAGCTATCACCGCTTGGCACAAAAGGGATTGGGGTGTGTGTGATTTATTAGGAAGGAAGCGGAGATGGCAATTCACTTCAAACTCCATCAGCTGAATTGTTGGCGGAGGGCTTGCAAAGAGCAGAGGCTGCGAAGAGAGCCATTCACACCCCTCCCTAAAACGCTGTGCAAGCAACAAGCAATTCCACGCCAATTAGCCTCTGGGAATTGGGGTGCACACACACACACACACACACACACACACACACACACACACACACACACACACACACAAGCCTATGTGTCTTTGTGTAAGCGCATGTGTGCACATATGAAATGGCAAGACAAACCTTCGCTCTGGTTGCCTGTGTGTCTTTTGTGTGTGTGTATGTGCAGGTGAAAGGATAGGTGTGACATTTTTCTCCCTAACGTTTCTTATCAAAATGCTTTCCCAGGGCTTTCATGACGGGAAAGAGGTTGTGCTTGCTGCTGGTTGAAATGAATTGGGTAAGTCATCTCTCTATACATCATGTGCAAACTTGCAGCTGACTCTTCGTTTTAAAGCCTTAGGCAAGAAGAAACACACCCGGGAGGGTACAAAAAGCAAGTGGGAAGAAAGGAACTGCCAATGTAATTTTTTTTGGGGGGGGGGGTAGAATAGTAATTAATGTGTGTCCTCATTCCAGGATGAACCTAGAGCTCTGGATTCTCCCCTCTCTCCAACATGGTGTGGGAAGGCACCGCTGAATTTTAAATTCCCCTGCCTTGAGCAAACCCCCCCCCCTCCTTACAATCACGGTAGTCTTAAATCAATGCAGTTGCACCACACTGCCAAACGCCCTCACTAAAGTTTTGCCCCTGCGTGTAACATACACCATGCACTTTTGGCACAATCCAAGGAAAATACCCGCCCAGGAACAATACAGAGATTCCCAGTCTTAAAAAAACTGCATGGACAGGACTTTTCTTTTATTCTATGCTTATCGGGGGTTTTTTTTAGTTGCCTTGTAATAACTAAAAGAAAGCATGCAAGGTAGCTCTGGAGCTATCACCTACCAGTTTGCTGATGGCAAAAGCTGCTGACGAGAAGGTGGAAGTGGTGGTTACTTTTTGGTGTGCTGAAATCATCATTGACATCGTGGCAAAGGGCTAGCGAGGATCCCAGTTAGCCACTCTCAAAAGAAAGCCATCCTTCTGTCTTCCCACCAGGCAAAAAACCTCAATCCTTTCTTCCATTCAGGGTACTTTCCCCTTCCTTCCATGAGGAAATCATGCCCCAGAAATCCAAGATCGGTTTCTCACTCACGGATAGAGAGACCTTCAGTCATACAATGCAAGGATGCGTCTTCCAGATGTTTAGAGGGAAAAGAATAGTAATCCCACTCCCATCGCTTTCCAATAGCATCAGCCCACTGGATGTCTCTCCAGCCTGTGTGTGAATGGATTTTTTTTGCACAAGGACACGCTCAACTACTTCCAAGCACAACTGCTTGCTTCACCCGAACTTAGTGCTGCAAATTCTCCCAATGCCCAGCCAGGCAGATATTTTATAACCCACCCCCTTCTCTTCTCATCTCCCCCTCCCTCCCTCCCTCCACCCTTCCCCAAGCCCACCGGCTCCAAATGCAGCTTATAGTCTTTGGTTGTGATAAAACCCCCGACGGTATTTACGGTGTTGTCTTAGCCCAACGTTAATTATTGCAACTCCCAGGAAGTGTCAGTCCCTCCGGCTGTGCTGGAATGCCATTTTATTTATGTTGCACTTACCTACCTGAATACTGAACCCGTATTTAAATAAGACAACAAATCAATGCTCCAAGGAAGATTGGAGGAAAAGGGAGGGGGACGTGAGAAGAGAGAGACTACAGCATCTCTCGTCTTTCCAACAAGCTAATAGATTTAAGAAAACTGCTGAGAAGGGAGAAAGACTTCTTGTAATAGGACTGTACACTTTACCTACTGAAGGAAGCGAGGGGGAGAGGAGAGCCATCCTTAAAAATTCAATTAAGTTCTCTCCCATGGATGATCCATTGTCAAGGGAAAGAAACAAAAAGAAATTGCTTTCCTATTCAGTTCTCTTTCAGAGCCTGAGTTATTCAGATGTATTTTTTGAGTAACTGATTGAACACAACATTACTGGATTGGAAAAGTACACAGAGGGCCATTTAGATCAGCTTCCCATTTTATCTAAGAGGATAATGTGCTTAAAAACCCCTACACAGTATGCTATTTCACACCACATAAGCACTGCCTGTTCTGGTGTTTGCAAGATGTGCTGGCCAAGCTCGCAAGGAATTTGGGGCAGTGGTCTAATGTAGGGGTCCCCAACCCCCCGGTCCATGGACCTGGCACCAGGCCGTGGCATGCCAGAAACCAGGCCGCGTAAACAAGCGAAGCCCCATCCGCGGGATGCAGGCAGCACACGAAACCACGCCCCCCTCCGTTCCGTGGAAAAACCTCTCTCCACGGAACCGATCCCTGGTGCCCAAAAGATTGGGGGCTTCTGGTCTAATGCATCTGGAGAAACCCAGTTTGGCAACCCTTTCCAAAGAAGCATCTATACTGGCTTGCAAGAGAGTTATGAAGCACCTTAAAGGGTACTTACATTTACCGCCTCATAAATTGTAGCCCATCACATCATGGCGACAAAATACTATTCTACGTTGTTTTCTGGACTGTGATATTATCAACCAGCACGACAATAGTTCGTGCATGGGTAGCACAGTCTGTAGTCCTTAGAAACTTACATCACAGTAAAATTACTATTAAAAAAGGTCAAAAGCCATCACAGCTGAAAGTAAGGGCTAAACACGTCTATGGTCATCATAATCACTTTAGCCACTGTCCATCCACTGCAGGATGAAGACCTCTTCCGCACGTTTCCAACAAATATGGCCTTCGGTTTTCTTTTGCCAGTTGGGCCAGTAGTGGGTTCTAAAACCTGTTGCTACCGGCTCGCGCGTGCGACGCTTCTGCGCATGCGCAGAAGTGTCCCGGGAGGGTGGGCGGAGCCTCCCGCTGCCGCCACCAGTTCGCAGAACCGGGCCGAACCGGGAGCAACCCACCGCTGAGTTGGGCCCGTAATACTTGTTGATGTTGTCGATTTATCTTATTTTAGGTCTCTTTCGTGGACACTTTTTATCAAGTGGGATCCATTCTATGACTGCCTTAGACCACCTACCATCAGTTCTTCTTGCTGTGTGACCAGCCCATTTCCATTTCAATTCTTTTACTCTCTTGATGATATAGTTTACTTTTGTTTATTCTCTAATCCATGTGCAGGTCTTTCTATCTTGTCTTGTGATGCCGAGCATGTATCTTTCCATGGCTCTTTGTGCCACTCGTCTATGATATTGCCAAGAAAATGACATGGCCGCAGCTAAAAATTCCCTGGGAGTCAAACCTCACCTGAAGAAAATTCTATATTTAAAAATGTATAAGAATCTATATGGTTTCTCACAGTGCCTTTATATTTCCATGAAGACACTGCATTATGATATATTTACATATGTCTGTTTTGGTTTGCAAAAATGCAAAAGGAAGCTTGAACTGATAGCAATTCCTACCAACCTGGTAGGACAGCTACTAGTTGTACCAAACCATCTCAAGCTTTACACATTACTATGCACACAGGATCTCCTACGTAGCAACAGTGTATGTTTATTTAGCAAGAGAAAGAGGGAGCACACGCATAGGCACATTATAATATTTTAATTATTTCATTTGGAAAGGGAAAGGTCAAAGGAAGGCTGACCAAGATAATATGTTTAGGTGTAATACTTTCCCCAATTGTTTAACACCTGCATTGTGTCTCATTTGCAAATTAAAAAGACTCAGTAGTGAAGAAGTGAGGAAAGTCCTATAATACTAGAAAAAAAAGGGCTCAAATACAATAAAACCACATATATCTCTTGATGTCTCTTTCAATGAGCAAAAAGCAATGAAGAGGCTCTGAAGTTCAGCCCGTAGAAAAAAAAAACAGCAAAGATCATTGCATCCCAATTTGCTTTGGACTATAGATAGTCCTCATTCATTTAGTGACTGCAGTTATGATATTGATGAAAAAGTAACTTTGCAACCTCTCTTCACATTTATGAGTTTTGCAGGTCTATAAAGTAAAGGAAAGCTGAAGTAAGATCATCAGCACAATCACAGTTTCCCTTAGCAACTGTGCTGATGGTTCTAACTATGGTCGCTAAATGAGGACTACCTATACATTCTTTATCAAGAATCAGTTTGGCTTAATGGTTAAGGTATCAGGCTAGAACCGGGAGACTGTGAGTTCTAGTCTCACCTGAGGAACAATGTTGGTGTAATGAATGTTATGGTCTTAAATGCTTATAGGACATGTGTATTAAACAGTCATTTATTAACATGAGATTGTTTTAAGAACTCTGGTTGGGCAAAGGGCCCATCTAATGCAAAATTGAGTATGCATAGTTCAATCTATGCATTTTTAATTTCTTTACTTTTAGCAACTTTGAATTCCCTAGAAGAAAAATGAATGAAACATTAAAAGGAAAAAAAAATACTGGTCTTTCAGTCTGTGAATTAAACATGCAAATCCTTAAGGATTATGGCTTATTGGTTTACGAATCCCAAATACAGACATCCAACTTCGGCTTCTTAAAAGAAATGTCTGAACCTTGAACTGTTTCGACCAACTTTAAATAGAAGCAGATGTCAACTCGAGGCAATATTTGCAACTATCCGTGTCAATCACTGCCAACTAGCATTCCTTCACATCTTGATCTGATGAACTTGTGTGCCTAAGAGACTCGCTAAAGTACTGAAAGAAACACACTGTGGATTGCAGTCTAAACTATTATCCATCTCTTGGACTTGATCTGGACCACTGCTCTGCCTTCCAGCATCACTTTAAAAATGTAAGCAGAAAATTGACTAGCATGTCACATTCAGAATTTTACTTTATTTTTTAAAGAGAAATATCCCTACACCAAAAATAAATTATCAAACACGAAAAGCCAGAGTCCTGGTTGCCTTCAGAACAGGATCTGCCAGCCAAAGTCTTTAAAAACGAAAGTGCTGATTCTATTTGATTTGTTAAAAACTTCTGGAAAGTTTCAAATTTAATTAAAACAACCACAACATTAAATATGGAGCTAAATATTGCAAAGCAAAACACAAGGCTGCAACATTATGTGTTTTAAAAAAAACCCTGCGTGGAGACCCATAAACATTCTTAGAAAATAAAGATATAAATAAAGGGAAATTATAGCTCAGATTCTTGTTTGGAGGTGTGCCCAGCAGCTCAGAGAAAAAGACACATTTATTTATTAAAGTATTTATTAATCAAATGTATATCTCGCATAAACCCATTCATCAGTCTGATTCAATCTCACCAGCTGGGCAGATGTTGTAATTCTGAGTCTCCCATTTTAAAGTCATTCCTATATACCCCACAAAGAACACATAGCTAGCCCTTACTGTATTTCTTTGCCCCGATTAAAAATTACAAGGAATTGTTCTGATAGTTGGGCAGCACAAAACTGTTTCTGCTCCAAGATATCGGTATATAAACCTTTTCAGCTAGATACACTGCTTCATTCAATCAAGACTGGGGCAGAATAGCAGTAAACTACTGCTAGATTGGAAGGTGACAACTCACTGTGGCCAACTCACTGCAGGACAACTCACCGCAGGGCAATTTAACAATTCAATTTAAGTATTTAAAATAATTTTTAGAAATTATTTAATTTTTGTCATTCACATTTCATTCTGTCTCTCCTTTTACATCCTTTCTATAATGATTTTATTTATTTATTTATTTATTTATTTATTTATTTGTTTGTTTGTTTGTCAAACATGTACAAGATAGCAGGTATAGGTATAAACATAAACATAATCAAAGTGAATACAGATAGATGAGGACAATAGGACAGGGACGGTAGGCACGCTGGTGCGCTTATGCACACCCCTTACAGACCTCTTAGGAATGGGGTGAGGTCAACAGTAGACAGTCTAAGGTTAAAGTTTTTTGGGTTTGGGGAAGAAACCACAGAGTCAGGTAGTGAATTCCAGGCATTGATCTGTTGCTGAAGTCGTATTTTCTGCAGTCGAGTTTGGAGCGGTTTACATTAAGTTTGTATCTATTGTGTGCTCCTGTATTGTTGTGGTTGAAGCTGAAGTAGTCATTGACAGGTAGGACATTGTGGCAGATAATTTTATGAACTACATTTAGATCGGTTCTAAGGCGACGTAGTTCTAAGTTGTCTATTGATTCTATTCCATCGTTTCTTTGATATTACTGTAACTCTTGTCCTGCGGTGATTTGACCATGCCGAGTTGGCCGCATCGAATTATCCTAGACTCCTGCTAGATATCTACAATTCCAAAAAACTAGATTAAAAAAGTGTGAAATCCTGAGCAGAAGTTAGGAGTTCAGGTGATCCTGGAGTTACAACTGTAGTTGAGTCCGGAATTATAATTTTAAGCCATGCCTGTCATTAAGCAGGTGACCAACTCAATTTTATGACATTTTGTGGCAGCAATCATTAAGTGATTCACCACAATTGTTAAGCGAAACCACTGTCCACAATGTGCAGGGGTTTTTTTTTGCCAGAAACTGGAACTAAATGCCAATTTCCAGAAAAAAAAAGTGTAGCAAATTGTAGTCATGGGACTACAGGACATTCCAAATGGCCATAAATGCTGGCTAGTTGCCAAGCACCCAAAATGTGATCACATGATAGCGGGGGAGGGGGGGTTGATTGTTCTAACTTTGAATCCAGGCCATAAGTATTTTTTTTAATCCATTGTAACTTCAAACAGTCACTAAACTACCAGTTATAAATGGAGGACCAGCTGTAAAGTACACTTGTTTAAAAAAATGTACCTGGTCTAAAATTACCCATTAAAAAAACTGGTCTTTGTCCTAGAAACTTTCTTCCTAATTCCAGGTGGATCGAATTAGGCACTTATTTGTCTGTCTTTTTTTAAAAAAAAAGAAGAAGAAGAGATTGATCTTGAATGAAGAAAGCTGGAAGCCATCATGAACTTTTCTGATTTTTTGATGTAGAACAATTAGGCTTAACTTGTGATCAACAACTGAATATATACTTCTGAGGTGGTAAGGGAACCTGCCTATATCACAGGTGTAAGTTGTGAGGGTCATACGACCAGACTGACCCAATTTTATGACCTTTATTGTGGCGTCATTAAGCAAACGCTGCAGTTGTAAACATCTGTAAATGCGACTGATTACCAAGCGGACGCGGTGGCTCAGTGGCTAAGACGCTGAGCTTGTCGATCAGAAAGGTCGGCAGTTCAGCGGTTCGAATCCCTAGCGCCGCGTAACGGAGTGAGCTCCCGTTACTTGTCCCAGCTTCTGCCAACCTAGCTATTCGAAAGCACGTAAAAAATGCAAGTAGAAAAATAGGGACCACCTTTGGTGGGAAGGTAAACAGCGTTCTGTGCGCCTTCGGTGTTTAGTCATGCCGGCCACATGACCATGGAGACGTCTTTGGACAGCGCTGGCTCTTCGGCTTTGAAACGGAGATGAGCACCGCCCCCTAGAGTCGGGAACGACTAGCACATATGTGTGAGGGGAACCTTTACCTTTACCAAGGGCCTGAAGTTCAGTCATGTGACCACAGAGAATGGGGCAACCATTGGAATTTTGAATCCAGGTTGTAAGAAGCCCCCAGATAGGTCTGTCATAGCTTCAAATGGTTGCTAAGCAACCAGTCATAAGTCAAGGACTACCTATACTATACTGTAGTGGTCTCCAACCTTTCCGGCTCAGTGGATTGGAGGAGGAGGCTGTGGTGGAGGCAGGGGTGGGGGAGAGGGTATTGTTTTGCGTGTGTGCACACCACTTTTACAAATACAACTGCATATGCGGGTGCACTCGCACCCTCACCCGCCACTTCCACAGCCAGGTTTCAAATGGGCTGAGGGGGCCAGCATTAGGCTGCAGACTGGTGGTTGGAGACCCCTGCTATACTATATGTTACATAAGGCAATCAAAGAGAAAGTGATATAGCCTGCCCTTTTTCCAATAGCTCAGCTCTCTGCAGCCCTTAGCTAATCTTGAATATCTCAAAATCTCAGGGCTTTATGATAACCAGGAGAAAATCAACCCAGAAAAAAGTCGAAGGTGAATCACCTCCCTATTGCTCCCATAATACAGAATAA
>QLTV01002718.1:817341-832991 GCA_003457575.1 Thermophis baileyi | reverse complement strand
TTTTTTAAAAAGGGGCCAAAAAATGGGAAAAGGGAGGGGGGGGGGGGGGGGGGGGGGGGGGCGGGGGGGGGCGGGACGGGACAGGATAGGATACGATAGGATAGTGTGAGGTGAGGTGGGATGGGATGGGATCTGACGGGATAGGACAGGATAGGATAGGATAGGATAGGATAGTGTGAGATGAGGTGGGATGGGATCTGACGGGATGGGACAGGACAGGATAGGATGAGGTGAAGTGAGGTGAGGTGGGATGGGATGGGAGAGATGAAATAACCTTTATTGTCACTTTTTTCTGTGGACACACTGGCATACATTAAAAAAATTATACACACACACACGTGTGTGTGTGTGTGTGTGTGTGTGTATTAATCACAGACCATTTAAAATACATAATGGAAAAAAGAGTCTTGAGAGTTAACAAGGTTCAACACTCTATGGTACAAAGCTAGTACAGACCCAAATTCTTCTGCTTCAGATACTGTGAAGCCTCTCCCCCAGAAGATAACAAAGAAAATCGGTCATGTACCTAATAATCTTCAAACTTTGCTCCTTTGGATGATAAAAAATCTAGGCAGGCAGGCAGGCAGGCAGGCAGGCAGGCAGGCAGGCAGGCAGGCAGGCAGGCAGGCAGACATAGATAGATAGCCAAGAGGAGAGAGAGAGAGAGAGAGAGAGAGAGAGACAGACAGACAGACAGACAGACAGACAGACAGACAGACAGACATATAGAGAGAGAGAGAGAGAGAGAGAGAGAGAGAGAGAGAGAGAGACTGATAGATGAAAAGGCTAATTTGCCTTTTAATTAAACAATTAAATTGTTTCTGATTGAAGTTCGCTATGGTTGTCATGGGCACTTCCTAAGAACACCTTCAACTGCCTCCGCCTACCTAAAAGTGTTTTTATACTGTTGTGAGTTGATCATCTTTTCACATTAAAAGAACCAAGCAATATGAGGAACTACAGACCTCAACCTACGACCACAATTGTGCCCAACAGTTTTGTTGCTAAGCGAAACATTTTTAAGTGAGTTTTGCCTCATTTTACAATCTTTCTTGCCACAGTTGCTAAGCGAATCGGTGCTGTTCTTAAGTTAGTCATGCAGTTGTTAAGTGAATATGGCTTCCCCAACTGACATTGTTTGTCAGAAGGTGGCAAAAGGTGATGACATGACAACCATCATAAATATGAGTTAGTTGCCAAGCCTCCAAATTTTGATCATGTGACCATGGGGATGCTGCAATGGTTGTGTGAAAAATGTTCATAAATTACTTTTTTTCAGTGCCAATGTAACTTCGAATAGTAATAGCAATATCACTTAGAGTTACCGTGTTTCCCCGAAAATAAGACCCTGACTTATATTTTTTTGAACCCTGAAATAAGCGCTTGGCCTTATTGCCATGCACTCAAAAGCCCGATTGGACTTATTATCAGGGGATGTCTTATTTTGGGGGAAACAGGGTATATACCGCTTCATAGTGCTTTACAGCCCTCTCTAAGCGGTTCACAGAGTCAGCATATTGCCCCCAGCAATCTGGGTCCTCATTTTATCCACCTCAGAAGGATGGAAGGCTGAGTCAACCTTTCAAATAAACCGTTGTAAGTCAAGAACTATCAATGTTGATTCTACAATGAAAAAAGATAGAAAGCAAAGTGATAGTCTAAAACAGGGGTGTTAAATTTGATTTCATCAGGGTTGTGTTTGACCTGGGGGGGGGCAGCTTGATGTCACTCGTGTCGGGGGCACCTGTGGTGGCCCAAGTGCTCTGCACGCGGCCCTCCTGAGCTCCGTTTTCGCTGGCAGAGGCACCGCAGGCCGGTCCTTCGCCATTTCCAGGGCAGCCCCGTAGGCCAGATCTACAGTAAGCACCCCGTGGGCTGGATCCGGTCTATAGTAAAAGAACACTGAACATGGATCGCCAAGCTCTGAAGGTTTTAGTCATAACATTGGAATAACAGTTGGCATTTTCATACACTCATATGGTTGAAATAAATTTTGGAGGTCATCTGTGGCAAATTGATCGCAAAACTCAACACAGCACAACCTATCAGTCGTTTTCCAAGATTGCAAATTCAGGTAGTCCTCGACTTACAACAGTTCATTTAGTGACCATTCGAAGTTACAATAGCATTGAAAAAAGCTGCTACAACAGACCCAAGTCCAGCTCCCTGTGAATTCCCTTGACCCTTATCTATGCCAATGTAGCTTTGACTGTTATTTGACTACGTTTCTTGTATTAGAAGCAGCAGTAATAAACTCTTTTGTGCTTTGAACTCAAGGAACGCTCCTGGTTAGCTGTGCCTGACATCGGGTTGGTATATTGTTCACAGTTTATAAATCACGAATATCATTACTTGATCCAATTTATATTAGGGGAAATGGAAGAGTACCATCTACTTAAATGAACATTAATATTCTTCACGTTAAGGACAGATAATGTTTGGTTCTATAAAATTTGAGTACAGGTGATAGTTATTCAGTTTTGAAAAGGATATATTTATGTCTACGTTTCTTTCCAAAATGGAAAGAAGTACTTTTTTGTAGAAGAATCTGGGGAAAAAAAGAGCAACTTCAGTGGGTGGAATCTGAGCAAGATATTTTGACTTACAAGAAATAATGTCCATGGAGTCTTTGGTTGTCCCCTGAGCTTGGTTGTTTGTTTGCAGACATTTCATTACCCAACTAGGTAACATCATCAGTGCTAAGTGTGGGGTTGTTCTCTATTTATATCCAGTAGCTTCCCTGCCAATGTTGGTCATGGTGTGATTTCTTCCCTTGATCCTTGATTAGAGTTGAGATAGTCCTTGACTTATAACCATTCATTTAGCAACCGTTAAAAATTCCAACAGCAATGAAAAAAGTGACATACTGTATGATCAAGCTTCATACTTACTGCTGAATCTCCCACAGTCACATGATCAAAATCTGGGCACTTGACAACCAGCATATGACTTTCCCAGCCAGCTTCCCACAATAGCAATAGCAATAGCAATAGCACTTAGACTTATATACCGCTTTACAGTGCTTTACAGCCCTCTCTAAGCAGTTCACAGAGTCAGCCTATTGCCCTCAACAATCTGGGTCCTCATTTTACTCACCTCGGAAGGATGGAAGGCTGAGTCAGCCTTGAGCCTGGTGAGATTTGAACTGCCGAACTGCAGCTAGCAGTCAGCTGAAGTAGCCTGCAGTGCTGCACTCTAACCACTGCGCCACCTCGGCTCTTTGGAAAAGTCAATGAGGGAATCTGAAATCACTTAAGAATTGCATCATTCATTTAACAACTGCAGCGATATGCTTAACAACTGTTGCAAAACAAGTTGGAAATCTGGTGTTAGCAACAAAAATTCTGGTTCCAACTCTGGTCATATCTCAAGGACTATCTGTTTTCTGCTTGATTGCTTGTCTGCTTGATAGTTACAATGATAAAAGATTGCAATCAAGCAGGAGACAGTCCTCTAAATCAAAGACCAGCATTGACCGGGAAGCCACTGTATATAAACAGGGAGCAAAACCTCACACTCCCTCGCACTGATGATGTTACCTAGTTAGGTAACGAAATATATGCAAGCAAACAATCAAGGTCAGAAGCACCAAGGACCCCATATATATTCTCTTTTATTGGCAATAATCTTTTATTGGCATTAAATATTGTGTGCACACTTGGGGTAAAACTAAGTTTGGTTGGGTTATGCCCACTGGTCCAAATCAGAACCACATGATACTTTCCATAGAATTAGCAGTGAATGCTGCACATGTAATATGTATATCACTATTACTGGTAAGTTAGTTGTACCTTCTCTACCTTACTAAAAAGTGTAATGTGATAGTCCTCATTGATGATGGGTAGTTGAGGCCAATATAAGGAGAAACAAATTTAAATGACCTCACCATGAAGGAAAGTAGTGATTTAATTATGATTATGGCTGGGCAAAGAACATATTATTACCATACTATTTACTTTTAATAAATGCATTTTAGTCTGTGCTTCTCAAAGTTTGCAGTACGGCAGTTACTGTGTAATATTGTGACACTGTTCACTGCCCAGAGTCAATTGAATTGAGATGGCCAGCTATAGAAATTGAATGAATGAATGAATGAATGAATGGATCGATGAATGTTTGGAAGAAGAGTATTAATCAACAAATAAAGGGAAAAGAAGATGTAAGAAGAAGTATGTGTTTATACAGTCTTCTTTTCCTTTTTTAGAGACTTCTGTAATTGAGAGAGAAGGGGGAAGATGTAATAGGTCTGAATTAAAATGTTTGATCTCATGGAGTGGAGTTGATGAATACATGCAGGGAAGTGCGGGTACGGGTTTAATTAGTGAAAAGTAAAGATTATTTTGCAATACTCTAGATGGAACTGAAAGATGAGAGGAGAGAGAAAAGCAACTGAACTATTTGAAGACCCAAGAAAGAACGAATAAGAATCATTACTGGTGGGTATCAGCTTAGAAGGAAGCATGTTTAGTCCAAATACATGGGTGACACACATATATATGTACACATGATAAAGAAATGAATTGATATCTAAAAAGCATAATTAATTATTGATAATGAAAGACTCAGACTGAAGGAATCAAACACCAGATACAGATAGTCCTCAACTTATGATCACAATTGAGCCCAAAGTTTATGCTGTTAAGTGAGAAATTTGTTGAGTGAGTGTTGCCCCATTTTACGACTTTTCTTGCCCACATTTGTTAAGTGAATCACTGCTGTTGTTAAATTAGTAACACGGTTGTTAAGTGAATCTGGTTTCGCCGTTGATTTTTGCTTGTCAGAAGGTCGCGAAAGGCAATCACATGACTCAGGGACACTGCAACTGTCATAAATGTGAGTCAGTTGTCAAGCATTCGAATGTAAATCATGTGACCATGGGGATGCTATGATGGTCACAAGTGTGAAAAACAGACATAAGTCACTTTTTCAGTGAAGTTGTAACTTTGAACGGTCACTAAATGAACTGTTGTAAGTCAAGGACTACCTGTAATGGATTTAAATTACAGGAAAGCAGTTATCAGTTGAATGCCACAAGCACAAAACCTCCCAAATTATATGAGCAGCTCCGTAACACATTTGGAGAGGTTGTGGACATCCCTTTATTAAATGTGTTCAAATAGTTGAAATTATATCTATCTGTAATTGTTTGAATTTATGCACTATTGCAAGAGTTGGACTCAAAGATCCTTTCAAATTTAACACAGAGCAGCCTTGACAGAACAGCCACGAAGAGCTTGGAAAAGATTTTCAGATACCACGAAGTGTCTTTAACTTCCAAGATCAGAATTATATAAGTCATGGTATTCCTGATAGTTACAACATACTAACATTTTTAGTGTGTATTGAAATAACATGTTACGGTACCTATTCCCTCTATGGAAATTAAATGAACCAGAGTGTGGTTAGATGGACGGTTGAAGAAGGAAGGAAGGAAGGAAGGAAGGAAGGAAGGAAGGAAGGAAGGAAGGAAGGAAGGAAGGAAGGAAGGAAGGAAGGAAGGAAGGAAGGAAGGAAGGAAGGAAGGAAGGAAGGAAGGAAGGAAGACTATCAGCAAAAGGTAGGTGTACACAGTTATCATTGTAATGGATGTACTGTTGGAACACCTGGAAGACCAGATTAGGGACAGACAGTGAAAAATCTATCTATGTAGCGGTAGTCATTAGGAATAAAACTGATTTAATAGAACATGATTAATCAATCAGTCAACCACGTTCTAGGATTTCCACAATCCCTTGCTGTCTGTAGCTTTTGCATGTTGACATCCAAAGCATCAGAGGAGATGGGACAAGATGGGAATAGGTAACGTGTTATTTCAACACACACTAAGTATATTAGTACATTGTAACTATCAGGCCTAGTGATCCTATGGAAGTGTGAGCCCATTAAATGGCTGGTATAAGTTTGATTGTATTCTTCTCTGTCTTTTGCTATTTTTAATGGTTTCTAATTGTCTTAATGGACAATTAAACTACTTATTGGTAGTTTAGTTTTAATTATGCACACTGCCCAGAGTAACATGCAAGTGAGATAAGCTTCTATATAAATCTCATCCATCCATCAGTAACCCAACAAATAGAGAACACTTACATCAGAAATAAAGCACTGCCTACAAACAAATCCACTCCGTTTCATATTTCAGTTTTTCATAATGACATAAACCCCTTTCCTTCTCATTGCAGATAATTTAACAGATGGTTAGTGGATTTCCTTTTAACAAGATTAAATTACATGATGCTGCGTCGCAGAGAAAGACATGCTTAGGCTCTCAGCACCAATCACACTTCCGATAAATGTGTAAAAGTTCTGAATTAAAAGGATTTGCCAGCTAAACTAAGCTTATGTACCAACATCATATTGCTGACCGCAGGATTTAATTAGTTGATGGTGTGGGGATGGTGTGGGGAAAAGAGATTTTTGCTAATTCACTAACGGTTGAAAGAGAGATTCCCACACCCTTCCTTATGAGAGTACGATCAATCATGTTGACACAACAATGCCACTCCGCAGTTCTGCAGAGTAATAGCCCCTCTGTGCAATAATGAAGGGGTTCAAAAGCTAAAAGGGAAAGTTTTGTTTGTTAATGGATATGCTCAGTTTCTAAGCAGGTAACTATCACTTTGCTTTCTTCTACTTGATTCAGAACAAAGGGCTCTGTTATCAAAAGCTCCCTACACATATTTGCAAGAATCCTCCAACACATATGCCTGGTATCAGATCTGGGCTACAAAGAAAAGCAAAGATAAGCACAAAATCACAACAAAATGGATTTGCCTGTCATCTACTGGTCACCTGGATTTCTGCAATCCAGAAATCTGAGACCCCCTAGCATATTGTCTTTAAGATAAACATTACTTCTCCTAAAATCAGAATAAAGTAACCCAGTGTTTCTCAAGGGAAAGTTAAGACATGTAGACTTCAACTCCCAGAATTCCCCAGCCAGCACTAGGGAGGTACTAATACCACTCTATAAAGCCTTAGTTAGACCACACCTAGAGTACTGCATCCAGTTTTGGTCACCACACTACAAAAAAGACGTTGAGACTCTAGAGAAAGTGCAGAGGAGAGCAACCAGGATGATTAGGGGATGGAAACTAAAACATACGAAAAGCGGTTACAAGAACTGGGCATGGCTAGTCTAGCGAAGAGAAGGACCAGGGGAGACATGATAGCAGTGTTCCAATACTTGAGGGGCTACCACAGAGAGGAGGGGGGCAGGCTGTTTTCCAAGGCACCAGAAGGCCAGACAAGGAATAATGTATGGAAACTGACCAAGGAGAGATTCAACCTGGAAATAAGGAGAAACTTTCTGACAGTGAGAGCGATCAACCAGTGGTACAACTTGCCTACGGAGAGCTCCAAAGCTCCAACACTTGAGACTTTCAAGAGGAAATTGGACTGCCATTTGTCGGAAATGAAAGCTACTTCAGCTGACTGTTAGCTGCAGTTCGGCAGTTCAAATCTCACCGGCTCAAGGTTGATTCAGCCTTCCATCCTTCCGAGGTGGGTAAAATGAGGACCCAGATTGTTGGGGGCAATATGCTGACTCTGTGAACTGCTTAGAGAGGGCTGTAAAGCACTGTAAAGCGGTATATAAGTCTAAGTGCTATTGCTATTGCTACTCCTACTTGAGCAGGGGGTTGGACTAGATGACCTACAAGGTCCCTTCCAACTCTGTTACTCTGTTACTGTTACTCCATGCATCTTAAAGATGCTAAGGTTGAGAAACACTGGAGTAAGCTATGGTGATCTATCTGTAGTTACTTAAATTTATGTGTTGTTGCAAGGGTTGTACATAAAGCTCCTTTAAATCTAACACAGACCAGCCTTGACAGAGTACCCACGAAGAGACTGGAAAATATATTCAGATGTCACAACGGGTCTATCTCTTCTAAGATCAGAATAATCTACATCATGGTATTTGCTGTGATTCTCTATGGAAAAGAAACTTGGACTTTGAAGAGACAGGATAGAAAGTGTATTGATGCCTTTGAACTTTGGTGTTGGAGAAGACTCCTGAGAATAGCATGGACATGGCAAAAAAGCAAACCAATGGATCATCAAACAAACCAACCCAGAGTTCTCATTGGAGGCATAAATGACCAGGCTCAAGTTATCCTACTTTGGACACATGATGCTCTAGGTCTCTGGAAAGGGCTCTCATGCTGGGAAAGATGGAAGGAGAAAGAAGAAGAGGACAATCAGTAAGAAGATGGATGGGCTCAATTGCAGCAGTGATGGGTGCACTATTGGAAGACGGAAGAATCAGGTTAGGGATAGATTGATTGTCATGGAGAAAATATATTTATGAGGTCACTAAGGGTTGTCATCAACCGGACAGCATATAATCAATCCATCCATCAATAACATTAACATAATGAAAGCACCACCTTCTCCTCCTACTAAAGAGATCAGAGTTTTGGAATTAACACATAAATGACCTATTAATAATTCTCAAGCCCTGGCAAATTGCTAAGTTAGAGATAAGCGTTCCCTGAGCAATAATTAAGAATATGAAACTGCACATCAGTAATTCTAAGATACTAAATCACATTCAAGAAACAGTATATCTTCTTGGCCCAATGAGATAGAGTTCAATTGCGAAATACAGTAATTGTAATGAAAAATCCTTACACACCAACTTTTTCAATGTGGTTCATTTGGATGCCATATCTTCGGTGCTAAGCAGATATTTTTAATCAGCCGTTCTACTTATTTTGCATAAATTGGTTCCTATAGTACTGATTTTTTAAAAAAATAATGATGTTACGGCAAACTATCCTGAGAATCATTTTATTATTGCACACAAAAACTTAGTTACTAGCATATGCCCAGGATAATTTCAAACAAGATAAGATCCACAGTGCAATTAAAAAAACAGAATTATTTATTTATTTATTTATTTATGTATTTATTTATTGAATTTGTATTGCCGCCTATTCGCCCATGGCGACTCAAGGCGGCTTACAAAATAAAAGACCACATTTAAAACAATAAAAAACTAATAAAAAGAATCAAATAAATTAATATAGTACAATATAACAAAATCACCCCCCACCCCCCCCCCCGCAATCTCTGGGAGAATGATGTTCCAGAAAGAGGGAGCCACCACGGAGAAGGCCCTTCTTCTGGGTCCCACCAGGTGCATCTCCCTCGGGGATGGGACCCACAACATTCCCTGCCTTCCCGCTCTGATGGTTCAGGTAGATCTGACCGGCAAGAGCCTGTCCCTCAGATAACCTGGTCCCAAGCCATGAAGGGCTTTAAAGGTGACAACCAGCACCTTGAATTGCAAATCGGCAACCAATACAGCTCCCGCAGGAGAGGTGATGCATGTGTACAACGGGGTCTGCACAAAACCATGCGGGCCACTGCATTTTGCACCAACTGGAGCTTCCGGATGCTCTTCAAGGGCAGCCCCATGTAGAGCGTGTTGCAACAGTCAAGACAGGAAGTGACTAGGGCATAAGTGACTGTGAGTTAATTAGTTAGTTACTCATTTCAGACCTTTCTACTTCTGCAATCTTGCAGGTGCAAATATATAAATATTTATCTCTCTCTCTTTCACCATAATCTTCAGGCATATCCTTTGGCAGCTACATTACAATGTGGCTTTTTCCCTTTTTTTGCCTATTAAAAAAAACTCTACAGATAATAAAAGAAAAGTATTCTTTAATGTCTTGAGAAAAACAACCTTCACTTATGTAGATAAATGGAAACACAATCCTGCATGTATCTATAGCAATCAAATAAACTGACCTACTGTCACTATTTCCAGTTTTTCCATTTGACTTACAATCATACATGCTTATCATGCTGAAGTTTCCCACAAAAGTCAATATTTAGAGGTGACTGACAGCTTTGGTACTGCAAAGGGATTTTTCAAAGGGATTTTTCAAGTTAATATCCTCCTTTGCCTGATATTCACCAGAAATTGGCCAGCTGCTCTTTAATTCCCCAGCAAAAACAAAATTTAACAAAACACTTTTTTCTTTCTTTTTAACACAAGAACATTTTCCTCTTTAGCTAGGGGCACATTCAATGTGGCCTTAGGTCTTTTGTTAACTCAAAGTTCAATCATAGTTCAGTTATACCTATACTTTACATTGCTTTGCGCCAACAATAGGTTAACATGTCTACAGTGATGAGCAATCCAGCATTTAGAGACTGTTCTTGTGTTTTTCACTATCTAGCTCAGGGGTATCAAACTCAAGGCCCAGGGGCCGGATCCGGCCCGCGGAGTGCTTAGATCTGGCCTGCAGGTCTGCCCTGGAAAAAGCAAAGGACCGACCCGCGGTGCCTCTGCCGTGTGGCCCTCCCAAACTCTGTTTTCGCAGGTAGAGGGTTCGAGGAGAGCGTCGCAGCCAAAAATTGAGCTCGGAAGCCCGTTTTCGCTGGCAGATTGCTCGGGCCTCCACAGGCGCCCCCGACACAAGTGATGTTGAGCTGGCCACGCCCCCCCTGCCGAGGTCAAACACAACCCTGACGCAGCCCTCAATGAACACCCCTGATCTAGCTCATTCTGCTCTGCGGAGTTGTTGAGCCTGGTCCAGCACACCACTGATAATCTCAAGGAGTAACTGCAACAAACCACAACCCCAAAATATACAAAAATGCTGATAACCATCATCAAGGGTACATCTCTAAGAAAAAGCTGGAAAAAAAGCTAAAAACAAAACTCCACATCAAACTGTTGAAGCTAAACTCTAGAAGCAAAGACACACATGACTTCTTGCCACAGAGACCCAAGAAAAGAGGACAATTGGACCAACGGGCCAGATGAACACAGAATCAGAACCCACTCAAAGCAGAGGGCAGAACAGCCCTCAAAAACCTAAAGAAGGACAAACCATCCTCTAGCAGACAAAGGCCAAACCACGGTTATCATGGACAGAACACAATACATCAACAACATCTGCAAAGGAATAAAATTCACAAAAGAAGAAAACAACACACTAGCCCTTCCTGGATGTCCCCATCAGCCAAGGAAATGACAAATTACAAACGCATGTCTAAGGAAAAACAACCCACACTAACCCATTTCCAAAGTAACAACTCAACCTCCCACAAGAGGAACTGTGTAAGAATATTATTTAGACAAGTACAAATACACTGCAAAAACCCAGAACACAGAAAAAGGAAACAGGTCATCTGTACATCTTCCAACATCTTCCAACAAATGAGTACCCATGCAAATTTATATATTAAAAAAACGCTTGCCACCCAATGTAACTACAATATAACCAACACAAGTTCTGAAAAGAACAACACTATCCTACATGAGAAACAATCAATAGGCTATTACAAACACACAAATCATCACAGCATGCAAAACCTTCCAAAGCATTTTATGTAAATCAAAAGATCCAGTAGTTCAAGAAGAAAAAACAAAGTCATCTTCTACAACATAGAGTGTTAAGGACTACACAGTTAAGGACTACTATGTAGGACACAAGTAGAAGACTAGCAGAATTCATCTATGAACACCAATTAGCAATCAGAAGATACAATAAAATCTCCTTAATCTCGCAACATATGGACAGACTTAAATCACAGTTTCAACTGAGAAACTGTTAATATCTTCGACCAAGCCAAATCTAAAAATACACAGGAATTCCTGGAAGATTGGCATTCAGACAAATCAGTCATCAATAAAAACAAATAAATAAACCATATGTACACATCATTCAAAAGAGACAATAAGAAATTAAGAAATAAACAAAAAAAAATCCAGAATGCATCCCGACAGCAGCTAACACCCAGATAAACAGGCATTAACACCAGACAAATAGTCAAGCAGAAAACACAGTCTTAATCAAGGACCTATCAAGGAGAAAATCATACCCCCAACAACATTGATAGGGAAACTACTGTATAAACCTCCTATTCTCATTCTACTCCTTTCTCAGGTTCTGTTTATTATTTTTTCAACATCCCCCCCATTTCATACTTGCTCTGTTCATTTAGTACATCAGCCCTTCTCACAATTCATATTTGCAGACAGTTGCACAAATTTCCATGTATGCACTTATATCTGTATACATATCAATAAGTAGTGTGTTAAAAAGTATGTAAATCTCATTCATTGCCAGTTTAAGGGGTTGAGGTGGTTTATGCTAGAGATAAAACAGATTCCAAGACCAAGATTTCCCCCCAAGAGAATACACAGGGGGTCCTCAACATATAACCAGTCGCTTAGCAACAATTCAAAGTTACAAGAGATTCCCCAAAAGGTATTTATCACCTGGTTCCAAAGTTGTGATGGTGCCCCCCCCATAGTCACATGACTTAGATCACTTTGATCACTCAGCAACTGGCCCACATTTATGGCCATTTGCAGCGTTGTATGACCTCGATTTATGACATTTTATGTCAAAAACTGGCATTTACTTCTGGTTTTCAGGAAAAATGCCCCACAGTAAACAATGGGTTTGCTTAGCAACCATGGCATTTGCTTAGCAACCACACAAAGAAGGTTGTAAAATTGGGTCCATCATGTGATGACCTGCTTTATGATTGTCACAACTTAGGACCGTAATCGGAAGACTCCATTATGGTTGTAAAGTTGAGGACTATCTCTTCCCACAGCCTGGAGTTCGATCCCAATGGAGCTCAAGGTTGATTCAGATTTCCATCTTCCAATTGTTAGGGGCAAAATATTTACAGTGTAAACCATCAGAGAGTGTTATAAAGTGCTATGGGGTGGTGTTATGACCCAAGGTTGGCGCGTAAACAACATATGCTAGGCGAAAGCTTATCAGCCTTTATTCAACCACCATACCCCAAAATCCCCACAATCCAGCAATTCCCGGACCATTCCCAAAAGTTTCTGCCCACAGGGCACACCTACAGTCCAAGAGCAAGGTTCAAACCAACGTGCCTACACATGCTTCGTGCAACTTCCCAGCAGTGGAAGTCCACCAATGTCAGGGCAAAGAATCAAACCTCAGTCAACAACAGCAAGGGTTCTGGAGCAAAGTTCTTCTAGGAGCCATGGAGAGCGTTGCCGCGAAATACAACACTTGTTCCCGACAAAAGCCCCTCCCCATGGCAACTCCTTAAATGCTACTCTCCAGGTGATCCTCGTGAGGGGCGGGGTGCCCTCCTCCTGAGTAGTTGGGTCATCCTGCACTGACTCTGCCTCCTCTCCATTCTCCACACTCAGGGATCGGCCAGGAGAAGCATTTGTTTGTCTCCGGAGCTCTGCGGCTCCTCTGCTCTGTTCTTTCCTTTCCATCTCCTCCCCCCCTTCCTTGGTCCTCCTGCGCCCTCTCTTCCTCCCTGCCTACTCTTCTGAGGCCCGAGGGACCCAGGACTGCCTCATCCTCATCCCCAGGTCGTTCCTCATGGGCCATCGAGGCTGCGCCCACTCCCTCTGTCGGCCCCGGCTCCCCATCTCCTCCTCGGACCCGGGCTCCGACATGGCCATGACAGGTGGTATATAAGTCTAAATGCTATTGCTATCTGTAATGATGACAGCCTTCCAGATCTGGCTCTTTTGAAAAGTATTGACTAGGTCTAGGAGCTTCTACTGCATTCTCAAAATACGGACAATCTAAATATCGACTAATAAACCGTCCTCCCCAATGTGTTATACTTCAGAAATGTGGAGACTAAAATCCCCAGAATGGGGCTATACGCTATAAGCTCAAAGAAGCAAGAACAACACGGATTTTAGTAATGGATCTTTAATGCTAATTAAACGCTAATGCTAATTTAATGCTAATACAGAACGTTGAAGACTAAGAGCAATTTCCCCAGAATTCAACTAACTCCCTATAGAGAGTTAAAGAGAAGTTTCTCTGCAGCTTTTTGTTCTTAGCAACTGGAATGGACTGACTCTTCTGAAGTAAACACTCAAAACGCCTCAGTCCCAGCTCTCTTTCCCACTGTCTCTCACACCATGTCAGATCAGAATTTTAGTAATTACATTCTCCCCGAAGTTAGAATTTTGCAAGGAGCTCACAGGATTCACACCTGCCCAGAAGCATTCACTGGGGGTAGAGGGATAAATTTATTTATGTATATTTTATATATTTATATACACGTTTTTGAACCCTCATCTACCTCAGAGAGGAACACTCGGGGACAACAATAAAATATTACTATACAATGAAATGTTAAAATATAAAAACAATATATAGCAATTAAAAATTTAGAAAGAAGCAGTGATGATTAAACACTGTTAAAATTAATTTAAAAGGTAAAGGGGGGACTCTTGGTATCAGCCAGCCTCACACTGTGTGCTCATCTGGAGGCTGCAGACCAGGGGTGGATTCTACTTACCTTCCCTATCAGTTCTGATCGCGACGGAAGTACACGTTTTGCGCACGTGCGCTAGCTTCGCTCGCACACGCGCCGTCGGATCGCGCAAAACACCCAGAAATGACCCTCTGCGCATGCGCAGAAGCCTTTGCGCATGCAGAGAGGGTTATTTTTCAAGCCGCGGCGACCGGAGGACCGGTTCGGGAGCGTGGACCTCCAGTCTTTGCTGCCGGTTAGGCGAGCGGCAGTAAATTTCCGCTACCGGTTCTAAAGAACCGGTCCGAACCGGCAGCAACCCATGTTTTGACTCCTCTTTGGAAGGCCAGGAGAGTGGGGGCCTGTCCCCCCCATGGGAAGAATATTCCATACGGCGGGGGCAAAAGCAGACAAGGGTCTCTTCCTGGATCCTACCAGTCAGAATCCTTTAACTGACGCGGTCTGCAACATACCTTCCCTGCCTGACCAGGTGGGACAGGTAGATGAAATCGGAGGAAGACTGGCCTCATGCCATGTAAAAAACAAGATATTTGGACTGTAGTTTTGTACATGCTTACATGTGAAAGGAATTAAGTTTGTGTTGGAAAAACACAAATACCCTTTGGTTTCTGTCACTCAGGGATTGGATCTTCCTATTCTAGTGACAACTTTGTGCTACATCAGGGTTTTTTCAAACTTGGCACCTTTAAGCTGTATGGATGTCAACCCCCAGAATTCCCCAGCTGTACCGCAACATAATGATTTTCAAATTTGCTGGCTGGGGAATTCTGGGAGTTGAAGTCCGCATAGCTTAAAGGTGCCAAGTTTGAAAAAAAACTGCACTACATTATGTATTTGGTGATGAAGTAAATGGAATGGAATGGCCCAGAATTCCGCCAAATCATTTGCCACTGTGTCTTTTAATCCTTAGCAAAAAATCATTGGATTTAAAAGATACTGTGACAAGCCATTTCTATTTTAATTCTGAGCACTTGCAGACCAATGCAGGGTGCCAAAAGGAAGAAGCCACAGATGGTATAGAAATTAAATCTGCTGTCCTTCCAGTAATATGTTAGACACAGCAAAAATTATAGAGAACAATAACAGAAGCACATCTCAAAATGTAGGCCTCACAGCTATTTCAAAGGTTTAGGCAGATTTCAAAAGTGTTCTGCTCTTTTGAAACAAAATGGCATCTACTGCTATTGAAAGACTGAAAATAATGAGTAATCAATTTTGTAACTCACCTAATTTTTAAAATGGGTAGGTGGGTGGAAGAGAACCTGAAATTAAAGTATAGAACCCTGTTGATTCTTATGAAACCTAGGTTTTTTTAGTTGAAAACATTTAGTAAACTACTAAAATCTTTCCAAAAATTCAGCGTGAATGTAAACTGTAATATGTGATGCCAT
>QLTV01002718.1:789575-810458 GCA_003457575.1 Thermophis baileyi | reverse complement strand
TTTTTCTATGAGTGACATGTTTCCATCTGTTTTCTTCCTCTAAGGGTCAACTCTTTTAGAAGTTGCTTGGTCATTTTTATGTTCAAATTGTGCATGTTCTTTTTGTGAGTTTTGGGGTTTCTCATTTTGTTGGTTGAGTTTCAGGGTGTTTAGATTTTTCTCTAGATCTTCTACTTTTTCTTCTAGTAATTTGATTAATTTGCATTTGGTGCATATGTAGTTTTGGTATTCCATGGGCANACCCTAATTTGGCATTTGCTGCCCTTTACTTTGAGGCCAGCAGCTCTGAACCTGCTCAGGACCTCTCGCAGCCTGGAAACCAGCTGCTGTTCGTTGGCGGCCGTGACTAACACGTCATCGTGTTGTGAGTTTTGGGGTTTCTCATTTTGTTGGTTGAGTTTCAGGGTGTTTAGATTTTTCTCTAGATTTTATACTTTTTCTTCTAGTAATTTGATTAATTTGCATTTGGTGCATATGTAGTTTTGGTATTCTATGGGCATGTGTGTACATGGAACATGTTCTGCAGATCACGATAGTGTCTGTTCCTTCTTCCATGTGTGATTTTTTTTGTTTTTGTTTTTGCGCAGGTTGAGAGTGAGAGTGTAGAGTGTTTTACCCTAGTTTTGTGAGGGGAAATTGTCCAATTGGGAATACAGGTATTCTTCCAAATCAGTTAAGATTTAGAATTTGGGGAACTCAAACAATAAGATTTGCCTGGCATGATCTATTTTTGACAAACTCATGTTGGCTTTTGGTTATGACTATGTTTGCCTCTAGGTGTTCGCTGATTTGTTGCAAGTAATAGTATATAATCCATAAATTTAACAGAAAAAAATTGAACAGATTTTGGCAATAACTGATAATAAAACAAATTAAATTCAAATGGTTTTAGAATTTATCTAAATGCAAAACTTAAAAAAAAATCTCAAATGCCATTATCTTAAATTGAATCTATAATACACTAAACAGTGGTTCAAGAAGAATTAATTGGCAAAAGCTCAAAAGCAATTTTTTTTATCTTCCAATGCTTAATGAATTTAATTTTACTAAATTTCTCAAAGGATTTTGAACACCTTAAATGTTGCATGTTACCATCTTATTTCTGTAAATGTTGCCATCTTATTTCTGTAATTCTCCATAGGTTATCTTCTAGAAAGACCTCTGCATTTTAATATTTTCTAACACACCATTTCTTGTATATTGTAAATCCCAATGAATATTTATGATTTATGAAAAGCCATTTATATAGTTTGAAATTTGGCTTTCTTTCTGGGTGAAAATTACTGCAGAATCAAACATATGAGGCCAATAAAGATAAAATGTTTATATGTGTATATTGTTTTTTTTAATTGTTGGCTAACAACACTTGCTGGGGCAGCCACATGGTTATCTCATATATAATACCAGGTTGTAAGAATAATATCTTCTCATTTAAAAATGTAGGACACAGAGGAGAAAAATATAAAATATCCAACAATCCTTTGCATTCTACATCTTTATGCCTCTCTAGCTGACTTTCAATGTTGTATAAAGGCTGCAGAGATCTCTTAAGACACTAAAGAAAAGAGGGCTGTGAAGATATCTACAGACCCCTCACATTGTGGACATAAACTTTCAACTTCTACCCTCAAAACGACGCTATAGGGCATTGCAGCCAGAACAATTAGACACAAGGACAGTTTTTCCCTCATGCCATTACTCTGCTAAACAAATAATTTCCACAACACTGTCAAACTATCTAGTAAGGCTGTATTCTATTATTTTTCTCATCTTTCCTATTATCTATCTCCTTATCTTCTATAACTATAACTTTGTTGCTTGTGTCTCATGATTTATATTGTTTACTTAGTATTCTAGTATGATTTATGTTGATTGCTTATTTAATATCCTATGACAATCACTAAGTGTTGTATCTTATGATTTATAATGAATGTATTTTTACGATGACTATGATCATGATTGATCACTTATTGCTTGTATGTACACTGAGAGTTTATGCACCGGAGAAAAATCCTTTGTTTGTCCAATCACACTTGGCCAATAAAGAATTCAATCAATTAATTCAATCAATCAATCTGTTGGAGAGAGACTGGCCAAGTCAGGGGGAGGAGTCAAGTAGGGAAGTACTCTGGAATCTTTATGTAGGCGCAAAAGGCAAGGTAATTGAACCTTATCTAATATGTTCCAGGTACAAACTGCCAATCTGGGAAGATTCCTGTGAAATAGGCATGAGCAAAAATGTAGCAAATCGAACTCTTCACACGAGGATCTTGTTGTTCACATCTGACAAAGTCTGAGGAATAACAAGGCTTATACTACCAAGACTCACTTGTATGTATGTATGTATGTATGTATGTATGTATGTATGTATGTATGTATGTGTCTGTATGTGGGGGGGGGAAAAGAGATTTTTCCTTTTAATTAATTTGCAAACTGCTGTTTTATTGTAATGTGGGCATCCCTGTAGTTATCTTCTTCCACACTGAATGTCAACTTAGTACTTAAGTCTGAAAGGGTTTGTTTGGTTGTTTTTAAAATATGGTTACCTTATCTCTTTTTATTAATTAAGCTTGATTTTGTTTATCTCTTATGACCCAGGACCCAGATTGTTGGGGGCAATATGCTGACTCTGTGAACCGCTTAGAGAGGGCTGTAAAGCACTATGAAGCGGTATATAAGTCTAAGTGCTAAGTGCTATCTACTAAGTGAGGGAGGGATGAAGGGCTGAATCCTTCCTCTATCCTGCATAACAGGAGATGGTGCTATAAAGATTGCTTTTATATTTCAACTTTTGAATCACCAGAAAAGCTGCAAATGGTATGTGAGCCCTATCCCCATCTCTCTCATATTATCGGCCCTTTGACGTAGTCCAGACATCTGTCTGAAATGGTATACAGCAGTGGTTCTCAACCTTCCTAATGCCGTGACCCCCACCCCACCCCCTCCCCACACGTGCGCGTTGCCAGTCACCAAGATGGCGGGCTAGCGCGCGCTTAGGCGACCCCTGTGAAAGGGTCGTTCGACCCCCAAAGGGGTCGCGACCCACAGGTTGAGAACCACTGGTATAGAGTCTCCTGCTTGAACAGGAGGTTGAACTACAAGACCTCCAAGGTCTCTTCCAACTCTGTTATTCTGTTAAATGTTGATAATGTATATGATCTACACTTCTATCTTAGTCTCTAGATGTTAATATTTCTGTGCTGTAATTTTTCCCTTTATAGTCATCCAGTTGATTAGTTCAAGCAAAAATTAAAATTGTTCTAGTAGCACTGAATTTTTTTTCCTAAATATTCTGTTCAAGCATCCATATCAAATCAATGAGACCCAGGATAATCAGTGTACAGCAAAGTCTACAGTGTATTGTGAATGTAGCCTGTAGGCTCTGATGGGAAATCTACTTCCTTGTGAGTGAGAAGTCATACATTTGGTCATGTAGAGTCAGATTATTCCAGCCACCCACTCTGCTGGAAAGGAGTGGTCTTTTGAAAACAAAGGACAAAATGTGTGGGAAGTTAGTGAAAAGAGTCTGGATAAGGAACACAAAGTCCATTTCCCCAAAACCGATAATCAATAGGCAGAACCTCTCAGAACCTGGAGAAGTCCAGGCACAAAAGCAAAAATTCAATTTTTTATAAAAGTAGTTAACCTAAAATGTGCATTAGGTTTTTTTGTTTGTTTGTTTGCTATGTTATGCCAAGTCACTTTAAACAAAACTGTTGAATTTATTAAATTCAGTGTATCCACCTTCATTGAGGAAGATACAATTTTTGAAGCCTCTCCAGTATATTTCTGGAGATTCTGCAGAGATTTGACGTTTAGCATGCCAGCACCACCTAGTGAACTGTCTGGAGTTTGGCTTTTCTTTTTCCGTTTAATTAATTTGCCAGCTGCTATTTTGCTGTGATCTGGGCACCCCTGTAGTTATCTTCTTCCATACTGTCAACAATACTTAAAACTGAAAGGGTTTGTTTTTAAAATATGGTTATCTTCTCTTTCCCCCCTCTCTTTATTAATTAAGTTTGATTTTCTTTACCTCTTATGACCTATCTGCTAGATAAGGAGAGCTGAATTCTTTCTCTACACTGCATGGCCAGAAGATGGCACTATTAAAATTACCTTAATCAATCAGAGAAGTTGTGGATGGCTTGGGAGCTCTATCCCTATTTCTCTCATATATCAGCCCTTTGAGGTAGTCCAGACAGGAAACCAAAGCCTTGAGTACTAATACTACCTTTATTGTACTATTACAGTAACAGAGTCTTGCAAGTCTGAGAGCATTTCCCCCCTCCCTTGCCTTTACTTTCCAGACTACTAGGGAGGGTCCCTTCTAAAATGCTTTCTCCACCTCTGTTATTTCTGTGGACTAAGATATCTCTTATCAGACCATTGTTGAAGATGTGGCTTTTCCTCCTGTCTCTGAAGGTTATTTTCACATCCCATTACACAGAACATAGAATCCTAGAGCTGGAAGGAACCTCGGGGGTTATCTAGTCCAACCCCGAGCTTCAATAGGCGACCTTGTACCATCTCGGACATTTTGGTGTCTCTAACCAAGAGGAAAATATCCAGGGAATGGAGGAGTCAACTAGGAGAAGAGTGTCATGCAGAGGAAGGTACAAGTAGTCCTCAACCTATGACCACGATTGACCCCAAAATTTCAGTTGGTAAGCTAGACAGTTGTTAAGTGAGTTTTGCTCCATTTTATGACCTTTTTTGCCACAGTTGTTACATGAATCACTTCAGTTAACATAGGTCTGTGATGGCAAACCTATGGCACGCGTGCTGGAAGTGGCAAGCAGAGCCATCTCTCCCGGCACGCGAGCCATCGCCTGTTGCTCTTCCGGGTTCCGGCGCACCGGCCAGCTGGTCTTCATGCGCGCAGGAGCACCGGAAACCGGAAGAGCAGCCACCCGGTGCGCATGCATGTGCCAGGCGGCTGCTCTTCCAGTTTCCGGCATGCGCATGCGCACCAGCCAGTTGGTCTTCACGCACGCATACAGGCCAGAAACCAGACAACCAGGTCCCGTTTTGGAACTTGGTGCCAAAAAGGTTCGCCAACACTGACATAGGTGGTTAGAGGATGATGTGAGGTTAAACAGTAGGAATGACCAAGCCAAAGCCAGTGGTGGAAATCAAGATTTGAAGACTCAGAGGCCTTCTGAGAAAATTTTGCAGCCTCCAGCTTTCCATCTTATAGGCTTGAACAATCTGCTACAGATGGTTCCAAAACGATTTGTACATTTATCTATTTTCCACCTACCATGTAATATCAGTAACTTTCCAACTATCAGTTGGCTCCAACAAAGTGGACATGTGAAAGTATGACTCATATTTCTTTTATCTATCTCTCTGGAGTAGTTACTAAACGAATCTGGCTGCATCATTTCCATTTACTACAGTAATATTTTGGATTCAAGGTCAGGTAACCTATTTTCATGAGCGGAAGCTATAAACTCTGGAATTATAGCTTAAAGCTTCTTTTTTATAGGAGGAAGAGATTCTTTCATCTTTTTTTTTAACATATATTGCTTCAAGCTTCATCAAAACATGCATTTAGCATATATCACAGAAAAGATTTCGTACCTATAAAAAAAGGGGAAAAAACCATGCCTGAATGTAATACTTGGATATGAGAAGTTTCATGATTTCCCGCAGGATCCCCCAAAATATATTTGAATTATTTCTTCAGAGCTCCACTGAAAATAATCACTGCTGGTTGCAGTAAAATACATTAATGATTTTTTTTTTTTTGCTTTCTGAGCATAATGATGCTATTAATGCTTGTCAACCTCCCACCCTTTTTCCTCTATAATGAAGATTTCTTTAATTGATAGCCATGCTTATAAAAGCAAAATTAGAAGCTACCACTGTAGAAGGTGCCACAATTATTCTTGTACAGCATTCTAGCACCAGATTAAAAACAGACTTAATAAATAAGTTATAAACAAGTGTAATTTTTTTAAAAAATGGGGTTTTCTACTGAATCCTCCCACAGCCTGCAATAAAATGTTGACTATCAGTAAGTCATAGGCTTTTTTTTTAATACAAAAAAACGAGTTCCAATAATGCTAAGACTCAGTTCAGTAGGAACACTTCCATCTTCAGTTTAATGATGATACCTTCAGAAGAAAAAAGGTTTATAAAGATAGATTGCTTGCGGCGGCTCTCTTGCATCCTGCGGTTCCAAGGAAGCAATTGAAAAATTAGGGCCTTAAATTCTGATATAACAAAATACTGACACCATGAAATTTATAAAGTAATATTGCCTTAAATAATGTGTTTGGCTTGGTTCTTTGAAATGTATTATCTGAACACTGGCCTATCAAAAATAAACTCATATACGGCATGCATTTTGCCTGCATTCCAGTTTGATACATATACATTTAAGAGATTAAACATGCAATTCACAATCTAATTAACAAATCTCTGGAAAGGATGAGCAGAGAAAAATTGAATGCACATACTGAAATTTATTTGTTCAGCCACTTTAGAGAGCTGTTCATCTATCCAGAGGAACAGAACAGAAATAAAAATAAAGTAAGCTATATAAATAAAGTACAGAAGGAAACTGGGTTGAGACTCCTAAAACTCATATTATCAACATTTTATTTATTTATTTATTTAGATTGTCGAACATGTAAAAGATAACAGGTATAAGTATAAACATAAATATGAACATAGTAAATGGGTACGAATTAATGGAGACAGTAGGACAGGAGTGGTAGGCACACTGGTGCACTTATGCACGCCCCTTACAGACCTCTTAGGAATGGGGTGAGGCCAACAGTAGACAGTCTAAGGTTAAAGTTACAGGGTTTTGGGGATGTAACAACAGAGTCAGGTAGTGCATTCCAGGCATTGACCACTGTTACTGAAGTCGTATTTTCTGCAATCGAGTTTGGAGCAGTTTACCTTGAGTTTGTATCTATTCAGTGATGGGTTGCTACCGGTTCGCACCGGTTCGCACGAACTGGTAGCGGCGGGAGGCTCCACCCACCCGCCCGGACATCATCAAAAACGCTCTGCGCATGCGCAGAAGCGCGCCCATGCACCCCCCGAACCAGTAGCAAAGGTAAGTAAAACCCACTACTGTATCTATTGTGTGCTCATGTGTTATTGTGGTTGAAGCTGAAATAGTCATTGACAGGTAGGAAGTTGTAGCAGATAATTTTGTGTACTACGCTTAGGTCAGACCGTAGGCGGCGTAGTTCTAGGTTGTCTAAGCCCAAAATTTCAAGCCTGGTGGCATAGGGTATTCTGTTGTGAGTAGAGGAGTGGAGTACTCTTCTCGTGAAATATCTCTGGACTCTCTCAATTGTATTAATATCCGATATACAGTGTGGATTCCAGGCAGACGAGCTGTATTCGAGAATTGGTCTAGCAAAGGTTTTGTATGCCCTAGTTTGCAGTACAATATTATCGAAGAAGAAGCTTCGCAAGATTAGGTTGACAACTCTTAATGCCTTTTTGGCAATGCTGTTACAGTGATCTCTGGCGCTTAGATCATTAGAGATGAGTACTCCAAGGTCCTTGACAGAATGAGGGTCGTCTACGAGGTCATATCCGCCCAGCTTGTATTTGGTGTTCTGATTTTTTTGCCAATGTGTAAGACAGAGCATTTGTTCGTTGAGATTTGGAGTTGCCAATTGTTTGACCATTCTGACACATAATCAAGGTCACTTTGTAGGGCAACAGCATTGTTGGGGTATTGAATAGTTTTACATCATCAGCGAAGAGGACGCAGCTACTTATAATATATATATAACATGTAATATATTATTATATATATATAACATGTAACAAAACCACACTCGACGTCCCTCAACATTTAAGGTAGGAGGTGTCTATGGGGATTCTCAAGCTCATAAAGGTGCTTTTAAAAAGGCAACTGGACTTTCCTGGTTTTTTTCCTTGAAAACATTTCGCTTCTCATCCAAGCAGCTTTTTCAGAACTGAAGAAGCTTCTTGGATGAGAAGGGAAACGTTTTCAAGGAAAAAAATCAAGAAAGTCTAGTTATCTTTTGAAAAGCACCTTTGGGACTGATGTAGGCGAAGCAACCCAATCTTCATCGTCATCTGGAAGTCCATCAGCATCAGGGTTGTCCACATCTAAGTGGAGAGATTATTCCATAAGACAGGACTATGGCAAGGGTGGCATATTTCCTGCAGCCCATCATGTGACACCATTTCACCAGGGGGACCAAGAGCAATGTCCAATCAGCCAGATCTATTAGGAGGAACAGAAACTTAAATATGTCTTGATGGAACATTCTGGATGTGATGTTTGTTTTGAGCTTGTAACTAAACATGCTTTCTGCTTTATGCACATCCTTAGATTATTGCAGATCAAATTTTTTTTGGGGGGGATCCTATTTATTTCATTCAGCTTGTAGAACAAAGGGTTTTCAGCAAGACAGAAAAGTCATTCTTGAAAATGGTTCTCAATTTTAATTCCAAACTCAATTTTCTTCCTCCATCTTAATAACAACAAAACACCAATTAAAGAGTTACACCAATTGTAACTTATAAACACCAATTAAAGAGTATACTTTTAATAACTAGCAAAACCAACACTAACCCATACAGTGGGTTTTTCCATTTGTTATCATGTTCAACCACTATTAATCCAATACATTGCCCGGAAATTGAAGAATGCATAATTAACTAGAAATCCCAGAAAAAGCTTAATTTATTATACATGATCGAAAAGCTCTTTGTACTTATACACAGTTACAGGAATGATTGCTGCCAACATTCAAGTACTGCTAAAATTCGCAAGCTCCTCTCACCATAAAGCATGGGTTAGGTCAGGGGTCTCCAACCTTGGCAACTTTAAGACTTGTGGACTTCAACTCCCAGAATTCCTCAGGCAGCTTGCTGAGGAATTCTGGAAGTTGAAGTCCACAAGTCTTAAAGTTGCCAAGTTTGAAGACCTCTGGGTTAGGTGAAAGGCACCCATCTCACACATGTTATTTCAAGGCAAAAACTGGCTGAAACAAAATTAAAAAAAAATTATTTGTATTAAAGCTGATTCGAACTATCCATAAGATACTAATGCATTTCTCTGAACCCAATAACCCTCTGAACCCTTACTGGCTTCCAAACGATGGATTTCTTTATATACAGGTAGTTCTCAACTTACAACCATTTGTGTAGTGACTGTTCTAAAGTACAACAGTACTGAAAAAGGTGACTTATGACTTATCCTTGCACTTATGACCATGTAACATCCTCATGCTCAAATAATCAAAATTCAGGTGCTTGGCAACTGACATGAATTTATAATGGTTGCAGCATCTTGTAATCACCATTTGCGACATTCCCAGCCAACTTCCGACAAGCAAAGTCAATGGGAGAAGTTGGATTTGCTTAACAACCACATGATTCACTTAACAATTGCGGTGATTTGCTTAATATCCATTATTTTTTTAAAAAAAGTCATAAAATTGGGCATGACTCACTTAACCACTGAAGTGGTTAGCTTAGCAATGAAAATTCTGCTCCCGATTGTAGTAGTAAGTTAAGGATTACCTGTGGGCAACTTTCATACCACAAAAGCATAAAGTTCATGCTTTGTTTCATTACTACTACCTATTTAGTTCTGTTTTATTGCATCTTTCCCCATTAAGAAAAAAAAAACTTTCTACACAAACTCCTGCAGATATCTACTTTATTTTGCCTAATGGTAGGCTGGCTTTCATTTGAGTTTCCCATAGTTTATGGTATTAAACTTACTTTGAAAACCAATCAGGAATTCTCCACTGCTTAAACACTTCCACTACATACAATCATTAGAGCTGCAGTCGTTGCTATTGTACTTAAGGACAGGCCCACTCCACTGCGTTTATAAACTTCCCATGTTGCTCTGCAGAATCATAATTAATGTGAAAGAAACAAAACTTAAATATTCAGCCATGTGGGTAGACGCTCATTTGCATCCCTAGCAACATCCTTCATTAGAAGATAGCCATGCATTCTCTTAAAGACTAATTAGAATTAACATAAAACTCCTGTGCAAGACAGGAATCACTTATTTAAGATAATTAAAACTCAATCCATAATTCGAATGTTCATATTTTCCCCCCAATATATGCTAGGAATCTTACTGTTCGTCTCACACACGTCAAGACAAACTAATTCTCACATTCAACCTTTTGAGTAGAAATAGCCTGTATTAATTTCAAATTGTGTGTTTGATTTGATGATTCAAAAGAATAGAAGCAGAATGGCTAGAAAAGATCACGATTAAGTGACAAATATAATACTAGGGAATTTACTGGGCAGGGATTCAGAGCCAAAGATGATGAAGACATAGTTCGTGTGTCTTATGCTGAAATTCCCACAGGCATCTGCCGGCCACAACAGTATTGATGCTGTGTTAATTGGGCTGTGGGTTTAATCCAAGAAAAGGATGAATCTGTGCATTGTGGTTAATAAATCGTGATTTATGGCTTAATCCAGGGATTCTCCAGTTGTATTGTCATGAACTGGAGATCATAAGGAAATCTGAAGGGGAGTCACAAATTTTAGGAATAAGCTCCAGAATGTATTATCTATTACTTTAATATTACTTTAATAAATTTATTGATTACTTTAGGCAGTGTTTCTCAACCTCTGCCGCTTTAAGATGTGTGGACTTCAACTTCCGGAATTCCCACAGGTGAGGTTGCAGAACACTAGTTGATGGAGATGTGGCACTAGAAACTCCTGAATTTAGCATGCATGAATTTAGCCTATTTAATTTGTATCCCACGTTTATTATTAATACAAATAACTCAAGGAGGCAAACAAATCAAACGTACCTTCTTCCTCCTCCTACTTTCCCCACAACAACAACCCTGTGAGGTGGGTTGGACTGAGAGAAAGAGGGACTGGCCCAAAGTCATCCAGCTGGTTAAGATCAGTGGTGGGTTGCTACCGGGTAGCGGCGGCGGCGGGAGGCTCTGCCCACCCGCCCGGACATCATCACGGACGATCTGCGCGCGCACATCTCCGAACCAGTAGCAAAGGTAAGTGAAACCCATTACTGGTTAAGATGGAACTTGAACTCAGTCTCCCACTTTCTAGCCTGGTGCCTTAACCACTACCAAACTGATTCTTAACCTATAGGGTTTTTTTTTATTTTATTGTTTAAATTTACACCATTTATCCACCAGAAGTTCAATGTGGCATATGTAAAAAATTTTATTTTTCTTTTCTTTCACAACATATCTGTTCTGTTCATTATATTGAAATTTTTCCCTTACCGTATGCAGCATAGAAATGAGTTCACAATATTTAAAAACAAACAAACTCAAATTCAAGATTGGAAGTTACAATTTTAGGAATCTTATAACAGGTTAAAAATGGCAACCTCTATTTTTTTACACATTTTAATTTCTATTTCAGCTATACTTTAGAAAGAGCAATCTTTTCAAAGTAAACATGTTACCATAAATACATTTTCTTAAATTGTGCTAAATTTCTCGCTAACCAGGCTAGTTGGCTGTACTCCATTTGCTAATTTCCATTGCTCCAAAAACAATTACTGTCATCTAATACATGCTGGTAATTTAAAGGGAGAGAACATTTTGATAATCCATTTAATACTCCCCCAGAATCAATTCTCTTCGAGTTCTTATGGGAAATTTTTAAATATGACTCACATTAAACGGGCTTCATTTGCAAACTCAGGCATACCAAGTTGGAAGAAACAAGTTACTAAGTAATATTTATGGGTTATAGTCGGAATGTAAAAACAATATAGAATTTATATATTGCTTTAATTTAAAATAATAATGAGTTAACCCTTAATCAGCTTTTGTCCTGACTGCCTGTAGCTTCCTGGCTCTTAAAAACCAGAAACCAAATGGCTAACAATGGCTATCCTGAATGTAGGAAAATGATGTTACAGAATTTTACTTTCTTATGTGTTCATTTTCCAGGAAAATCTTCCAGAACCTACAATTATCTTATGGAGGAGGATAAACAGTGTTAAGATATTTAAATTTACCGGTAGTAGTTGGAGCAATGAGTCGTGCAGCGAGCCAGGACACACAGTTGCGATTGATTGATTGAAGAGGGCTGGCACTTACGTGAGGCAATCTACGCTGGGATTGGTTGCTATGGGTGTGGAGGGGGAGTTTCCCTCCCTCCCCCACCTTTGTCTTCAGTGTCTTCTGTGATTTACCTGGTGATGCTCCTATTTGCCCGACTATCTAGTTTGCCCTATATATTGATGTAAAATATATTTATTTATATAAATGTCAGCGTCTCTGACTTCCTTTAGGAAACCCGCTGCGCAATTCCCTGACAAACAGTAGCTTTCTTTTTCTCCTCAGTGGGAAGAAAGGTCATTCATGGGAAGAAAGTCCAAAAAAAAAAAAAAAGTCAAGATGGCAAATGCCCCATTCCTTTCTTCTATGTTGTGGTAAATGTGTGTCTCCACAGTTTTCAGTGGTTAACAGCAGTATTACAAATCTCTAAATACAGACGAATAACTATACTGTCTATCATAGATTTTCTTCTGAAGTTTCAGTTCTACCTAAGCAAAAATACATACCGTATTCTTATGAGACACAGCAGGACAAACTGTGTTCAGATGCTTTTGTAATTATGTCAGGACACAGCTTTACTCACAGCCTGTGACTAGACTAAGCAAAAATCAATATAAGGCCGTCCTTGTTTTGCAACAGACTCACCAGGGTGGTACTGCTGGATCTTCTATATGTAACCAAATCATTATCTCAGGCTCCTACAAGGCTCAGTTATTGAACAAAAAGAAACTTGAGGGAAATACAGGTAGCCTTCAATTTACAATCGTAATGGAGCCTGCCCATTAGTCATAATTTGTGACGATCACAAAGTGGGTACTCATATGACTGACCTGATTTCATTATCTTTTTTGTGGAGGTCATTAAGCGAATCACCATGATTAAATGAATCCACAGTCATTAAGCAAGCCCATTGTTTGCTAAAAACCAGAAGTAAACATAATTTTTGGCAAAGAATATAGTAAATCACACACATGTGATCACGGGATGCTGCAAGTGGCTGTAAATGCAGACCAGCTGCCGAATGCCTAAAATGTGGTCACATGATCAAACGGGGACCTTTGATCAGAATTTTGGAACCTGGTTGTAAATATCTTTTTTGGGGGGGGGAGTCCATTGTAATTTCAAATGGTTGCTGACCATAAATCAAGGATTACCTGTATGCCAGAGCCATTAGTCAGGCAAATGAAGCCGAAACATGTTTAAGCTCTGCAAAACAAGACAATATTACAGAATTACAGAATAACAGTTGGAAGGGACCTTGGAAGTCTTCTAGTATAAACCCTGCTCAAGCAGGAGACCCCATACCATTTCAGACAAATGGATGACTAGTCTTTTCTGAAAACCCTCCAGTGATGGAGCACCCACAACTTCTGGAGACAACCTGTTCCATTGATTAATGGGTGATTGATGGGTGACCTCCGGAGGCCAGAAACGGTCCATTTCCCGACTTCTGGTAGGCCCCTTTTTCGCCCTCCCCAGGCTCCAGAGGCTTCCCTGGAGCCTGGGGAGGGCGAAAACGGCCTCCCCTGCCCCTCCGAAGGCCGGAAATGGCCCATTTCCTGACTTCTGGTGGGCCGGATAGGCCCATTTCGCCCTCCCCAGGCTCCAGACGCTTTCTTGAAGCCTGGGGAGGGCAAAAATGCTCTCCCCCACCCCCCCGGAGGCCCTCCGGTAGCCAAAAACACCCTCCCAGAGCCTCCGTGCGAGCCGAAAATCAGCTGGCTGGCATGCACATGCGTGCTGGAGCTGAGCTAGGGCAACAGCTCGTGTGCCAGCAGATATGGCTCTGCATGCCACCTGTGGCACATGTGCCATAGATTCGCCATCACTGCCCTATACCATTTCAGACAAGTGGCTGTCCAGTCTCTTCTTAAAAACCTCCAGTGATGGAGCACCAACCATCACTGAAGGTAAGCCATTCCACTGATTAGCTGTTCTTGCTGTCAGCACATTTCTCCTTAGTTCTATGTTGGCTCTCTCTTTGATAATCTTCCGTCCATTACTTCTTGTCCTGCTCTCAGGTGCTTTGGAGAATAAGTCAACCCCCAAATATGTGACAGCCCTTCAAATATTGGATGATGCTATCATGCTAGCCCAATCCTTTTCTTTGTTAGACTAGAGACATACCCAGTTCCCACAACCGTTCATCTTGTGTTTTAGCCGCTCCAGCCCACTAATAATTGTTGTTGCCCTTCTCTGCACTTTTTCTAGAGTCACAATATCTGTGAGTGACAAAAACTGGATGCAATATTCCAAACGTGGTCTCATCAGTGTAGTATAAAGCAATACTAACACTTATTCAGTTAACATATTCAGAAGCAGCTCCGGCAGACACCTCCACTGACATACAAGGGGATGAAATTTAGCATTTCAATTTATTAATTTATAAAATAAATAATATAAAATAATTTATAAAATAAATAAATAAATTTAGCACAATTAGACTTGCAAGATTCTGTTATTACAGTCAATACAAGGGTAATTTTTGCCTTCCTGGGAAGCTGATTTCCTGGTCTGATCTCACTCATGGGGTTGACATGCATAATAATGAGATCTTTTTCTAATAGTGAAAATATTGGACCCAATACCAAATAGCTTTTTTTCCCATCTTGGAAACTTTAGCGCAATTCTTTAGTACTCATGGCCCAATGGAATATGTCTTAGTTACTAAGTTTCAGACTGCAAGCTCTTTAGACAAAGATTTTACTTTAAAAAGCATTGGAGTGATGGATGGTGCAAACAACAAATGAATAATAGAGTCCAGAGGTAGCTTAGGACACTGCGGTACTGTACAGCTTTTCTGTTTGAGATATTGGAAGTGCTGCAATTCCTAATAAAAGCAAATATTTGTATTTTTTGGAAGAAAGGACCGGGCATTATAAAGCATTGTTTGTGGTAGTCTGAAAGCAATTCTTATCATAAGTTGCTTTAAAATCTTTTAAAAATCTAGTTTCTATGTTTTTGGAAAAAATTCAAAATCACAATGCAAATTGTATGGAGATGCACGGTTGGGAGGGGCAACGTTTCCCAACAATTTTTTTTTATTCTAATGGGATGTATAGGAGGAAACAATTATGTACAAAGATTCAGCCTCTGTAGCATATTATAAGCAAGTACAGGTAGTCCTTACTTAACGACCAGTCACTTAGCAACTGTTCAAATTTACAACAAACCCTCAAAAGATACGTAAGAGTTGATTTTGAAGTTCTGATGGCAACACCCCTTCCCACCATGGTTACGGGTTCACATTTTGGACATCTGGCAACCAGCTTCCATTTACAGCTGTTTGCAGCATTCCACAGTCCTGTGACTATGACTTTTGGTGTTTCCAGTGTTTCCAGCAAAAAATGCCCATTGGATAAATTGGATTCACTTAACGACTGGGCCGTTTACTTAATGATTACGGCATTTGGTTAACCACCACAGCATTCAAGGTTGACTCAGCCTTCCATCCTTCCGAGGTCAGTAAAATGAGGACACAGATTGTTGGGGGCAATAGGCTGACTTTGTAAACCACTTAGAAAGGGCTGTAAAGCACTATGAAGCGGTATATAAGTCTAAGTGCTATTGATAATGCTATTTGCTGAACGACTGTCACAAAAAGATCATAAAATTGAGCATAGTGCTGGTGGAGAATGATTTAATGACCTCAGAAACTTATGACTGTAATTCTGGGCTCTTACAGCCTTAAATCTGGGATTACTTGTATTAACAAACATTAACAGATTTTTCATATCCTCATAATTAAGCTTTCATTTCTGGAGAAGCAAGAAAAACTAATATGTTTACTAACTGTAGCTCTTTTATTTCTTATAGAAAGCCTGCCCGATAAAGAAGAAATATTAATTTCCAATATTCCACTTCCATTTCTACATCTTCACTAGAGCAGCAGTTCTATGGAAAGTTACATCCAAACGTAACGGATATTCCATGTTTCTTTTGTAGCTATACACCTAAATAAATAAGTAAATAAACAGTTTATTTATTTCTACTATTTTACTTCTGTTCTCTTTAAAAAGGAAGAGATAAAAAAAAGTGTAGTGTTGTAAACTACCTAGATTGGCCCCATGGCAAGATAGGCAGAAAATCAATTTAACAAACAAACAAAAAAATTAAATAAAGAAATAAATATGAATGCTCAAGAGATGCATTTATGTACATTCTGGAGCCAAACAAGCTTGCTGTTGTACAGGGTTTGAATGGTTCATAATAAACACTAAATGAGTTGGTTTAAATTTATATTCATACCGTATATTAGTTTATAGTCTGCATTTAGCACTTTTGCAGTTGCATCAGCCTTTTTTCTCTCTCACGGCACAAATGACCAGGCTCAAATTATCACACTTCAGAGGCATTATCAAAGCCCTACTTCTCCCGAAACATCTAAAATGTTGGGAAGGAAAGAAAAGAAGAGAAACAGTGGAGTAGATGAATTCAATTATAGTGTTGACAATACACTGTTGAAAGATCTGAAGGACCATAATGGGAGCAATCATCCTGGAGAAGACCTATCTCTGTGACTCTAAAAGTTTATTGCGTCTCACTTATTTTGGCCATGCGGGGGAATTCACTGGAGAAAGTAATTATGCTTGGAAGAGTTAGCAGTAAAAGGAAACCAGGCCGCCCAAGAACACAGTGGCTGGACACTATCAAAGCTGACACCAGCCAGAAGATAGAATTCAAAGAAGCAGTGCAAGATCGGAAGATGTAGAGCAGAGGTGTCAAACTCATGTCATCATGGCGGTGTCTCGTGAGGTATTGTGACTTTTCCCCCCTTCGCTAAACTGGGCGTGGGCATGGTCAGTGTGTGACACATCCAGCCCACGGGCCGTGAGTTTGACAGCCCTGATGTGGAGAGATCTGGCCCACAGAGTCACCAAGAATCGGACACAACTGAATGGATAACATCATCATGATATTCAACCTTTATTATTTTCATAAACAACTCAATGTGGCAAACATATCTATTACTCCTTCTTCCTCCTATTTTCCAACACTGACTTGTTGTTCCATAATCATCACAATCAGTTCTTCGTTTTCTGTGCTGATTGGCATTATACCAAACTGAAAACAAAATCACTTGATTGAGGGAACTTTTAAAAAAAAATTCCACTCCCTTTGCAAACATTGAAAAGAAACCTTACCAATAGAATATTGGACGAAACTCTGACGTAGTTTGCATTTCTTTATTCCCATGTTTTTAAGGTAATTCAAAAATAAGGACATTTTTATTTTCCATCCAGGTTTTTGTGAGGCCCTCTGTGCTGTCTAAGTTTGTTGGTTTTCTTGCAGATGTTTCATTACCGAATGAGGTAACATCATCAGTGCTAGCTGATTCAGGATTCAGATTTCTTTTTCAGAAGTACTATATCTTTTTGATTCATATAGCATTGTTAGCACCAAGGAGATATTTTGCAGCCTGGATATTATTTCCAGTGCTACTAGTACGGTATAGGTATTCAAATAATATGGGATAGTGAGCGTGAGAGATCTGGTAGAAGGAAAGGTGTACATTTGTTAAAGCAACATGATCCAACTGCTCATAATGGCTCCCACCTATGTCTCAAAATCACACCTGCAATAAACCATAATGGGATTGTTTCAAGCTTTATGCAATTGGCAAGATCAAAGAAATACATCAATTTCAGCACGGTATTTGTAATGTTTGTCTGTTATAACTATAGAGCCTTGGAAAGTTTATTAGGAAAATTGTATGAGGTGAAGTTTCTTTAATGGATTTTTCCAAGATTTCTTCTCATTTGTGCTGAATTTATTTATTTATAATTATTTTTTAAAAATAATTCAAGGTGGTGAACATATCCAACGTACCTTCCTCCTTCTATTTTCCCCACAACAAAACCCGGGGAGGTGGGTTGGCGCTGAGAGAAAATGACTGGCACAAGGTCACCTTATTTGACTTTCACACCTGAGGTAGGACTAAAACTCACAGACTCCCAGTTTCTAGCCTGGTGCCTTAACCACTAGATCAAACTGACATCTAAATAAGATAATCTATCAACCAAATTGACCACTGTTCTACCAGCCGTCAACTATGGATTTACAATGGTTTTGCACATGCTACCAGGGGCGAGAAAGAAAGGAAGGTGTTGGCAGATCCACAACATGACTTGGCACAACAGTGAGCAACTTTTGAGTGATCAGGAATTGCAACTATTATTTATTATTTATTAAATTTGTATGCTGCCCAACTCCCAAGGGACTCTGGGAGGCTTGATCTTCTGGAGGGCTTCTGGATGCCATCTGGTGACAATTATCCAGTGGTGTGTTCTGGATCCTTTTGCTTCCAGTTTGCTCAGGGTAGCACTGTGCGCGCCCGCAGCGATCAAAAATTATCTTCTGCACATGCACGGAAGCAAAATCCAAGATGGCGGCGCCCACGGAGACACCGACAGAACCGGCTCTGTGACGTCATCGCAGAGTTACTAACGGTTCTAAAGAACCGGATAGAACCGGTAGGAACCTACCTCTGGTGGTATCACCAGAGGAGGAATGATTGATTTGCTTTTAGCTCATTAGGGAGTTTAAGCATGGAAATAAGAACGAGGGGGTTGTGAAAGACAAATTACTATTATACACCCAGCCACCCACCTTCCCAAACTCCAAATGTTGCACAGGTTTGGATGAAAAACTCGGCCATTTCAGCAGTGCAGCCTTGGAGTGCAAAGGGGTCATAAGCAAAGTGGCAGAAAGGGGCGAATGAGGCCACAAACTGCTTACCACAGCTTAGAAAAAGTAGACGTAAATGCATGCTCCATCTTAATAAGTGACACATCCCTAACTATCAAGTAAGAGATGCATTCAAATGAAAAGAGCACAGAATGTTAAAGCTAAATTCTGAGTCAAATTAAGTCTGTTTATGTCAGTAAAACCACCTTAACATGCCACATTAATAGCTTGTTTAAATGGATACAATTACATAAATTAGATAATGATAGAGCCTTTCCCCCCAAACCTAGCTCATTGATTTTCACAAGGTGTCAGTAAGGGTATTGTTCAATCACATAAGGATTTTTTTTATCCATCTTGTCTTCACAAATTACATCCACCTCCTCCTTCCTAACAGACATGCTTTATAACAGGATCTCTAGATTAGCCAAGATGCTCGTTTCTAACCTTAGGTTCTTCCAATTGCATAAGGAATTGTAAAGGGAAAAGTGATATTGTGCTCTCTTGCCAAGCCTACTGGCCTGAATATGGACATCAAAACGTATTAAAAGCAATTAGCAAGGCCATCAAATGACCAAAAAACAGAATTTAGAAAACGTTCTTCCTGGCTGAAGCATTTTATTACCCAAGTTATTCCCACAGAATCCACTACTTAAATTAAAAGAAGATAGTAATGCTGACAAAGCTGAATAATCTAAATAGCAAGACACAAAGAAGAGCTGAAAAGAAGAGGAAGCATTTAACTGAAAGGGCAGAGAAAAAAAATAGGGTGAAATAGAAGAACGTTAACATAAACCATTGTTTCTCAACCTTAGCAACTTTAAGCAGGTAGACTTCAAGTCCCAGAATTCCCCCCCAGCCACCAATGCCATAGCAATGCTATGGTTGAGAAGCACTGACATAAATAATTGTCCACTGGAATGAACAAAACTAGCCTCCTTCTAAATATGTAAGACTTGACTTTTAGAATTCCCATCATCATCAATGAACAACTTGGGAGATAAAGTTCAGAGATCTGAAATACAAGGATCCTTAACTTATGACCAGTACCTTAGTTTCTATTTAAAGTTATGACGTTATGATTAAAGTAAGTAGCCTCACTAAGGCTACTTACAACTTGGTTTCAAAGTTCTGACAGCTGGTGACGTGACTGCATGTTGCGTGCTTGGCAACTAGCTGACACTCATGGCTATTTGTAGCATCCTGTGGTCTTGTGATCATGTTTTACCTTTTTTGACAAAAATTGGTTCACTTAACGATGGACACAGAAAGCTTGCAAAATCGGGTTGGTCATGTGAGTGACCTACTTTACGACTGTCATGACTTATGGCTGTGATGGGCAAGTCATCACAGTGAAGGTCAAAAGTCAAGGATTACCTGTATGCCCAAGTTAGGAAATGCTGGACTAAAGAGAAATCAGCCATGTATCAACCTAGGACTTTTAAACCTCATGAAAATTGTCCTCAAGATACCAGTAGGTGCTTTCTACTGCTTCCAAAGAGTATCATTATCTCTCTAATATAGGTACAGATTTCCAAAGACTGCTTCAGATTTCCAGTAGTTGAGACTTTGACATTTTAATCCTAAACTCTAGAGTTTTTAGTCTAGAGAAAGTTGTAATTGCTGATATAAATAGGAAGGGATGTTTTTGTCAAGAAAAGAAAGCACTGTGTCTAACATTGGTAACAATAAGGTTTTCTTTGGAAGTGGGACTCGGCTGGTCGTCATACCAAGTAAGTTTTTATTGTTTATTCTACTATTGTGGTCAGCACAAGAGGTTAGGTTCTCCTCTCTCCCTCCCTCCCTCTCTCTCTCCCTACCCATCCATCCATCCTCTATCATCTAGTGTTTGTCTGTCTGTCTGTCTATCTATCTATCATCTCTCTAGTTTTTAATGTTTTAATGTGTTTGGTTTTCTAGTTTTACTATGATTTTTATGCTGCTTAACTTTTAATTGGGAGCCACCCAGAATTGGTTATAAGATAGGCAGCTATATAGATGTTTTAAATAAATAGTTGCAGTACAAACATCATTGTCTTTCTTATACACTGAGTTATATCTATCTATCTATCTATCTATCTATCTATCTATCTATCTATCTATCTATCTATCTATCTATCTATCTATCTATCTATCTATCTATCTATCTATCTATCTATCT
>QLTV01002718.1:772408-788641 GCA_003457575.1 Thermophis baileyi | reverse complement strand
CTATCTATCTATCTATCTATCATCTATCTATCTATCATCTATCTATCTATCTATCTATCTATCTATCTATCATCTATCTATCTATCTATCTATCTATCTATCATCTATCTATCTATCTATCTATCATCTATCTATCTATCTATCTATCTATCTATCATCTATCTATCTATCTATCATCTATCTATCTATCTATCTATCTATCTATCTATCTATCTATCTATCTATCTATCTATATATCTATCTATCATCTAGCTAGCTAGCTATCTACCTACCTACCTAACCTACCGAGGGACAACCTGCCAATGGCACTTGAGAAACAGGTAGCTGTCTCTGATTTTACAGTACTCTGGATTTTGCAGACCAGATAAGACAGTCATTGTCTTAGTTTTATGTTTCTTTCATCAAAAAGTTTCATCTTTTTCTTCTTCCCTTTTCAAAATTTTGAAAACCTGCAGTTTCACAAATAATCCATAAACTGTCCAACCAGTAAACTGAGGCTGTGTACTTTAATGAGCTTAGCAAAACAGACAATCTTGCTTTTCTGTGAGTATGTGCTTTAAAAAAAACCTAGGTATTAATGCTCAATTTTATTTTTTATAAGGCATTCAGGTTTATTGCATATACCAATCTTGTTTTGTCTAGTTGATGACTCATTCATAAATATTAAAGATGCTCAAGGCCAATAGATCTGCACCATGCTGTTCATCTGCAACTTTACAGATACACTTTTAAATTAAAACCACCAACTATAAACAAAATCTAAGAATGGATGAATAAGGTAAATAAGAAATACAATATTTACTACAAATTACCATAAAGCTATACTAGGTCTAATTATTCAGAATATGAATGGGAAAGTTTTGTTAAAATTTTCAGAGAACTAATAAATAAAACTAATTAGTTCAGAGAACTAATAATAAAACCAATAAACCTGATTAATACTTTAATAAGTTTTCTTCTAGATCTGAGAACTTGCTTTATGAACAACTACTGAAAATTCAAATGAGTTGTCCATATAAACATCTCAGTATACAGTACATCTCTCCTCTCCTCTCTCTCTCTCTCTCTCTCTCTCTCTCTCTCTCTCTNACTCTCCCCTCCCCTCTCTCTCTCTCTCTCTCTCTCTCTCTCTCTCTCTCCCTCCCTCCCTCTACACACACACACACACACACACACACACACACACACAAAAATGTTGAAGTATAACAGTAAGAACAATGATGACTTCCAAGATGAAACCTAATGGATCTTTGGATATAATCTATCTTCAATAAAAAACATTAGAATAAAGACACTGGTAGTTCATGATTCAATTACTAAATTACTAGTTAAATCATGTTTTAAGATACAGAAGGCTAACTAACTGAAGGGATTATTACAGCATAGTAATATGAGGCAGAAAAATAATAATATGTTGAGTTAACTGAGTTCTAGTTTTCATAGACAATACCTCTAAGGAAGGAGTATCCAACCTTGCAACTTTAAGACTTGTGGACTTTAATTCACGGAATTCCTCAGCCAGCAATGGCTGGCTGAGGAATTCTGGGAGTTGAAGTCCACATATTTGAAGTTGATCACCCCTGTTCTAAGCCAAGCTAAAACAAGTCATTTAACTTTGAGATTTATCAATGCCCATTTTCTTTATGTTGATCAAACCTGTAGAAAAATAAGAATCCAATTGTTGAATTCTCTAGCATCCAGAGTCAGGTTGAAAATACTCTATTAACAGTCCTTGCATGTCTGAGCAAATGAAATTCATCATTATGGAAAACACAATTGCCAAGACAGATGGACTAAATACTGCTTTGCTATAGAGAGAAGCTTTTCAAAACTTTCACTTAATCACTATATACCCCAGAATTTTGAGTCAAAAAAAAAATCATTTCATTTTTGTAAAGTAATATCAATAAAATAAGAAATCAAAGCTTGCTGTAGATAGATAAATGTAGCAAGGCATGTCATAAGTCATTAAATATATTACAAAGGCACACTATTAAATCAAGTTAATACTATATATATTTTTAATTGGATGGATAATTACAAGGGAAAGGTAGCAGGAATATTGATTCATTACAGACTTCCAAACTGTGGGAAGTTTAACCAGTTACCAGGCAAGGTATTTTTTTTTAAATAACTTTATTAAAAGTTAAGGTAGAAATATAAAAACTAACTAGAACTAATAATCAAGAGACAGAACATAAAAGAAAAAAAAGAATAAAAAGAGAGTGCATAATAGTGAATTGAATTATCTGGAAAGGTTTCTTGACAAAAACTGTAGATTAAAATATGCAAGTTTTTCTCTGCTGAGACTACCTACTGCACCCATATTTATAACAAAGATAACCTTGGCTGTTTAGGTTCAATCCTTTCTACCACATGTGGTCTCTTAAAGAAACATTGGCATTTAAGTGTCAGGTAAATGTTCAATATATTTTATATCATCATGTCTGTTACAAAAGAGTAATTACAAAAGCAGTACAGTTGCTAAAATACTGTAAGGATTTTGTTATCTGGTTTTGACTAAAGTAAACAGAACTCTAAAAGTGAGAAAATGTAGCATTTTCCAGTGACGAAGATCTCTGGTCAAGACATCAACCTAAAGGAACATTGGCGGGCCAACAAGGCAGCTATGATGATATAATTGAAGATCTACCTGTTTTATATGTGTAACATATATAGAAAAGCAGCAGAATTTCAGTTGCACCATTGCAGTTGTCATCTTGACCATACCCTACAAAAATTTATGGAAATATGGAACCCCATAGAAGCAAGAATGACATCAAAGTTGCATATGTCATGATATCAACACATAATTGTATGTTTGCTCTCTTATGTCCCCATGGAGAATAAGATGGCATGGACCTGTAGAATTTCAGCCATTGTGGAATGAAGTTGGCCCTGAATGGCTTCTACTGTGCTGGTTTTTGAAAGGCTTAAAGACTGGCTCTTTGCCCAGGCCTTTGGATAGGATACTGGAGAGGATGATCTCTTTTTCTTTCTTTTTTTCTTTCTCTCTCTCTTCTTCCCTTCTTTCTCCCTCTTTCTCTCTCTCTCTCTTTCCACCCTCCCTCCCTTTTTTCCTTTCTTCCACCAGCCTGGTTTATTTTCTTTGCCATTGTTATTCTTTTGACCTGTGTTGTTTGTGTGCATGTGTGTGTGTGTGTGTGTGTGTGTGTTCCTATTGTTCTTTATTTATACATGTTTTAACAACCGTAAGCCATCCAGAGTAATTGGAAGTCAGGTGGCATATACATTTAATAAATGTACTGTTATTTAAACACACTCATTCAATTTAACGGTGGGCATCAGAAATGTGATTTGTAGGCAAATAAATTATTTGGCTTTTTGGTTCAGTTTTCATTGTTGCACTCACTCTTCGTCTCTGCCCCAATTCAAATTCAAATTCAAACCTTTATTGTCAGAGTACAACATGTGTACAATGAGATTGGCTGAGCCTCCCTTCGTGTATCCCCACAACCCAATACAACTCACAGTGAAAGACACAAAGTCCCTGACCAGTGAATCCTACTAACAAACACACAATTTATGCATAGATTGTATTCACCTACAAGATACAGGCGCTCACTAAAAGCAAAATATGGGAATGATGTTGGATTCCCATGAACTAATGACATTGCTTATGTATACATAGACTTATTCAGAACCAACCTATTGGATTTTCATTTTATTACTAGAATGATTTTGGCCTTTTGTGATACTGGATGGAATCATTATTTATGCACACATAGTAATTTCATGTGCTTTTATGGACAGAATTCTCCTGTTTTAACATGTATTGTTGAACTATGCAGAAGAGTTCATATGGCAATCATTTTCAGTTAGATAATGTGAAGATACCTCTATCACCTCTACTGTATAAAATTTTGGCCATTTACCAAAACATACAGTTGGAAAAATGGGCTGATGCTAGGAATTGCTGAGAGTTTTAGAGTTTTCAGTCTATCCCTTGTATTAATTTGATGAATGGAATTGAATAGAATGCAACAGAACCAAAAGAGATGTTTTCCAAATTAAACAATGGGTGCAATTTATGTTAATGTGTTTACATCATCATTCATCATTCTAACCATTGTCTATCCACTGCAGGATGAAGGCCTCTTCCGCATGTTTCCAATCAATATGGTCCTGAGATTTCCTTTGCCAGTTGGGCCCACAATACTTGCTGATGTCTTCGATCCATCTTGTTTGAGGTCTCTTTCATGGACACTTTTTATCAAGCGGGATCCATTCTATGACTGCCTTGGTCCACCTGCCATCAGTTCTTCTTGCTATGTGACCAGCCCATTTCCATTTCAATTCTTTTACTCTAACTAAAAGCATTAAAAGGACTACATTTGGCAAAGCTAAAATTTTAAATTTTAAAATTCTAGCCACTAGGCTAGAAATTTTAGGCCTGGATAACCTTGAACTACGCCGTCTACGTTCCGACCTAAGCTTAGTACACAAGATCATCTACCTTAACGTCCTACCTGTTAACGACTACTTTAATTTCAACCGCAATAACACTAGGGCTATCAATAGATTCAAACTAAATGTTATCCACTCTAATCTTGATTGCAGAAAATACGATTTCAGCAATATAGTAGTAAATGTCTGGAACACTCTACCTGATTCTGTTATTAGTTTCTCTAACCCCCATACCTTTTACCTTATACTGTCTACCGGACCTTACACGTTTCTTAAGAGGTCCCTAAAGGAGTGTGCATAAGCGCACCAGCGTGCCTACCGTCCCTGTCCTACTGTCCCCATTTATATGTAATCATTTTATGTGTTTATGGCTATGTTTTGCTTATTTATATCCATTTATTTATGCCATTTTTTTCATGTGTCCTGTTTCCTTGCACTTGTTGACAAATGAATGAATGAGTGAATGAATAATGAATGAATAATGAATGAATGAATGAATGAATGAATGAATGAATGAAGTTTTGTGGAAAACATTCCAGCTGCCACCAATAAATGAGTTAATATTTGTTAATTTAAAGAGATAAGTAGAAAAAGCCTAGAGTAGGGGTGTCAAACTCACATCGTCACAGCAGCATCACATGATGTATCGGGATTTTACCCCCCCCCCTTCGCTAAACCGGGCATGGGTGTGGCCAACATGTGATGCATCTGGCCCATGGGCCAGGAGTTTGACAGCCCTGGCCTGGAGGGTTTCTCAGCCTTAGGAACTTTACAACGTGTGGACTTCTACTCCCAGAATTCCCCAGCCAGCATGCCAGAAGAATTCTGGGGGTTGAAATTCACACATCATAAAATTGCTAAGGTTGAGACACATTGGTTTAAACAATGGAACATGATCTTACATAGCAGGGTTGACATTTCAGATAGAAAATCTTCTGATATGCTTAATGTTTCATTCTTCTGGGGTCTGTGATGCTCTCTGAGCTTGGTTGTTTTCCTGCATACGTTTCATTACCCAACTATGTAACATCATCAGTGTTAGAAGGGAGTCGGATTTTCTCACTTTATGAAACTACCAACTTAGATAAACAGGCCAACCGTAAACAATAGTTTAATCATAGAATCACCAAGAATACTCCCATCAACACTGACAAGGCAAGCCACTAGCATATAAACAGAGAGTAAACGCCACTCCCTCCAGCACTGAAGGTGTTACCTAGTTGGGTCATGAAATGTCTGCAAGAACCAAGCTCAGAGAGCACCAAAGACTCCACAATTCAACCCTGAGTGACAAATATTCTCCTCTATCAGTGTTTCATTCTTATATGGAATAAAGAGACTAATCTAACCAAGTCATCTCTGCAAATCTTCTGCCAAATTATGCCAAATGATGAATAAGAGGTCAAGTATCTGGAAAGCTGAGATTTACTGCCATGGCTTGGTAAACCTGAGGCTTATTATCTACATGTTCCAAAACTATTTTTCCCCCAAATGTTGATTTAGCTAAAGTTAGCAAAATATTAGGTTTCAGCAGAACAGTGATAAAGTATTCATAACAATACATAGCTTGATGAATGTTCCACACGTTATCTTATAGGCACTAGGAATGAAACTGCACATTTATAAAGAACTTTCTAGAGAAAAACCAACATATATTATTATCTGGACACTTGTTAACCTAACGAAAGACATATCAGTCAAAAGCAATGCCGTTTTATGCATCTGAGTGAAAGATTTCAATATTCCTAAGACTTTTAAAAGAAAAACGGATGCATTATTGATTGCTAAAGAGAATACAGATCTTTTATTTTTAATTTGTATTTTATAAGTTTAAAGTACAAGCCTGTTAGCAAATGAAGCACTGTTGGCAAACAAGTCATAACAAATAAACATACTGCTATAAATGTGTGTACACCATTTATTTTAAAGGGGTTATAACTGCTAGCGGAAATACAGGCCAATGTTTGTCTCCTAAAATGAGAAATTCTATAAATATGCAACAGGAGAATACAAGTTCAGAATCAAATAAAACAAAAACGTAAGAATTTAGGGAATCCAAAAATGTTCTTTAATTCTATAGTGAAGTATCCTCTTTAAATTAAACCAGCAGAAAAAATTTTTAGACAGGTAAATAACATCCTTGCAAATACCGTGTTTCCCCGAAAATAAGACCCTGACTTATATTTTTTTGAACCCTGAAATAAGCGCTTGGCCTTATTGCCATGCACTCAAAAGCCCGATTGGGCTTATCATCAGGGGATGTCTTATTTTGGGGGAAATAGGGTATATCTAGAGTAAGGCAATAGGTTTGTCATATGTTTTCCAAATATCAAGGGGGAGTTTTCCCCAAAAAAGAAAGTATTATGTGTTCTTCTGCAAACATTACAACCTGTTTGAACCTCATATCCTGTAATCAACAATCTTATTCTATACTTCTAAATCACTGTTGTCAGTTAAAACAGTTTTGCTGATCCCAGACAATATTCAGCTGAAAAAGCAAAGATAAATGAACTAGGAATGCTCATTCAGGCAAGAGTCCCAGGGCCCATGACTCAACAGACTGCCAGCACATACCAGGCAATCTGCATTCAGAATATCCCAAGATTGGACAACTGGAATTAATGGCTTTGTGGAGTAAAGACAATTTTAGCACCAAATTCAATGACAAATTAACCCACTTCTATTTGTTTCTCACTGTACAGCTATGTCTAAAGTTTATATTCCCTTTTTCTCTACTAGGTGGATCTATTCTATGGTATATAGAAACTTACAGTAACTGTTAAAAAGTTCTCACTAAAGAAAATATGGAGGTTTTTTTTTTATAAAAGGCAAGAACAAAATCACTTTATTATATCGAAGAGCAGAGATCTTTAAAAGATAAATAGGTCATAGTGTTCTATGGGTGAACATGTACACATAAATTAGATTAATTGAAGGCCAGCCATACCTTCTGTCTCTAAATAGTTCTTTTGGCCTTACTTACTTCCATGTTGTAAAAATGACAGTGAAATTCTAGGAGAGCAGCTTAACAGAGAAAGAGGAGAGGATTCAACTAATTTTAAACTCCCTTAGATGGTTTAACTAGATATTGGGTAGCAACAATTCCATTTTTAAACTGCTTGTAGAAGTTGCTATTCGACTGATCCTTTCCTTAAATCCATAGGTCACCTTCTTATTCAAGAAAGAGGGGGGGGTGAGGCAAGTTCAATTGTGACAAAACCCAGCAGTGCTTCCTCCCGACAGAAAAGGAAAGCGGCAGTGAGTCACCCATACAGAGCCGGGGTGAAAGAATGAACGGTACGAGAGTTGCTGTTTTTAAATATATCTCAAGAGTGACAGGCATCAGCCTTTGCTCCCTCCCTTCAGTTCAAATAAAAATGACTCCTAAGAGGCGTGCAAAATCACCTACCAAACAGGTGCTAAGAAGTCCTGGGTGCAGACTGCGAACATTATTATTTTTCTGAAAAAGGACATTTCCCCCACCATCACGTGCCACTCCGCGCCGAGCTCTGTAAGCTCACCCTCCAGTCCCAAGCGCAAACATCGCCGTCGCTGGGTCAGCAGCTTCTCCTAATAATACCAAGCAGAAGCAAATATCCCCCCCCACACACTCCACTGCCTCAAAACGCGCGTTCACACCAGGGCTTGCCGGCGACCAAAGCGGGAAGGCCAAAGAAACATGTTTCCTCCAAAATGGCATCCGGTATTACCTGGGGAGGGGGGAGGGATCAGCATATTTTATTGTTTTGTTTTTTAAGAATGCACCGAAAAAGCGGGAGGAAGGAGGTCCATTGTTCCTAGGAAAGGAAAGCAGAGGGGGAAGAAAAAGGGTCCGACCAATCCACCCCTGACACACGCAGGCCAGCGAGCAAGTTATCAAAGTTGGTAAGGGGTGCAGCTCTTCCGCTTTTCCAACTGGTCAAATCCAGACTTTTCTTTTCTTTCTTTGCAAACATCCCACTACCCTTGCAACTAACGGCGAAAGCGGATCCTACTCCCCCTCCCCCTTCTTCCTTCTAGCCAAACCGGCGATTTCTCTAAGCAAAGGGCAAGGAATGCAGGGACAGCGGGCGGTGGCAGCGCGCGAGCCCAGGCGCGTCCCGATTCTAAGGTCACTTATCCCTGCACGCCATCCTTCCCCCTTCCTCAGCCCCAGCCACACGCGAGCACCGGCCGAAGCTCGTCCCAATTGCCCTGGAAGGGCCAGGGACGCGTCCTCAGCCGGTAAACCCGAGTAAGGGTTCGGCGCGAGGAGCTCCGCACGCAGAAGCGACGCCGCGCTCAGTGCGGATCGCGCCTTTCTGGCGGTGAAGGCTAATGCACGTCCCTGCTCGTGAACGAACGAACGCCGTGAAAAGGCGCCCCGGAGTTATGCCGCCGCTGCCGCTGCCGCCGGCTACTTACCATCATGTTGCCTTGCATTTTGGCAGTTTTAATCATCGCCTTTTCCTTCATGTTGGCTGGATTGGGGGGCGCTGGTGGAGGAAGGAAAGCGCGCGCCTGGCGTTCTCCTTCCAAGCAACCTTACTACAATACTTAATAATCCGCCGGCTTGGTCACTTTAGTCTGGAAGCTGTCTTTTTTACACTTGCTAGATGTGTTTTTTTAAGGGGGGGAGGGAGGGACAGGAGGGGGAGGAGTAAAGGGAGTTCTGATTCCCCTCTTGTTTTATTTTATTTTTTTTAAGTCAACGCCCTTTTAAAGAAAAGGCGCTACTAATTTTTAGGGGGCTGCTCTGCTGGCACTCTTCTGCTCTTCCCATCGTTACGAAAAATCTTTCGGAAGAATGAGAAAAAGATAGGAGCCGGTCTCCTAAAGACTGTACCGCCGTTTTCCACAGTGCCTATAGCGAGAACTGTCTGGAGGTAAACAGGACAGAGACAGCTTCGCCACATCACCCGCCCCGCTCACCCGGTTTCGGCACAACCCCGTGCAAGCACACGCATCGTTCTCGTGAGGCGTCGAGAGGGTTGTTGTCGTGAGAATCTGTGAGACTTGGCTCAGTCACTTCGCGGCTAACGCGTGTCCTGCTTTTAATGCTTGGTGCCAAAACTTGTGGGAAGGCAGGAGATTGGCGAGGGGCGCGCGCGGAGAGTGTTTGCGGACAGGCCAGAGGCGGGGAGAGCAGTCCACGCGGGTTTGGGTGGGCGCACAGTCCCGTTTTAGGGCAACAGCTTCCCTTCCTCGCGGAGGTCCCAGGCTGGCTGGGCGCAAACAGGAAGCCGCACACCCGTCGGAGATGGACGGATCGGTGTCAATCCCGCTCTTCTTACAGGTTACTATGAGACACCCGTTCCGTTTCCATGGTTGCGCTTGTTCGGGGCTGCCTCCGAATCAGCTGCCGCCGTCGCCTGCAACTCCTCGCGCGAGGCGGCAGCGTGGGGGGTTTCCCACACCCCTGCGCGAGCTCCTGGTCTTTACCAACCCCCCTCCCCAACGGGTCCCCCCGCCAGCTGCGCCTCAACTCCCCCAATCGCACCCCTCCCTCCCTTCCCATTCCACCCGAGCTTTTGCCTCTGATCCGAGCGCTTGGCACACCCAACCAGCATCTTTTCTGCTTCATTTCCGGAATGCTCCCCCCCCCATACCCGAGGCGCGACCCCGAATCACTTTCACCCTTCGCCACAGCGGCATTGGCGCACCCCGCTCGGGTTCAGGCTTCCTCACGCGGCCTGCGCCTTCTGCCCAAGCCGCGAGCCCAGGAACTGGTGTTCCCCAGCAGCCCCGCGCGCGCAGCGATTCCCCAGCCAGCCCTGCTGTTCTCCAAAACAAAGCCGGCTGGTTTTGACAGTCTAGTCACGCCGGGAGCTCGGAAAGGCTTTCAGGCAGAGATGTGTGTGCGCCGCAATTTCCTTTTCGTCTACAGGTGCAGCAGGAAAAAAGATAGGAACAGATACAGCTCCCCTGGGCGGTTTGTGCACGCCAAGCCACCCATCAACATGCATACCTCACCTATAAAGGAAAGCGTGAGATTTTTCTGGCGGTTCTCCAGCAGATGAATATTTTAGTACAGTAAGGGTTATCAAGGGGTGGTTGTTAACATCCCCTGACTGAAATTTTGGAAAGACAGCTGTGGAAGTAATATGTAATTAGACCATCATAGTGCAAATTGTAAACACTTTGATAGATTTATGAAGTCTCTCTCACTCGCTCACTCAAAAAATAGTTTTTTGCAGTGTCCACAGGGAAGAGTAAAAAAAGTCAAGATGGCCATAGCTGTACAATTGAAGCCATGTATACTTTTAATGCACAAAAGGGGAGGGGGCTTTAATCACACAGTTATGACTGCCACCTTGACTTTTTTTTTGACCCCTCCCTATGGATACCCTTGACTTTTCTTTTAGCTTTCAGAGAACAATTCCCCTGGATAACTTAGAACTAAAACCATCCTTCAGAATTAAAAAATGCAGCAAATAAAATTGACATTGGGAAGACATTAATTGCATTTCTTCAGGTGGTCCTGAAATGAGTGAAATTAAGTGCCAAGATTCAAGGAATGCAGACTATAAACAGTGGGTGTTATTCAAACTGCTTTGATCCACTTTTAGTCTTGTTTTGACCCCCACCCCAGCAAAACCTGGGGCTGGTGGGTCATTATTTCTACTTTCTAATCAGGCAAAGCTAAATAAGAACATAGAATTAAAGGAGTGGTTGTAAATCATTTTTTTCAGTGCCACTAAACTTTGTATAGTCACTAAACAAATGGTTGTAAGTTGGAGTATCTTGACAAAGCCTCTTGTAGCATCAAACTCAGAACTTCCAATCATAGCAGCGTTGAGCATAAATGCCATTAAAATGGTAGTTAGATAATGATCAAGCAATTTTAAAACTGTCACGTATTTCTGAAAACATTAACTTGATTAATTTTTATTGACAGCTAGTTATTCTAATCAGAACCAGAGTCACCAAAAGAGTTAAAGAAGGAGGGAAGCAAGTCAATGGTCATAAGTATGAAAAATGGTCATAAATCACTTTTTTCAGTATTGTTGTAACTTTGAATGGTTACTAAGTGAAAGGCTACCTGTAAAGACAAGAATTAATGATAACTAAGAAAAAAAACCCAATTGTGCACCGGTAAGGAATTAGCACAGAGAACGAGATGTGATGATTATGATATATCTCTGGGAGCTAAGGGGTGGCCCCCTAGAAATAAAGCAATGCCCCTTGGGGCAAAAAATATTTTTATTTTTTCTGGACCATTGATACAAAAATCTGAGCTTTCTTTTCTTGCCTTGTTCTATTTTGTGGTGTTTTTTTTTTTTTCATAGCACAGTTCATTGGCGCCTTAAGAAAAGTTGGATGAGGTAAGAAATGAGTCAATGAGTCAACAACTTGTCAATGATGGCTTATGTTCCAAAATATTCATAGACATTGCCCAATTCACTCAGCAATCGGCTTTTATTGCTTTCTGAACTTTCCTGAGGAGCCAGGATATTACTTAGTGAATTTCAGCACAGTCTAGATAAATTAGAGACTGCTAACCACAATGTTATCATTATGTATACAGAGGACATTGTGTACCGTAGCTTGAAAGGGAGAACGCCAGAAGTAATTATTATTATTTTCTTTTTCACTAAAGTGTTTCTTTTGCAGAATGATCCTTACAAATTACCCCACAAATCAGTTAAAGAGATAACTTTATTGTCACTTTTTTTTTTACTGCGAGCACACCGGCCCACATTAAAAATGAAATTCTGCTGCCTGCTCTCAAGAGAAAGTGTATATCTACCCAAACACATAAATAACACACATATACACATGTTATATACATACTGGTACATAAATATATACCTGCACCGTACATATATATACATATATATATATATTAATCACTGTCCATTTGGAATACATACCCTGTTTCACCCAAAATAAGACATCCCCTGATAATAAGCCCAATCGGGCTTTTGAGTGCAAGGCAATAAGGCCAAGCGCTTATTTCAGGGTTCAAAAAAATATAAGACAGGGTCTTATTTTCGGGGAAACACGGGTAGTGGAAAGAGAAAACTTGAGAGTTCCAAGGTTAATGCTATATGGAACAAAACTGAATCTAGATGTTCCAATTCGGATACCATGAAGCCCCTTCCCAGGAGATAGCAAGAAAAACAGGCTGTGAAGAGGATGTGTAGCGTCCCAGACAATCCTGCGGACCCTGCTCAAGCATCGCTTATATGCCATGTCCTGGATAGAAGGAAGTGAACTACCAATGATCTTTTCTGCCACCCTCACCACTCTCTGCACTGCCTTCCTGTCTGAAGCAGGAATGCTTCCAAACCAGACAATAATGCAATATGACAGGATGCTCTTGATCATCAAAAATGCCCTGGTAAGGCCACACTTGGAATACTTCATTCAGTTTTGGTCGCCACATTGTAAAAAAGATATTGAGACTCTAGAAAGAGTGCAGGGAAGAGCAACAAAGATGATTAGGGGACTGGAGGCTAAAATATATGAAGAATGGTTGCAGGAACTGGGTATGTCTAGTCTTATGAAAAGAAGGACTAGGGGAGACATGATAGCAGTGTTCCAATATCTCAGGGGTTGCCACAAAGAAGAGGGAGTCAAACTATTCTCCAAAGCACCTGACGGTAGGACAAGAAGCAATGGGTAGAAACTAATCAAGGAGAGAAGCAACTTAGAACTAAGGAGAAATTTCCTAACAGAACAATTAATCAGTGGAACAGCTTGCCTCCAGAAGTTGTGGATGCTCCAACACTGGAACTTTTTAAGAAGATGTTGAATAACCATTTGTCTGAAGTGGTATAGGGTTTCCTGCCTAAGCAGGGGATTGGACTAGAAGACTTCCAAGATCCCTTCCAACTCTGTTATTATAATATTATATTATATCCCTCTATAGAAAGTGGTAAGGACCGGGGAAGGAAGATGTACTTTTCTCATGCAATGCAGAAAATGCAGGCACTGCTGTGCCCGCTTCACCAGTGTCTCATTGTTGAACGCCCAAGCTGTTGAGTGACCAAGATGTTGGTAATTATCAAATATTCCTCCACCAACCTATTCTCTGTGTTCATACATGAAGAGGCATGGTTTCTCAGCAGTAGTTTGTTGAATAGTGTCACGTGTGAGCTAAGCCACACACATGACACTAAGCCAAAGTCAGGGAAAACATGTTTCGCAAAATGTATAATAGGGATATGTAAAGAGCTAGTTCTGAAAGACAAATCTAGTCTTGTGTGCCTGCATCTAATCCTTGGTGGTCTCTGAGCTTGGTTGTTTTCTTGCAGACGTTTCATAACCCAAATATTTCAGCTGGGAAACTGACCATCCTAGATCTGGATCAAACCACTAGAGAATTCCTAGAAGCCTGGCAGTCTGACAAATCGGCCCCCAACAGGTACATAGACATAAACAATAGCTACATACCACTCAAAAGAGACAATCAACAAGCCAAAAAGGAGAAAAAAGATCAAAACATCTCACCACCAGCAATCAACTGCCAGGTGAGCAGAGGTTAACACCAAGATTAACATCACATCAATAATCAAGAAGCAAACAATACCATAATCAGGGAACTTGCAGTTAAACGAACAGTAAACAGTCTAACCAAATAGCCTCAAAAACCACTCTAACCACTGCGCCACCACGGAAAGTTCATGCAAAGTCAATGGGGGAAGCCAGATTTGCTTAACAACCCGCATGATTTACTTAACAACTGCAGTGATGCATTTAACAACTGGGGCAAAAAAGATTGTAAAATGGGGCACAACTCACTTAACAACTGACTTGCTTAGCAATGGAAATTTTGGGCTCAATTCTGGTTGCAAGTCAAGGACTACCTCCATACAATTGGTAGATCTGAAAGACCAAGTTAGGGACCAATCGTCATGGAGAAAATCTGCCTGGCTATGAGTCGAGAACAACCCGATGGCACATAAACCAAAACTTTCAATTTTAGAATGCACACAATCAAAATCTCAATGTTAAAATGGTTCAGATAGGCTTTGCTTGAAATAGTCCCATATTTCAAGATCCAGCAACAGCTACACCTAGAGTGCATCTCAGCCCCTGACCTTGTATTTCTATGGAAATCTTTTCCACCCCAAGACAGCAAAGTCTTTTTTTTTTTTTAGCTTCCTTCTAACCTCTAGGACGGGTGTCAAACTGGATTTCTTCAAGGGCTGGATCAGCATTGTAGTTCTTCACAGGCTGGCAGGAGGGAGGGGAGGGGAGCGGAGGGGGAGATGGGATGGACACCTGCATGCGGCCCCCCGCGCCTCATTTTCAGCCTCCATGGCAGGCTCTATCCAGCTCGCGCGGGCCAGTAGCGGCAGCGGTGTGAGATTCGGCAAGCCGGTAGCGGCGGTGGGAGGCTCTGCCCACCCGCCCGGATGTCGGTCACGTCCCGGTTTTAACTCTCTGTGCATGCACAAAGCCTTCTGCGCATACGCAGAGGGTCAAAACCGCGACGTGAATGCAGCGTGCGTGCAAGCGAAGTGAGTGCCCGCGAGCAGCGCGCACACTTCCGAGCTGGAAGGGAAACCGGCTGCATTTCATCCCTGCTCCACAGCCTCCTGCAGCACTCTGCTGGCCGAAAACGGGCTCCGCGAGGCCCCCATGTGGCCTGTTTTCTGCCTTCCCGGCCTCCAGCAGCACTCTACCAGCCAAAAACGTTTTGGCCGGCAGAGGCACCGCAGGCCGGTCCTTTGATATTTCCAGGCCAGCCCCCCCCCCAGGCCAGATTTAAGTACCGGATCCGGCCTGTGGGCCTTGAGTTTGACACCCCTGCTCTAGGATTTTGGGGTTGTCTTTCACCCATAAATCAGCCAACCTTCTTTTTGTAGGGTGAATTGTGTGTAAATATAGCATTTGTGGTCAGCTGAGATTTTAGTGTGTCATATCACTCTAGAATATTGGATTGAGAAAACAATGCATCAGGGAAATATATACTGGCTTTACAGTATGTATTTCAGCTAATGACAAACAAGTGATAATACAGGTTGTGCTTTAAGCAGAATCAAATGTATGGTTATCTTTTACTGTACATTTTGTTTCATGCTGGTTCTACTGATCTGAAATATCTTTTCATGAAGTGTGAGCCAATTTAAAATTGAAGTTGGATAAACATTTCTGAAATAAGCTAGCAAGGGTGATGGCATGTGAATCTGTTTTGTGAATTCTTCAGAAATGAATTTCTGGGCAGATGCCAGATAGCAATGCACTAAGGATGGGACTGGAAACAATGTAAGGTTATCTGGAGAATGCAAGAAAATGTAGAAAAGAGGCAAAAGACACAAGTTATGAGAGAAACAATTAAGGATGCAAAGTTGGAACTACTTACTGGCCTGAGTCATGAAACAGGCCATGCCACAGTATGATTTCTTTAGTTTTGGCATAACAACTAGACACAAGGGCAGTTTCCCCCGAATGCCATCACTCTGCTTAACAACTAATTCCCACAATACTGTCAAATAATTTACTAAGACTATATTACTACCGTGTTTCCCCGAAAATAAGACATGTCCCGATAATAAGCCCAACAGGGCTTTTCGGGACATGCGTTGAAATAAGCCACCCCCTGAAAATAAGGCCCCCCCATTACTTTCCGGGGGAAAGGGGGGGCATGCCGGGAGGCGCTCTTTTTGCTGCGGGCAGTTTTTTGGCCGGGAGAGCGAGAGCAAGTGAGAGTCGAGGGCACGCACACCCCACGAGACTGCTCGGCTCCTCTGGGCTCTGCCTCTGCCAGCGTTTTCAAACGCGCTCCTGCCTCCGAGGAAGAAAAGGGGAGCCTTGATGGCTGCCTCGCCGCCCCATCTCAGGCAGGAGCGCGTCACAACGCTGGCAGAGGCAGAG
>QLTV01002718.1:739943-767839 GCA_003457575.1 Thermophis baileyi | reverse complement strand
GCGTTGCAGATTACATGACAAATTCTTCCTGAAACCAACTTGCTTATTAGAGAGTAGGTTATTTGTCACTAAGTGGAGGGTGATGGATTGATTTATGATGGCTTCCATGACTTTACAGGTGACGCAGCAAAGGGAGATTGGTCTATAATTCTCAACAAGGCTGGGGTCACCTTTTTTGAAAATAGGTATGACTGTTGCTAATGACCATAGGACAGGCAAGGAGCTCATTCTAAAAGATACTTCATAGATGGTGCTTAGAGGTTCAGCTATGAAGAAAGAGAGTTTTTTTAGAAAGTAGGCACATATTCCATCAGGACCAATCGATAGAGATGGCTTTAGTTTGTGTAGTGCCCTTTTGACGGTATCTTCAGTAAAATCAATGTGGATTAGATCATTGCAATTGGTTGAGGTACAACTAGGAAATGAAGGGGAGATGCCATTGCTGTTGACAAAGACTGAACTGAAAAAAGTGTTGAAGAGATTAGCCTTAATGGCATCATCATTACAATCTTCACCATTTTGCCCTTTTAGAGGTGGGATGGTCTTTGAGTCTTTAAGTTTGGTGTTTACGAAATTATAGAAGGCACGATTGGATTTTGTGTATAACAGCTCTTCTTCCTGTTTGCAGTGGTAATTGGTACATTCCGTTTTTATTTGGTGGCATAAGGTTTTGTGTCGGTTTTTGAAGTTAGCCAGTTTTATTTTTCTGCCAAAGGGATTTTTTTTTTTTTGGATTGGAGTTTCCTTATTGATAAGGGTAATTTGTTCTTTTTGGCTTTGGGGGTTACTAAAGGTACATATAGATTAATGACTCTTTGAACTTCAAGTAGAAAAGTGTTATAATAGTCTTCTGCAGAGTTGCAGTCATTGAATAGGATTTGCCAATCTAGAGATGAGAGGCCCGCAGCTATGAGATCGTAGTTTGCTCTTTTGAAGTTGAATTTAGGAGTCCTATTATGAGATTCTTTGTATGGATGTAAATTTAGACAAAAGTCAATCATGCTGTGGTCACTGTTGGAAAAAGGTTCTTTGATATGAAGGTTATAAATTGTGTTTAAACTGTTGAAGAAGATTAGATCGAGGCAGTTGTTTAATCTAGTGTTGATAGTTACCAATTGATCGAGTCCTAAAGTAGTGACGGCATTATACAGGGTCGTATGTATTGTTTCAGCTGAGCACTCATTTAGGGACCAATTAATAAGAGGTAAATTGAGGTCACCAAGAAAGATAATGGGATATGGGCATGAGGCTGCCCACGTTAGTAATGTAGTTAGTTTGCTCGCAGGATCAAGGTCATAATCAGGGGCTCTGTAACATAATAGGAAGCGAATTGTGGTATTTAGAGATAGATCACAGATAATGGTCTCAGGAAGAACAAGCTCTTGTGTTACTTGAATATTTTTCAAATCTAGGGACTTTTTGTAGAAGATAGCAACACCACCTGTGGTATTTAAAGATAGATCACAGATAATGGTCTCAGGAAGAACAAGCTCTTGTGTTACTTGAATATTTTTTTTTTTTTTTTACTTTTTGTAGAAGATAGCAACACTACCTCCTCTTCGGATTGCACGGTCAGATCGGTGGACATGGTAGTCACTTGTAGTGGTAATGGAGTCAGGAAAGGATTTGTTTAACCATGTTTCACAGACAAATATTAGGTCAAATTGAGTCGTATTTAGTAGAAGAAGAAACTCTGGCATTTTGTTTGCGAGGCTTCTTGCGTTGAGTAGTTTACATTTAAGGTCAGTTGCGGTGAACCTAGATGATCTTGGGGGCGTGCATACCTAGTATTGGATATTGGGGTGCTGGGGTTGTTGATTGTTGGTTGTTGTGATGTTGGATTGTTGGGATTGTCAATTGTTGATTATTGGGTTGTTGCGGTTGTAGGGACGTGAACCGTTAGTCTTGTCCTTGATACAGTCTGCACGGTAGTCGATGTATAGGTCAGTCTCTCCACGATCCAGGTGTCTTTTGAGCTCTGCGCGGAGCTCACGGGAGCGTGCACGTTGTAATATGGATAGGTCAGGTCGCGAACGTAGTTTATTATGGTTAGTGTGGTTTCTAGCAAGTGTGTTTATTGAGTGGATAAATTTGCGTTTACTGGCCTCACTATTGCAAATGACTCTGCAGAAGCGAGGAGCCATCGTGCCATCATTGTTTTTGTATTCCGGGCCGTCACGGGAGATGTTAATAATTTCCTCATGAGAGATGGTCGATGCCGGAAAGTTGCTGATGATGCTGCGAACCATAGTGATGTCATCTATTTCACTGTTACTTTTCTCAGGAGAGATGGTCGATGCTGGAAAGTTGCTGATGTTGCTGCGAACCTTAGTGATGTCATCTATTTCATTGTTGTACTCAAGTCCAAATAAGATGGCGTTTGAAACCATCTTTGAAAAAGCCCATCATCCACAGATACTATAATGCAAATTCTGAGCACTAGCCAGCTAACTGGTTTGAAACATAAATAGTGCAAGATATCACTAATGAAAGACTGATTTAAAGTATTGGCTTTATAAAGGCCCAAAGAGAGCCAGTTTGGTGTTGTGTTTAAGGCATCAGGCTAGAAACTAGGAGATTGTGAGTTCTAGTCTTACCTTACACACAAGGCCAGCTGGGAGACCTTGGGCCAGTCACTCTCGCTCAGCCCTAGGAAGAAGGCAATGACAAACCACTTCTGAAAAATCTTGCCAAGAAAACTGCAGGAAAGTCCAGGCAGCCAGCAGGAGTGAAAAAGAGACTTAAAGGCTCAAAAATACAATATATAAAGGATTTTGGTCCTGATTACCAGCCTTTCCCATTAGGGATCTGTTCTGCCCTTAAGATCTGCAGGAAGGGGGCCTTTACATCAATTCCTCTTGGCCTGCAGAATACACAAGTATGTTTGTTTCCTGCAAACTTTCTGCCTTTGGAAGAAGCCAATCAAACAAACAAATCAAAAGTGTTTATAGCTTAGTTGCTCTTGAATACAACTGGGAGCAGCACTCATGAATAGCACTGATGGTTTATGTTTTTTTATGGCCACACTCTTTCTGGTAGAGGCTGAAGTCTGGCATCAAAATGATACATTGCTATTATTAAACATATTTACTCCCACTCTTTTTTTTAAGTGAACTCCCTGAAGTAATAAATGAAAGGACGATATCTCTTGATTCATGCCCTTCCTTATTGCTTGACAAAGAGTTCCAAGTCGATATTCCTTGACCAGGTCACGGGTAGTCCTCGAGTTACGACCCCAACTGAGCCCAACACTTCTGTTGCTAAGCAAGGCAGTTATTAAGTGAATGGTGACCTTTTGGCCACAGTTATTAAGCAAATCATTGCAGTTGTTAAGTGAATCATGGAGTCACTGAGCAAATCTGGCTTCCCCCATTGACTTTGCTTGTTGGAAACCAGCTGGGAAGGTGTCAGACCTGGCCCAACTTGGTCCCTTAGGAAAGAAAAACCCTTGACTCCGTTTGTAGTGAAAAGGTTACTTTGACTGAAAGCTGAGTGGTTGGCAGTGAGCAAAGCCAGAAATAAAACTTTGCATGCAAAGATTCCCTAGTTAATTTTCCCTTCTCTGGTCCACAACCCCTGTTATCTCCCCATTGTCCAGCCATATTCGAAGAAGATGTTTTGCTAAGTATCCCTACGACAATTGGCTAGATGAGGAGGTGATATATTCCATTTCCAGGTCCGCGGCCTTGGGATGTCTCAGGATGGCACGAAGATTGCTTTCGGTTTCCTCCATCTTCCCACAGCCCGCCCCCCCCCCCCATGGCTTATGACAGACTGGCATCTAGCGAAGCAGAGGTGCGTGCTGCTCTGACAAGGTTACAAAGGGTGATCACACGACCCTGGGACAGTGCAACTGTTATAAGTACATGCCAGGTGCTAAGCATTCAAATGTTGATCACATGACCACTCACAAGACACTTTTTTTCAGTGCTGCTGTAACTTCAAAAGGTTACTAAATGAATAGTTGTAAGTTGAGGACTACTTGTACATGAAAATGCCTTAAAGCAGAGGTTCCCCAAATTTATTGGTTCAAAGTGCTCTTCGTAATTTTTTTTCACAGTGCCCCTCAGCCAAAACTCTGAACAACTTCAGCCTAGTAAATTTACAATCTCAGAGCACTTCTGTGAGTTCATTGGGTCCCATGACCCCCAGTTCGGGAACCATGACCTTAAAGGTCAGAGCTTCTGGTTTCTGTCTAACAGCAGATCTGACAAAGACGTTAATAAATGAATTCTTTTTTAAAAAAAAATTAAGCCCTGGGAATCAATGCTGTTGTGAATAAGCACTCTGCAGAAAAAGAACATTTTAAGGTTAGATGGCACAGCTAGTCCTTAACCTACAACCCCCAAGTTTTGGTTCCAAAGGGACGAAAACTTCAGTCACCAAATGAGTTGGTTAACAAGAGTTGTGCCCAACTTTATGACCATTTTTGCCATGGACATTAAGTGAATCATGCAATCGTTAAGCAAATCTCCCTTCCCCCATTGACTTTGCTTGTCAAAAGCCCCCTAGGAAGGTTGCAAGTGGCAATCGTGTGATCCCAGGATGCTGCAGTTATGATAAACGCATGCCAATTGCCAAGCACCCAAATTTTGATTACAGGATGCGAGGATTCAGCAACAATTGTAAGTGTGAGGACCAATCACAAGTTAATTTTTTTCAGTGCCATTGTAACTTTGAAGGTTATTAAACAAATGTTCATAAGTCGAGGACGTACATACAATTTTAGAATCTGTTAATGCATGAGAAGTGCATTATCATACAGATATTACCGGTATATATCTACAATGTATCTGTAAGTGGTCAAGGCAAATAATTTTCTGCTTTATACCTTTTATTGTATGCCGCCCAGTCACACGTGAGATAGGCATCCTCATAAATTTAATAAATAGCACAATTATTGATTGGAGGTTTTCTTTTTCATTTTTTTTAAGTCATCTTAATGAAAAGATGTTAACTAGGTGTGCCAGCAGAGGGCAAACTGACACTGTATTATGTAGGTGATCATTTTCCTTCAGTAAGACCCAGTGACTATATACTTAGCTTTTATCCAATAATCAGTGTAAACTCCTTTAACTATTGCATCTTATGGTACTCCAAGATATATTGACTTTAACCCCATGTATTTTCTAAAACCCCAATTCATATATTTAATAAGCAATCAAATTGGCAAGAAAACAGCAAAACCTTCTTTCATTAAAAAAAAAATCATTGTATTAACATGTGCACAAAATAAAAAAAATAAAAAATATTCTCCCTGTGGAAGGGAGATGAACTGCCCTGGTACTGAAATACGTTACAGCCGACTATCCAGGTCACACATTTTTTGGTTTTGTTTTTTGATTCCCCCCCCCCTCTGTAGGAGTCTGACTTGTCCAGCTGTTTAGGTTAGGCACATAGGCATTTGCAAAGAAAGGAAAAGAATATTTAATTAAAAAAAAAACTTAGAAATACCTTCAGGCCTCAAAAGAAGTATAGATAGTCCTCAACCTTCATTCACAATTGAGCCCAAAATTTATGTTACTAAGCAAGACAGTTGTTAAGGGAGTTCTACCCCATTGTACGACCTTTTCTGCCACGGTTGTTAAGCAAATCACTGCAGTTGTTAAGTCAATCATGTCATCGTTAAGCAGATCTGGCTTCCCCCATTGACTTTACTTTGGAAGCCAGCTGAGATGTTTACAAATGATGATCATATGACCCCAGGACAGTGCAGCTGTCATAAATATATACCAGTTATTAAGCGTTTGAATTTTGATCACATGACCCCAGGGATGCATTTATCGTAAGTGTGAAAACTGGTCGTAAGTCATGATTTTCAGTGCTGTTTTATCTTTGAACAGTCACCAAACAAATGGTTGTAAGTCAAGGAACTACCTGTATAAGAAATGCCAGAGCAGGTAGACAAGGGGATGAGGTTTTCATCCAGCTCCTTGCAGCAAATACTGCTGGAGCAAGAGACAACTGAACAAGATGTGGAACAGAAGAAGCCAAAGGACATCCATTCAAAGGGAAAGTTTATTTATTTTATTATTAAACAAATTTATATAGCCACCCAATTTACACACACTATCTCTGGGTGGCATACAACCTTAAAACTCTAGAGTTAAAAATGAACCATTTAAACCCTCACACACTCCCCATGGCGGCATCAACAAAATCAAACAAGCTAGTTGATCAACTTTGAATGGGGTCCCCAAGCCCACTGACAAAACTATGCCTTCAAGGCCTTGCAGAAAAGCAACAAGTTGGGGACCAATCTTATCTCAGGGGGAATGATGTTCCAAAGGGAAGGAGCCACCACAAAGAAGGCCCTTTTCCTAGGTCCCACCAGATGCACTTCTTTAGTAGTGGAGAGCTGTGCTATCATGCCTTGCCTTCCTGTTCTGGGGAGCCGAGTAGATGTAATAGGGGAGAGGTGATCCATCATATCACCTGGCCCCAAGCCATGTACGATCCAAGCCAGGAAGATGCCTGGGACAGCTGAAACCAAAGAAAAGCCAGAAGAAAGAAGATGCAACCCTAGACTCAACAATGAATGACAGAACAAACTCCATGTGGTTCAGGTACTGAATGTTGGGCAAGAGAGAATTAAAAGGAGAAGCTGTGTCAGCATTCCTAAATCTATAATAATGTCAGCATAAGGAAGATAAATAACTAGCAGCAAAGCAATTTGTACTATAAGTCTAATAGGACTTTTTTTTTTAACTTAAGTTTCAAGTATTAAGTTGATACCAGAGTACATATTGATGCTAAGTCAATATAGAAGGTACAGTAGATAAGCACCAATACACAGTCTTGTAAATACATATAGACTATATTTGTACAGCAATTATCAACATCACTCATTAAGGGCCGCACGATAGCTCAGCGGTTAAGAGCTGGGCTTGTCAAGGCGGCAGCCTGGTTTCCATGCGCAATGCTACAGAGTGAGCTCCCATCCTCACTCCAGATCCTGCCAGCCTAGCGGTTTGAAAGCATGCAAATGTGAATAGATAAATAGGTACCACTTCGGTAGGAAGGTAACAGTGCTCTGTGATGTCATGCTGGTCACATGACAGCGGAAATGTCTTTGGCAGTGCTGACTCAATGGCCTTGAAACGGAGATAAGTACCACCCCCCTATAGTCAGCAATGACTAGCGGAGTAAAATCTGCAGGGACTGCTTTACCTTTACTCATTAATTTTGTGTGTGTGGCTTCTTTCATATTCATTTGCTTCCTCCTAGTTATTGTAGGTTCATATTAGACTAAGACCAGCCAGTTTATGTATCTGCACATTTAGTATCTTTAGGCTTTAGGGCTATAATAAAGGTTTGATTCATAACTGGGTTGCAAAAATCCAAATGGCCTCCAGAAGCTAGCAAACAGAGTTCATCTCTTTGCTTGCTAAAGCAGACATTAAGCATTAGATCCATAGAAGCTGGATCTACCACACTAAACAGGACCTGAGGTGCAGACTATGCAGAGAGGCTTCAGAGACAATGCAATACATAGTTGGAGGGTGTAAGATGCTGGCAGGAACAGCGTGCACTGAGCGGCACAACCAAACAGCTGGCATTGTGTATAGGAACATCTTGTGTATGGGCTAGATCTTTCCAGGTGCAGATGGGAGAAGATCTGTAGAATACGAAAGCTAAGATCCTGTGGGACTTCCAGGCAAATATTAAGCCAATCCACCAGACACTGGTAGTAGTAGCAAGGGTCAGCAGACAGCCGTGAGGATAGATATAGTGGTTCCAAGTGACAATAACAACAGGAAGAATGAATATGAGAAGCTGGAGAAGGATCAGGGCCTGAAGGAAGAACTAGAGAAGTTGTGGAAAGCAAAGGCCAAAGTAGTCCCACTGGTGATAGCAGCACTTGGAGCTGTGACTCCTAATCAGGGAAAGTGGCCCCAACAGGAACGATATCACAGCTCTCTGTCCAGAAGAGTTCAGTCCTAGGAACAGCTAATTTCCTGCACAGAACCCTCGAACTCTCACGTATCTTGGTAGTGGAACCAAGATTGAGGAAGATACATACCACCCATAGAGGTAAGAAGGGATTTTTGTTTTGCACACAAACACAAGTACTGTACATATACTGTACATTAGCACCAGAATCTTTACATACAGAGAATTTGGACTAGATCTATGTATTTTCCCAACCCTGATTGCTGGATTGAATCTTCTTCTCTTCCAACCCTGTTTCTGTCATTCACCATGTACACCTTCAGCCAGTGTTACTATCTTCTGCTTTACAATAAGGATATTTCTCTTCCCATCTACTTTGATGGCTCAAGATGTAGCTTAACTACCTCAGATACAGGTGAGCTGTTAAATAGCTGAATGAGGCTCCTTATAATGCAAAATACATTAGTGGAGAATTCCTAAACTGCAGAGAGCCACTTGTAGCTCATTGTTTAAGCCTTCCATTCAGATATCACAGCTGCAGTCCTGCATTTAGAATAATGATAATTGGACTTTCCTGTTGCTTCCAGTAAGGAATCAAAGCATCATGTGGATAAGTTTCCTTCTTATGGGGCTTTTGTGTAAGTAATGGACAGGAAAATAAGAGTTGTTAAAATCTATCTCACTACACAATGATGAACAGATTCAAGTGTTCATTGTTATATTAGACATCCTGTTGAGGTAGCTGAATATTGCCTTCCTGTTTTATTTAAAACCAGTGTGGGGTGTTAATTAACCTCTCCTACTACTGATCTCCCCAAAGATATTATTAGCCTGTCCCTCCTAATTTCTTATCATATCCATCATTTTCTGAATGGCAGCTTTTATAATGCAGGGAAATGTCTTCTCCCCAATCAACTAATCATGCCCCCTCCCATTCTTCTCAAAACACACCTTAGCTGATTCATAAACAAGGAAGGGTAAATTTATGTGGCTTCCAGAATTGTTTGCAGTACACCAATAAATTAATATGTGTTTGTGCATGGTGTATACATACTGTAGTTAATTGTATTAGCCAGGAAGAATGGGAGGGGGCATGATGGCTCAGTGGTTAAAGATGCCTGAGCTTGTCAGCTAGAAAGATACGAGCCCTGAGTGCCATGTGATGGGGTGAGCTCCCATTATTTGCCCTAGCTCCTGCCCACCTAGCAGAGGTGGTATTCAGCCGGTTCGGACCGGTTCACCCGAACCGGTAGTGGAAATCGCGGGTGGACCCGCCCACCCGTCCCAGCTCTATTTCGTCCTATTTAGGCACGTTTTTGAGGCCAGGCACATGCGCGTAAGGCGTGCGCATGAGCAAAGTGCATGTGCGGAAGGACGTGCGAATGCATGGAGGAGGGGCGCGCTCACATTTGCGAACCGGTAGGGAAGGTAAGTGAATACTACCCCTGCCACCTAGCAGTTTGAAAGCATGCAAATGCGAGTAGATAAATAGGTACCACTCTGGTGGGAAGGCAACAGCATTCTGTGCACCTTGGCATATAGTCATGCTGGCCACATGACCATGGAAGTGTCTTCGGACAATGCTGGCTCCCTTCGCTAAGAAACAGAGATGAATGTTGCACCTTAGAATTGGACACAACTGGACAGGGGAAACATTTACCATTAGAAGAATGGGAGAATAATGAACCAAAGCTGGTTTCTTTTGATACTCATCTGCTAGTGGTTAAAAGGTGCCCTTTTCTGTATACTTTACTGGCCGGGAAGAAAAAGAGGACAAATAGAGAAAGAACATTTGATTCATGGAGCAATCTTGTCCAACACCTGCTGTCCTCCATTTCTGGAAGCTGTGGGTGATAAAGCATAAAGAAATGGAATTGTCTTTCCATTTCTGGACATTTCATCATTCTCAGCCAACAAGCACAGGTACTCTTCGAACTATGACTATAATTGAGCACAGAATTACAGTTGTAAGTTATTGAGGTTGTAAGTCAAGGCATCACGTAGCTGGACCTGATTTTTCAACATTTTTGGTGGCAGTTTTTAAGGCAGCTGTTGTTAAGCTAATCAATTTTCCCCAATCGGTGTTTTTTTGTGTTTTTTTTTTTGTCAGAAATTAAAAGTAAATGCTCAAAACCAGCAAAAAACATTGCAAATCGTGGTCACATAACCACAGGATGATGGCAACAGCCAAAACAGTGAGCCAGTTGCCAAGCATCCAAAATGCAATGATGTGACTCGGGTGGGTGTCCATAGTAACTTTGAAAAGAGGTCACAGGTAGCTTTGAGAGGGTCCATCATAATCGAACAGTTGTTAAACAACTGGATGTAAGTTGTTTAAATATACGCCTCTTATTTTTGTAGCATAGTTTTTACTAGCCCTGCTTTCTAAATAAAAATGTCTGGGGGACAAACTTTAAGAAATTAAGCATGTAATATATCCATAGAAATAGACACATCAATTATAACTCTCTAGTTGAGATCCTCATTTGTTACTGTCCTCTTCCAACACCACCTCATTCCCATTTATCTACAATTTGGTGTTAAACTGAGAGCAAACAGATTTTGTGGTGACAGAGCCATCTTGTATCTTACAAAAATCTATAAAAATCCAGGAAATCAATCATAGGATTTTTACTTTGGGAATCCAGTCCCTAAGAAATAGGTAAGCAAATCCTGTCAGAAAACTTTGTTTGAATTTCCACCTTTATTTTTCTGTGTGGTGCTGATTTCATGGGCTTAATCTTTTCACAGTCTTAATTTTTATAAGAATAATGGCAAAATCTATGTAACCTCAGAATTTTAATTCCTAGCTTATGCTATGAAGATTTTAATTTTCTCATTATCAATTTCTTATGATATGAAATATGATTTAATACAAGCCTTCTTCCAGGGATCCATCCAAACTCACTAATTGTAGCAGACCAACACCATTTTGTCATAAGCTTAGAACAGGGGTGTCAAACTGGCGGCCTGCAGGCCGGATGCATCACGCACAGGCCACGCAAGGCCACGCACAGGCCACGCCAATCCCAGCTCCGCGAATGGGAAAAACATCATGAAACATCACATGATGGCAACATGACGCGGCAAGTTTGACACCCGTGGCTTAGAACATTATTCATATTTTTGTAAATTAAAAATAAATAAATTAGTTTTTGTACATCTTGTTTATTTTATTTTCTTAAAATGAAAGTTGATTTACTTTTTCCCTTATAAGATTAGTGTAACTTTTAAAGGGAAAAAAAAGATACACGCTTCTATGCTACAAGGCCAGGAGTTTGCACAGAAAAATATACATTTTTCCCTTGTTTACTTTTTAATCACCAGAAAAAGAATACAGTTGAGCATCTTATCTCTTTCACAAGCTGAATTCATAGGAAGATGCAGGCAAGGCAGTCGCTAGAAGATAGGTGGTGAGGTCAGGTCCTCTGTGGAGAGTTGTCCTATCTGATATTTCAGCCTGTAGAAGACATTATTCTAAAGAGAATGGAATGGAATGGAATGGAATGGAATGGAATGGAATGGAATAGGAGTTGGAAGGGACCTTGGAGGTCTTCTACTCCAACCCCCTGCTTAGGCAGGAAACCCTATACCATTTCAGACAAATGGTTATCCAATTGATTGAATACAGTTGAATAGTTTATTTTTCTGTGATTGATCCATTATTCCAGCAATTCTCAAAGTGTGGTCTGGGGGTCCTTAGGGTTCCCCAAGACTCTTTCAAGGTGCCTGTGAAGTCAAATATCTTAAAATTTCTCAGTTCTAATTTCTAATATAGTAAATATTGATAGATAACCCACACAAAACAAAGCTCTGTATGGTCCCCAGTCATTTTTAAGACTGTAAAGGACTCCTGGAATCCATAGCATTATGGAATAAAGCTGCAATTCTGCGGCTTTATTCCATAAAGCTATCCCCATTGTGAACTTTCAGAGTTTAATCTTAACTTCCCCATTACTATGTTTTGAGGCTCATTCTTAATGTTAAATATCTTAAATTATCATGATTCAGTAGCCAGGTGTTACTGTATGTTATAGCATACAGTGGAGGTTGAAATCCACAAATTTCATCTTGCATGTAGATTTAGACTTTATATCCAGGGTTATCAAACTCTAGGATTCTTTTGCCTTCAGTAAAAGTGGACAAGGGTTTCTGATGAGACATTTATCTCACAGGGTGAGAAAAAGTACCATACACTTAAAAAATATCTTCTACTATTAAAGTCATAGATGTCCAGACCTCTTTTGCATTTAGGAACTGCAAGAGTGTTTTCAAGGAATGTGTGCAATGACTAAAAATAAAAAAATCCAAGAAAAAAACCAACCATACATTCCAGACAAAAGTGTACAGATGCAATGATAAGAAACAAGGTTTGAGCATCCTTTTTATTCCTACTATGAAAGAAATGGTTACAATGGAATAGATTTGAGGAACCAGACATAAGTGATGCTTGGAAAACAAGGACCCTGAGGGAAAAAAAAGCAAGAAAATTGGATAATTACAGATCACATATCCCACCTTTCACAAAACCTCGATTCTGCATGTAGTCCTAAGGGCAAGAACTGTCATGAAGAACAGTATCTAAAATTAAGTATCTACAGGAGCTGCAGCTAAAATACAATATACAAAGCTGGCAGCTTCCAGGTTTCATGAAGGCTGTGAGCCACCAGATGCTGATTCCACTGTAAAGTGGACTTGCAAAATTTGGATTTCATTGCAAAGACTATTTATGGAATCTTAAGTAATTCAGACGTTTTGGGAGCTGAGGATCTGATCTCAAAGTATATTGAAAATAATGCTTATAGAAAGCTCAGTGCCAAAAATAATTGCTATAGAATCCCCTTTAAGCTGTGGGCTGATTGTTTCTTCTTTTTTTTAAAAAAAAAACATGTTTAGGTATCTTCTGTGGTTATTTAGTCAGCAATTTAAGCCTTTCTTGCATTTGCTGAATGCCATATATAAATATTGATTTCTGAGAAATGTATGATGAACATCTAATAATTGTCAGGCTTTTTTCCTCCCCCATTGACAGTAGAACAATAATTCTAACAGTTCGGCAACAGATTTGGACAATCTACCAAGTGAAGTGTTTTCCCTCTAGAGTAGAGTAGAGTAGAGTAGAGTAGAGTAGAGTAGAGTAGAATAGAATAGAATAGAATAGAATAGAATAGAATAGAATAGAATAGAATAGAATAGAATAGAATAGAATAGAATAAATCATAGGACTGGAAGGGACCTTGAAGGTCTTCTAGTCAACCGCCCTGTCCAAGGCAGGAGACCCTGTACCTGGGTTCCTTGGAGATCTCTGACCTTGGTGGTTTTCTTGCTGACACTTCATTACCAAACTAGGTAGCATCAACATCATGATGATATCACCTAGATTGGTGCTGAAACATCTGCAAGAAAACCACCAAGCTCAAAGCACCAAGGACCCTGAAGTTCAACCCTGAGCTACAGATATTACCTTCTATCAGTTCCTTATTCCATTCTGGTCAAATGGTTGTCCAATCTATTCTTGAAAACTTCCAGTGATGGCGAACCCAAAACTCCAGGAACTAAACTGTTCCACTGATTAATTATTATCACTGTCAGGAAATTTCTCCTTAGTTCCAGGTTGGATATCTTTTTAACAATCTTACACCCATAACAAGTGAGTATGAGTGATAGGAGAAAATCCTAATAGTTGGCCAAGTAGTAAGACTCTCTCTCAATTTTCTTTAACCACTAAACCAGTAGTCGTTTCACTGCTATTTTTTGTAAAGGAGGAATGGGATTCTTGTTTTTATTTTGTTTTTCAAAATAACACCATTCCCAAGAGTTAAGGCACCAGAGAAAGGGTTAAAAAAAAAACCTGCTAATAAATCAATTGTGGAATATTTTTGGAAGAAGAATGGGGTTTTGTTTGTTTTGTTTTTTAGGTGAAAAAGGCAAAAAAATCCAAGAGGCATTGTAAATCTGGGTGGCAAGAAGGAGGGATTTTAATTTAATTTTTTGGGTTTAGGCAGAGAAGACAAATCAGGGAGATAAGAAAGTTTTCTACTTGTTATTGTTGTTCTTTGCTGCGTATGCCTCCCAATTGGTGGTGCAGTTTTTAAAATTTATTACCAATACAAAAAGCTTTTCTTCTGTTACCACTCTTGCTGCAAAGAATCTAAGGTAAGAATTTATGATCCGACAAACACACACACAATTTAATTCAGAGAGATTTGCTCTTATGGTATTGCATTGTGGCTTTGGGTTATAATATTTGCTAGCTGGCCAGAGAGGGGGGAGGGGAGAATCCTGTATAAACCCTGCTGCTTTAATCTGTGATACACTGATCTGTCTTAAAGGGCGTAATGCTATATAATTCTTATTTAATGCAGGTCACTGTTTCTTCGCTGCCATCACCATCATGACTTCAAGGCAAAGATCTCTCCTAAATTCCTGGGCTGGAAATAAATCTAGAACATCTGTAAAAGGTGATGCGGTGACACCTTCATAAAAGGGAAGTAGCAATGAATCTAATCCTCCCTTTACCAGCATTAGAGCCGTTTCTTCCCAAAAAAGAAATTGATACTTTTGTAGTTAGCCCAACACTTTTAGGTGATCCTAGAACACGTTCATGACATCTTATGAATAATTGAAAACGCAAGGAAGTTCCAAAAAAGACATCTATTTTGCTTTATTAATTATGCTAGGCTTTTCATTCTGCAGGCCATACTACGCTGTGGATAATTTACAGTACGGGTAAATATGGGTGTTACCAAACTACTTCATCAACCTACAGGTAGTCCTTGATTTACAGTCACAGTTGAGCCCAAAATTTGTGTTGCTAAGTGAAACATTTGTTAAATGAGTTTTGCCCCATGTTTGTGACCTTTTTTGCCACAGTTGTTAAGTAAATCACTGCAGTTGTTAAGTTAATCACACGGTTGTTAAGTGAATCTGGATTCCCCATTGACTTTGTTTGTCAGAAGGTTGCAAAAGGGGATCACGTGGCCCCGGGACACTGCAAACGTCATAAACATGAGCCAGTTGCCAAGTGCCCGAATTTTGATCATCTTGGGGATGCTACAATGGTCATAAGTGTGAAAAATGGTCATAAGTCACTTTCTCCAGTGCCGTTGCAACTTTGAACAGTCTTCCCCATTGACTTTGCTTTTCAGAAGGTCGCAAAAGGGGATGACATGACTGCAGGACCCTGCAACCGTCACAAATATGAGTCAGCTGCCAAGAGTCTGAATTTTGATCACCTGATCGTGGGGATGCTGCAATCGTGAAAAACGGTCATAAGTCACTTTTTTTCAGTGAGAAAGGTTGAGAACCACTGCACTAAACGAACTGTTGTAAGTCGAGGACTATCTGTATTGAGGAATTTAACCAGAAATGGAATATGCAGCAGCCAAATGTTCAAAATAAGTGTGCTCCAAAATTGTATATAGTAATCTTACATGAGGAATAGTTCATTAGAAATGGTGGATTAGTAAATATAGGAATGGGGCCACAGCGTTGCAAAGCTTCTACTTTCTCTAAGGTTGGGTACAGCCCAAGCCTGAGCCCCCGATGGGCCCAATGGAATGACTCAGGACTCAACACTATTTCTAATTCTCTTGTTTAACATCTAAATGAGGCTATGAATAATAAACATCATATATCTTAATTACTACTAAAACATTTTACCATAAATCTTTAACTTGATCAACTGTCCACCATTAATAATATTAATACAGTTTACTTAAATCTACAGATTTATTAGGAAAAGTGGGATGGGGAATTTGGTATATTTTTAATTGTGGATTGTTAATTAAATTAAAGGGTTTTTGGTGTAAGATTTGAGGATGATGTATATTGATTAGAGCAAGACAGAACAGTAGATGGAATGTGAAAGGAAATTTGTTATATCTTTAAAGACAATTAAAATTAAATTAAATCAATCAAAATATGAGAAGAAACTGAAATATACCAGGACAGAAAATATGAGAAATGTAGTGAATAAGATAGTTAATTGATGTTATTGTAAGGGATTAGCAATTTGGGCGATTAGTAATACTATATATGTATTAAGAAGAAAATAAGTTAAGATAAAGAAATAGGTAATGAGATTGGAATTGAAACAGAGTGTGATAATGGAATGGATTATGTATATGAAAAGCTATGTAACAGTGAGGCGGACATCACTTTGTGCAGAAAATATGCAATGTTTGTTGGAAAAAAATAAAAAAAAACTTTTTATGAAAAGAAAAAAACATCTAAATGAGGCTGCTGGATAGGGTCACTCACCAGTTTGGAGCAAGGTACCATTAGTATTCCGATGATAGTGAGATAACTCATCAGATGGTGCGGTCACGGGCTTCTTCCAGTGGCAGGCCATGAGGGCCTTATGGAGAACAACAGCCTCAGCCTCAACCCCAACAAGACAATGGTGGCTGTGGGTATTTGGACCACCATTGAAAATTAGTGGGGTTGGACTTCCCTCTTCAAGGTTGGCACAAAATCTGGGGATCTTCTTGAACTCACATTTCTGCTTGAAGGGCAGATGTAGCTAGGACAACTTCATACAAATTCATCTGAACTGGGAGGCCTTTGGATAGTCACTCATGGTTTGGATATCTCACATATGGGCTACTGCAATGCATTCTATGTGGGGCTGCCCTTGAAAACCACTTATAAATTTCATCTGGTCCAGAATATAGCAGTATCAAGAAGGTCCACCTAACACCCTGGGAGGCCTAAAATATTTAACCATGAAATCAAAATTTTATCTGGGGCCATTAATTTTCTCTTCACCTGGAATGTTGGAAACAGCTATATAGCTTTGTTAATTTATACCTGCTTTCTGTGGGTATCTCTGAGTCACTTATTGAATTGATTCAGCTGTTAGAGACAGAGGATAAGAGAGTTAAAATAATGCCTTCAAGCTTGAAATAATCTCTGCTTTTTCTAATCTCCTTTCTTGGGAATGTGGCAAAAAAAAGTTAATAAGCCCTCTCTAGATATGACATTCTTCCAGAGGTTTTTTTTTCTTTCTTATCTTTGAGGGCATTTTGCTTAACTAAATGTGGATTTGGTAAAAATTGAGTACAGATAGTTCTTGACTTAGAACCATTAGTTTAGCAACTGTTTGAAGTTACACTGAAAAAGTGATTTACCAGTCCTCAAATTTACAACCAATGCAGTATCCCTGGGGTCACCAAATGTGGGTGCCTGGCAACTGACATGTATTTACAACTGTTGCAGCATCCTATAGTTATGTGATCACCAAATGCGTCCTTCCCAGCCATCTTCTGACAAGCAAAATCAAAGGAAGCCAGATTCCCTTAATAACTAGGTGATTTACTTAACAGCTGCAGTGATTCACTTAACAACCATGGGGAAAACGATTGTAAAATCAGCCATGAGTCACTTAACAACCGCCTTGCTTAGCAATAAAAATTTTGATCACAATTATGGTCATAAGTTCTCTGGATTCTGGTTGTGTTAACAATTTCAGCAGAAATTAGATTGTCTATGGTAGAATTAAGTCTATGATCAAAATTAAGGTTGATTTTTTAATGTCATGGAAAGCTCAAGTTTAGTATAATTTAAATGGGGACAAATGTTTTATTCCTCAGGGTAGGATAAAAGGAATGGGACTGCCTGAAAAGGAATACAACTCCCATTCAAGAGATCTATTTGGAAAGCTATTTGGTGCTTGGTAAATCAATATGTTGATACTGATAATATTTGTGTAAGTCTATAGCAGGCCATCTGGCCTGTTAACCCCATCTGGAATTAAATAGATTTTAACCTGACTTGTTTGCAAATATTTAGATAATTTATCATATTTTCCCTTTCTTTGGGGTGACATTTAATTAGCTAAGAATGGGGGTGGGTGGGAACTGTTTGTATCTCTTAGTTGTGCTAGCATGTATCCCCAGGCCCTCTTCTTATATTGTCTTTGAGATAAAATGTCAAGATGTCTTTGAGCAAAAAGATCAAAAGACCTGCTGTGAATTACTGCTCAAGGATAGTAATAACGTCTATTGCTCATCCTCTTTAGGGAAGAGATACTTTCCAGACAAAGTTTGTTGTTATGGGAGGCAGAAATATCATTTCTGTTGCCACATCCTGAAGAGCAGTGCAGAAATTTTCTTCTGAGATTCCTCCAAGTCCAGATTCCCAAGTTCATGGTTGGAGGAATTTGCTTGCTAGTTTCCGTTAAACTATCCATTTTAAGCTATTTAGTAGATTTTGAAAATATCAGAGGTGCTGGACTCTACTTCTGACACCTTTTCCTTTTGTTTCCTATGTGAGGATTCCTTGATATGTCTACAAAATAAAGTTGGCGCATCAGGAGCCACAGCCAGCAAAATTCTGGAGGAAAAGTAGAAGACTGAAATGATCACCAATCTTTCTCCTTTTCTCTTAAGGCATCCTTCCCATACAACAGGGAAGAACAGTAGACCAGAATTTCCATCAATAAGTGAGGCAGTTATTGAGTTATCCAATTTTATAACCTTTTTTGGCCATGGTTGTTAAGCAGATCACTTGCAGTTGTTAATCAAGGAGAGAAGCAACTTAGAGCTAAGGAGAAATTTCCTGACAGTGAGAATAATTAATGAGAGGAACGACTTGACTCCAGAAGTTGTGAATGCTCCAGTACTGGAAGTTTTCAAGAAGAGATTGGATAACCATTTGTCTGAAATGGTATAGTGTTTCCTGCCTGAGCAGGGGGTTGGACTACAAGACCTCCAAGGTCCCTTCCAACTCTGGTGTGGTGTGGTGTGGTGTGGTGTGGTGTGTGGTGTTGTGTTGTGTTGTTAATAACTCAGTTGTTAGGTGAATCTGGCTTCACTGATTTTGCTGGTCAGAAGGTCACAAAAGGGAATCACATGACCCAGGCACAATGCAGGACACTGCAACCTTCATAAATACATGCCAGTTGCTAAGCACCCAAATTTTGATCAGGTGACCATGGGGATGCTTCAATGGTGGTAAGTACGAGTACAGGTTGTAAGTCACCTTTTCCAGTGCCGTGTAACTTTCAATGGTTGCTAAATGAATGGTTGTAAGTTGAGGAATGCCTGTAATTATCCCATGGGGTACTTTTATAATGCTGTGAACAAGAACAGCAGGACCTATTGAGACCTGGACTGGGTGAAGTCAAAACCATTCTTAGGCTGTAAGGATACAGGGAGTACCCATTACCAACAATAATTCAGATGGGAAACTCCTTTGCCAAGCATTGTGATCATAAATTGTGATGTCACATGACCATGCTGACTTATGATGGCAATTCCAGCAATCCCAGTTGCCATCGTGAGATCAGAGGTGGGTTTCAGCAGGTTCTGACCAGTTCTGGAGAACCGGTAGCGGAAATTTTGAGTAGTTCGGAGAACTGGTAGCGGAAATTTTGAGTAGTTCAGAGAACCGGTAAATACCACCTCTGATTGGCCCTGCCCCTATCTATTCTCTGCCTCCCGAGTCCCAGCTGATCGGGAGGAAATGGGGATTTTGCAGTATCCTTCCCCTAGAGTGGGGTGGGAATGGAGATTTTGCAGTATCTTTTCCCTGCCATGCCCACCAAGCCACACCCACCAAGCCACACCACGTCCACCAAGCCACACCACGCCCACCAAGCCACGCCCACAGAACCAGTAGTAAAAAAATTTGAAACCTACCACTGTGTTAGGTGAATGCCTAACAATGGTTGCAGCATCTTACAGTCACATGGTTCTCATCTGCAACTTCCTGCTGGCTTCCCCAATGTCTTTGCTTGTCAGATGCTGGCAATGAAGGTTGCAAATGGTGATCACATGACTGTAAGATGCTGTAACCTCATAGTTGTGGGACGGTCACCAAGTGCCCTGTGATCATGTGACTACAAGGACACTGCAACAGCTGGAACTACAAGAACTCATCACAGGTACTCCTCATTCAGTGCTGTTGTAACAGATTGAGTGGACATTAAACAAGGACTAACCACTGTGATCAAGCTGAATCAGATTGTGAAGCTACACTTAAGAGACAAATGATCGCTGCAAAGCAGCGTTTGTACTAAAGATTGCTTTAAATCAGGGGTGTCAAACTGGCGGCCCGTGGGCCGGATGCATCACACGCAGGCCATGCCCACCCCAGCTCCGCAAAGGCAAAAAAGTCACGTGACCTCACGTGACACAATCGAATTTGACACCTGTGCTTTAAATAAACCTGAAAGTCTTGCATGGGAAAACATGTTTCAAACTAAGGAATTATTTTTTAAAATCCATATTTGCGGAAGACACATTAAGAGCTATACATTTCCTATGATAGGAAGTCTGAAAACATAAATTACGAACGGCCATCTAGCATGGAGAGTAAGAAAGTCCAAAGTGTAGGAGGAAACGATACCAGCTTTCAACTCGGGAGGATATAGGAAGTGATAGCAAGGTTAACTACAGGTAGTCCTCAACTTATGACCACAATGAAGCCCAAAGTTTCTGTTGCTAAATGAGACATTTGTTAAGTGAATTTTGCCACAGTTGTTAAATAAATGGCTTCCCCATTGACTTTGCTGGTTAGAAGGTCAGAAAATGTGATCACATGACATCTGTCCTAAATATGAATCAGGTTCCAGTCATCTGAATTTTGATCACACGATCATGGGGATGATGCAGCGGTTGTTAAGTGTGAAAAAGTCATGTCACTTTTTTCAGTGCCATTGTAACTTCGAATGGTCACTAAATGAGACTACCTGTATCAGTAGACATTCCACCCTTTGAAGTGGTTTTGGTCTTGGTGTACAATATCCTTTATTAATCATGCTGCAATGACTATTTAGAAATGTATATTTTTTTAAATGGAAGCATAAAGTTACATTCAAAATAAAAGCTTTTATTGAGAAACTGCTTCTTAGTCAAATTCTGGTGAATGAAATATTTTGTCAGTTTAATTTTATATCAACGGCATGATGTACTGGATCAGATTCTCACTGATGACACCGACAAGTTGTCAATCTCATCTCCATTCCTCCCCTATGGAAGAAGCTTATTGACATAAAACAGGATTAATATGATAGGTGTGACAGCAACCAAAACAACAACAACAATATTGATCTTGTATGCCACCCAGATCCCAATGACTCTGGGTGGTAAAATGGAATGACAATAGAATAGTTTGTAAGTGGGCAAAGCTACAATGTCTGGATTGTTCTAAGTACGTGTGGTTACTTCTATTTCAGTTGTTCTAAGATTATCCATTAGCTGATAACACCCTTTTTGCTTTCATTCCTGCCAAAATGAGTGAGAAAGTACACCTCTGTTCAATGGTTTGCTATCAAATTTCACAAATATCATTTCTGGAGTTTCCACTTCAAAAAAAAAATCTCCAAAAGCCGCATGCATGACAATCACCCATTGTGACATCAAGTAATTAATGCAATAGATATCCTGGGCATTCAATACTGAAAAAAAGAAGAAGAAAATAGTCCAAGAGCATGGTCTTCCATTTGTTTTGCATCCAAAAAAAACTCATTTCCGATGTCTTCCACAGTTCATCAGCCTTGCTGACATCAAGATCTGATTAACTCCTTTTTGTTATGCCAAACCTGGAAGATATTACATATTTAATTGCAACAGGCATGCCAGGAAAGTGAGAGTCTAAAGGGAGCTCTAAGAAAAAAGTAAAGTGCTGTCATAAACAGCCAAATAGCTAAGTCATATTGTTAAAAGTCAGAGAGCATTATTCATAACCAATTTAAGCTGGGACTTGAAGGCCTGAATACAATCGATCCAGAGAATCTAAGCGCCATTTTAATAGCACTTATAGCAATAGCACTTAGACTTATATACCGCTTCATAGTGCTTTACAGCCCTCTCTAAGCGGTTCACAGAATCAGCATATTGCCCCCAACAATCTGGGTCCTCATTTTACCCACCTCGGAAGGATGGAAGGCTGAGTCAACCTGGAGCCGGTGAGATTTGAACCGCTGAACTGCAGCTAGCAGTCAGCTGAAATAGCCTGCAGTGCTGCACTCTAACCACTGCGCTACCTCGGCTCATAAGATGCATCACGTCCAGCTGTGGAAAAGTCTGGTCCTTAAACACCTATCATGACAGTTCTGCGCCCATAGCAATAGCAATCGCACTTAGACTTATATACCGCTTTACAGTGCTTTACAGCCCTCTCTAAGCGGTTTACAGAGTCAGCATATTGCCCCCAACAATCTGGGGCCTCATTTTACCCACCTCGGAAGGATGGAAGGCTGAGTCAACCATAGGCAAGATATACACAGAAGATGTAAAATATAAAAAGACATCAGTATAGAATTAGATGTTGTTATGATGCATTGCAGTGTTTTATCTGAAATGCTATATGTAACAGCCTAGAATGGAAACTTGCAGACTCTTCTGTGGCAAAATAACAGAGTTGGAAGGGACCTTCCAATCATCTGCTACAACGTCCAACTGTCAATGACTACTTCAGCCTCAACCACAATAATACATTGGCAAACAATAGATACAAACTCAAAGTAAACCGTTCCAAACTTGATTGCAGAAAATACGACTTCAGCAACAGAGTGGTCAACGCCTGGAATGCACTACCCGACTCCGTTGTTACATCCTCAAACCCCCACAGCTTCAACCTCAAACTGTCTGCCGTGGACCTCACCCCATTCGTAAGAGGTTCGTAAAGGGGGCGTGCATAATCGCACCAACATGCCTACTGTCCCTGTTTTACTGTCCCCATTTATCAGAGGTGGGTTCCTCCTGGTTCGGACCGGATTGCCTGAACTGGTAGTGACCCGCTGGTGCTGTCACAGTGACGTTACGGATCCAGTTCGGAACCTATACCATTTCAGACAAATCTCTTCTTAAAATCCTCCAGTGCGGAGCACCCACAACTTCTGGAGGCAAGTCGTTCCACTGGTTAATTTTTCTCAGTGACAAGAAATTTATCTTTAATTCTAGGTTGGATCTCTCCTTGATTAGTTTCCATCCATTCCTTCTTGTCCTGCCTACAGGCGCTTTGGAGAATAGGTTGATTCCCTCTTCTTTGCGGCAGCCCCTTAGATATTGGAACACTGCTCTTATGTCACCCCAATCCTTCTTTTCATTAAACTTTTCATTAAACTGATTCCTGCAACTGTTCTTCATATGTTTTAGCCTTCAGCCCCATAATCATCTTTGTTGCTCTTCTCTGCATTCTTTCTAGAGTCTCAACAACTTTTTTATATCATGGTGATAGAGATATAAAAGAGACATTTCCATTTCCAAATAGAAGGAAATTGCAAGGAAGAGAATTAAAATTTGGGGAGGAAAGGATGACTGGAAGTAAAACATTTTAAAAATAGCAAAAAAAATAACATTATGTTTAGATCCTGTTTCTGCTTAAATGTTCTTCAATTTACTGTTGTGGTGAAAAACCTCTAATCCATTAATTCTGAAGTGATACTGATCTAAATACGTTGTAAAACTCAAGACAATACAGGTATTCCTTGATTTATAATCATTCATTTAGTGTTCAAAGTTACAACAGCATCAAAAAAGTGACCGGTTACGACCGGTTACGACCGGTTTTCACCCTGAAGACCACTGCAACATCTCCAACATCACATGATCAAAATTCAGATGCTTGGCAACTGGCATGTATTTATGATGGTTGCACTGTCCTGGGGTCATGTGATCACCATCTGTGACCTTCCCAACCGGTTTCCGACAAGCGAAGTCAATGGGGGGAGCCAGATTTGCTTAATGAACGCATGTTTCACTTAGCAAGTGCAGTGATTCGTTTAACAACTGTGGCAAGAAAAGTTGCACAATGGAACAAAACTCATGAACAATGGTCTTGCTCAATTTTAGTTGTGGTTGTAAATCGAGGATTACCTGTACCTTCAAATGCATTTTTAGCAGGTCCCAGCTTTCCTACTTTAGCAATTGGTCTACCTTTCCTAAATTGGTATACACAATCCCCTGATTGACCTTGGGCTGAACAGGCAGGAGTCTGAAATAAACATAGATCCATGTGCTGCACAGAGTATACATGAACAGATGTTTTACCGTTCACGTTTAGTGTGAACATTCTACTCCACCGGATCCATTCTGTCCTTGTAAAGCATTAATCAACAGGAACATTTACCGAAGCCACTCAAAACCAAGATTGGTATGCAGAATACTATATGCCTTCATTAATAAAGTGCCTGTAAACCTGTCAGCTTTCAAGCTTCTCCAAGTCTGGGTCAAAACTCAAGAGGATTTACAATTTCTGATGGGAAAGGCTGCATATTAACACCACCAGCACCGTTTCTCACAGTAGGATATTGTCTTTGGGTGAGCCAAGAAAAGAATAGGTGGGTGGTAAAAAGGCAGTACCAATGCTTGGCAGTCAGACTCTTTCCGCTTTGCCGCTGAAGAGATGCCCTGTGTGAAGAAGCACTTTTTAAAATCGTAAGTCTACTATCATGATCAAGTCTCACATCTGGACTACTGCAACACGCTCTAGGTGGGGCTCCCCTTGAAGAGTATTCAGAAGCTGCAGTTGGCATGGAATGCAGCTGCGCAGAACGTTCTTGGAGCCCCCAAGGTGGCCCATGTAACACCACTGTTGTGTGAGCTGTACTGGTTGCTGTTGCTTCAGAACAGAGGTGGGTTCCTCCCGGTTTGGACCAGTTCGCCTGAACTGGTAGCAACCCACTGGTGACATCATGGAGCCGGTTCGGTCGGTGCCGGTCCGTGAACGCCGCCATCTTTTTTGGGTTTTTGGGTTTTTTTTGGAAAAAAAATTGGGGGGGGGATTTTTTTTTACATTTTTTTTCTTCTACGCATGCGCAGAAGCCAAGTTTCCGGCACTGCGTATGCATCGCCATCTTGTTTTCGGCTTTTTTTTTTTGGATTTTTTTTGGATTTTTCATCACTGCGCATGCACACACGCGCCCACAAGGCGCGGCCACATGGCGCGGGAGGAAGCAAACCGGCAGCGAAGTAAGTTACCTCTGCTTCAGAGTGTTGGTTATTACCTTTAAACCCCTTCATGGCATGGGTCCAGGATATGTGAGGAACTATGCTCACCCCAATGGGATCAACCTTCCCCACTCATGCCAGCAGAAGAAACATGCTTGGACCCTGTCAGTCAAGGAATTCCATATGGCGGGTTCAAGGAGAAGAGCCTTTTCTGTCATGGCTCCCACTCTCTGAAACATTGTGCCCCTCAAGTTAAGATCCTGGAACCTGGCTCTGCTGAGTGGCCTGGAGTCCTGATGTAGGTGGTGTCAGGTTTAGAAACCATCTTGGGTCTTGGATCATCAGGCCTGCCACATGTAATGGGAAACTGGGAGGGGGGATTGTGTGAGTAGGGAGACATAGTCAAAATAACATTCCTTTCTCCGAGAGTCAAGGTCACTCTGCCCTGCACCTGGAGGGGTGTGCCTGGGAGGCATCTCCAGTTGGGACAGTGCATTGATTGGACCATGTGATGGACATATGGGTGCTGGGGCAGGGGCTTGGACTTTCTTTTGGGTGTGGAAAACCAGAAGCTTTCAGATTTGTGTTTTCCCAGATGTGCCAATATGACATCTCTAATAAAATGAAACTGAGGAAACTCAAGCCTCGGAGTTTTCTTTCGTTGGGGGTGTTACTTGGAACCCTGACAGGTGGCTATTGGACTGAGAAAAGATCCTACCTCCACCTAGTTTGTATCCTGCTTCCTTCCTTGCCATCTTTATTAATTTTAATGCTAATATTTATTGTTTTAATATTTTAATGTTTTATATTGTTTTTACTGCGCTGTGTTTTACTGATGGTGAGATAGGCATCATATCATCTTCATTTAATGATCCCATAATCCCTTGTGGGGTAGAGTCTGGGCAACTGAATGGAGCTAGCAGAGTGTTTTAATGGCTGGATGCCCTTCCTGTCGCCAATGCAGAGTTTTGTTCAGCAGATATATTCTCAGTATGCCCAGAGAGAGAAATACCTGCCTCTACCTAGGATCGAACTCACAGCCTCCTGATTGTGAGGTGAGAGCTCCACCTCTAAGCCACCGCACCACTAGGCATCATATAAATTTAATAAATCAATAATGTTCCTTACAACTATTAACAGCACTCTGCCTATTGTTTTAGCAACATGGACATCAACATCCAAAGTTCAACTACCATTTTAAGGAAGTTATCATTTATAATATATACTTTTGAAGTAATAGTTGATACAAAGCAGTTTTAAACCATCAGTTCAATGTTCTTTGCACGTTTAGAACTGCAGCCCTAGAAGATTTTGCCCAGCATTTGGCTGATCAGCCATTTCTCTAATCTCAGAATAACAGAGTTGGAAGGGACCTTAGAAGCCTTGTAGTCCAGTCCCCTGCTCAAACAGGAAACACCATCTCAGACAAATGTCTGTCCAATCTCTTCTTAAAAATCTCCAGTGGTGGAACAACCACAACTTCTCAAGGTAAGTCAAGGTAACTCAAGGTAAGTTAATTGGTCTAACTGTTAGGAAATTTCTCCTTAGTTCTAGGTTGATTCTGTCCTTGATTAGTTTCCATCATCTTCTTTGATTCAGGGCTAATAAAACCATGCAGATTTGCAGTAGGGCTTTCTCCAACATTGGATGAATTCAGAATTATGGCTCTTGCTTGCCTGGTGCTCTTTTCCAGGAGGGAAAAGCCAGAGAAATTACAGAGGCAAACCTTTAGCCATTGAAGCTGTTACATATTGAATATATATAGTTATGTTAAGCCCTGTTAAAGTGAAACTAACCTTTAGATGACCCTAACTGTTAACTCCAACTGTTTTGGAGGGAAACTTAGAACATTCATTTTTGGGTGGGCTTTTTCAAGTATTATGATTGGTTAAGGCCCTGTGGATCCAGAGTATAAATTACAGGGATTTGCCTGCAGTTCCTCAGTTCCAGTTTTCAGTCAATAAATGCTCTTGTATCTATTATGGTCTGTTTCTTGCCTGCTGAAGCCCACTACACAATAGAAGCTATTTTTGCAGGATCTATTTCAAAATTGCTGCTATGCAGCAAAGTGACAAATGGCTTATTTGCAAAGATAGACATGATGGGTGAAAGCATTAGCCCTACATACAATTTCATGATTTATAGCTTTTAACATTTGAGTCGACTTATCTCAACTTTAATTATAAGGCACAAGATAAGGAGCCATGAAATAATATTACACCAATTCAGATCACTAGTCCATTAAATAACCTACCGTTATTGTACTGTTTTCTTTGCCTGACATGAGAGGCTGCACCAGAGACATTTCTTATCATCTGCTTTCTGACTACTTAACTAAAGATGTTGTTAGGAACTCAATTCATCATCTATGTTTACAGGTTCTACCTAATTATATCTACTGTTTAAGAGTCTTTCATCCTATTCCAAGGGAGGTCTGCTATCTTCTTTACAGTAGTCTACTGCAAAAATAACTATGTGTTTCCTGGAGTCAATGTCAGATATTCATTTTCTTCTCATTGAAATAATTGTTACATGATTCTATTTTTTTTTTCAGGAGAGCAAGAAGTAAATAAAACTCTCACTTGTGCAGGAGTTGTCTCCATACAGTTCAATCTCACCACAGCAGAATAAACATAATGTCAGCTTTACTCCTACTGAGACATGAGATTTATGCAAAAAAAAAGTCAGAATCCCTTCATTGATCCATATTAATGAACGAATAAAAGAACTTAAACAAAAATGCATATTTTTGACCATGAGGTAAACATGCATTGTTTTAAAAGTTGTATTACAATAAATCTTTTTTATGAGTGTCACACAGTTCTTCTCTAGAGCAATATAGATTTAAAAATATGGTATGCCAGTAACTTTCTTGCATATTTAACAAAACTGTTGTAAAGTTTCAATGTTGTTTAACAGCAGCGCTTATGCTAAACATAAGATTTAAATTCACATACTTACAGGCTGTGGTCAGAATCTAAAAGCTACTTTAGACATACAGAGTCTGCAATACCCTACTACAGTTTTTTGAATAATATTTTTCTCTCTCATCATGACCTAAATGGAAAGTTCTCTACAGTTGAGAGACAGAGAGAGGGAGAGGGA
>QLTV01002718.1:705478-727719 GCA_003457575.1 Thermophis baileyi | reverse complement strand
ATTTTAATTTGTCAGCAGGACTCTTATTCTGAAATGACACTGTATACTGATATGAAGTTCTCATGTGATACCTGTACTGCGCATGTGTTAATCTTTCCTTTGTTCTCTTTGTTCTTCACCATGTAGACACAGACTTAGGTGTTCTTATTTTTGTTATGCAAATATATTACTTTTATTCTTTCCTGGACTCCGGTCTTATTCATGAGGATTGAGGGCAGGGAAACAAGATTCATTTCACCTCTAATTATTTATCTCCGCAACACTCTCCCCACTCCAGGGGAAGGATACTGCAAAATTTCCATTCCCACCCCACTCCAGAGGGAGGTTACTGCAAAATCCCCATTTCATCCGATCAGCTGGGACTCGGGAGGCAGAGAATAGATGGGGGCGGGGCCAGCCAGAGGTGGTATTTACCGGTTCTCCGAACTACTCAAAATTTCCGCTACCAATTCTACAGAACTGGTCAGAACCTGCTGAAACCCACCTCTGGTATTGACATACAGTAAGGTTTTAAAGAAATGTTTATGTATGCAAGACATGTATAGTTAGTGTTTTTCCTGAACATTTAGAACAGCAACTGTTAGTTAATATGGCAAGTGAAAACAAAATAAAAATTTTACTGTCTCATTAAAAATGAAAAACAGCCAAACTTGGTATCCCAAATAAAAAAAAGAGAGCTTTAGCAAAAAAAAAAAAACACCCAACAACAACCTGTACTATTTGATGTGGGTTTAATCACACCTATTTTGATCTTCTCTTTATGTGGACATCAACCATTTAAGGCAAGTAAATATGCATGACTTGTATACACAATAAAGAGACTAGGGCTGTGTGAAGTTTTGATTTGGAGACTTAATCCAAATCACTGAATCTGACTGACTATCCAGTTTGAAATGGAAAGTCAAATAGAATCTAAAACAGAATCTGATTTTGCTGAACGACAAGCAGAACGCAACAGAATCAGAGTATCTTGAAAAATGAGACATTTTTAACTGCTATCTAAATGACTGAAGCTCAGTATTATTCAGACATCAGACAGCTGTCCAGAATTTCCAATCCACCAGACAGCATGAAACACATTAAAAACAAAACAAAAAAAATGCCTTTTTCTACTGCAACATCAAAGACTTGCAAGACAGTGCAAAATCTGATTGGTCATAACATATATTTGTATGAAGAATTATAAAATTACACACTCTGGCTTGATTCATATTGTAGTAAATCACTGATTTCCCAATGCTGTGAATCTGGACAATGTTCAACCGGACATTAACTAGTATATACAATGAACCTGTATGCTTGTTTTTATGAGATAATTTTATTATATTATTAATACATATAAAATAAAGGAGCCAGTTTTGTGTAGTAGTTAAGGTATCAGATTACAAACAGGGAAATTGTGAGTTCTAGTCCTGCCTTGGGCACAAAGCTAGCTGGATGACCCCGGGCCAGCCCCTCTCTCTCTGCCCTAGGAAGGAGGCAATGGCAAGCTGCTTCTAAAACAACTTTGCAAAGTAAATTTCAGGGACTTGTCAAGGAAATCTCTGACAATAAGATATGACTGAATAGAAGAAAAACAATATCATCCCAGTTTCCCCCAAATATTCTCCTACAAAACATGAAAAATGTGGAGTTTAGAACTAGGCATATTTTCTACTCTCCTCAAAATGATAAGAGAGCTACAGTATTATGGGTCAGGAGACATCACTGAAAAATTTATAACTAAAAAGTATAGTGCAGCAACACACAAAAAATACAATAAATATTGTGCTCTTTGCTTGCTGTCTTCCATATGTTGTTATGTGCTACACAATGCAGGAAGATCAGAAAATTTCCTCTTATTTGTTACTTGAGAAAAACAAGCATATTTTAGTCAATGTCTGTAAGCATTGATTAAAAAAAACTGGCAATGCTACATGTGATATAGTAGGCTTAGAAATGAGAAAAAATATTACTACAGTACAACAGTACAAACTGACCGTGAGACACTCAGATGAGATGAAACCTGTCTCAGAAGCAGTAACTGTGAGAGGGATCTTGATGTCCTACTGGACAATCACTTAAATATGAGTCAGCAGTGTCATGGCAGCAGCCAATAAGGCTAATGTAATCCTTGGATGCACAGAGGGATAGAGTTCAGATCACGTGAAATATTAGTGCCACTTTATAAAGCCTTAGTAAGATCACCCTTGGAATACTGTATCCAGTTGTGGTCACATTATAAAAGAGATGTTGAGACTCTGGAAATAGTGCAGAGAAGAACAACAAAGATAATTAGGGGGCTAGAGATTACAATATATGAAGAACTGTTGGAGGAATTGGGTGTGGCTAGTCTAGAGAAAAGAAGGACTAGGGGTGATATGATAGCAGTCTTCCAATATTTGAGGGGCTGCCATGAAGAAGAGGGGATCAACCTATTTTGCAAAGCACCAGAGGGCAGGACAAGAAACAATGGATGGAAACTAATCAAGGAGAGATCCAACCTAGAATTAAAGATAAATTTCTTGTCAGTGACAACAATTAATCAGTGGAAGGGCTTGTCTTCAGAAACTGTGGGTGCTTCATCATTGGAGATTTTTAAGAAAAGATTGGATAGCCACTTGTCTGAAATGGTATATGGTCTCTTGCTTGAGCAAGAGGAGGTCCCTTCCAAATCTATTATTCTGTATTCTATTCTGTAATATCTACAATGGCATAAAGATTGCCCATAATTCCCCAAAATTAAACTACTCAATTAAAAATAAAACATTCTATCTCTAAAATCTCACATATAGTGGATATAAAAATCTCTACACACCCCTGTTAAAATGTCAGGTTTTTGAAGTGTAAAAAAAATCAGACCAAGATTTCATATCCCCCCCCCCACTTTAATGTAACATGTAAGCTGTACAATTCAAGTGAAAAGCAAATTGAAATCTTTTAGGAGGAAAAAATAGCAATTGAAAATATGAGGGTGACCTGAAGAAGCACAAAAGAACGGGCAAAGATTCCTAAAGCAAGAGGTGCCAGGCTTATAGGCTCCTACCCCAAAGGACTGAATGCTGTCATAAAATCAGAAGGTGCTTCAACAAAATATTAGTTTAAGGTTGCGCATCTTTACGCAATCACATTATTGTATGTTTTTTATTGTTTATTTTTTCACCTAAAAGATTTCAGTTTGTTTTTCAATTGAACTATACAGCTTATATCAGGGATGAAATCCAGCAGGTTCTGGAGAACTGGTAGCGGAAATTTTGAGTAGTTCGGAGAACCGGCAAATACTCTGTCTGGCCCCAGAGTGGGGAGGGAATGGAGATTTTGCAATATCCTTCCCACAGGAGTGGGGAGGGAATGGGGATTTTGCAGTATCCTTCCCCCAGGAGTGGGGTGAGAATGGAGATTTTACAATATCCTTCCCCCAGGAGTGGGGAGGGAATGGGGATTTTGCAATATCCTTCCCACAGGAGTGGGGAGGGAATGGAGATTTTGCAGTATCCTTCCCACAGGAGTGGGGAGGGAATGGAGATTTTGCAATATCCTTCCCACAGGAGTGGGGAGGGAATGGAGATTTTGCAGTATCCTTCCCCTGCCACGCCCACAGAACCGGTAGGGAAAATTTTTGAATTTCACCCCTGGCTTATATGTTGTATTAAAATTGGTGGAAAAAATTCTGAAGTGATTTATCTTGGTCTGATTTTTATATATATATGAAATAAAAGGGAGCAAAACTCACTTAACAAATGTATCACTTAGCAACATAAATTTTGGGCTCAATTATGCTCATAAGCCTAGGACTACCTATAACTGTACAATGGCTATTCAGCTTCATGGCCACCAAGGGTCACATCAACTAACTATTAATTCATGAGTCGGAGGGAAATCTCCTTCAACGGTTTTTTTATTGTTATAACATTTTGCATCATTTTATAAGCTTGTATGTCTTTCCTTTACTTAAAATCGTTAGTCGTCTCTAGTGTCCAGTTTTTAAATCATGACACTGCTTACATTTGTTATGTCTTGTAAAAACCAAATGAAGATTAATTTCCCATAAGAAGTTGCTTGTTATTTATGATTAATTCCAAAATCTTATTGTAAAAGTTTAAATATTCCAATTTTATCTGGAACCTTAGTCTGTTTGTGAGATCGAAACCTTATTTAGCTTTCTGCTGTTTATTTTAGATTCTTTAAATTATTATTAGTAACATGTTTTCCCCCCCATTCAGGATTGAAGATAGACTTACCCGATGTTTTCAAATTTGTCTTTCTAAAGGTCACTAATAGCTTAGAAGTAGTTATTGAGCAATTTCCAAAAGTGAGTAGAAAGTGTGGTTTGTGAACTTAGTTTCCTTTAAAAGTCTCCACTATGATTAGGAGCAAGATGGCTAATTCCATTGACTCCCAATACTGAACTGAATAATAGAATAACAGAGTTGGAATAGACATTGCAGGTCCTCTAGTCTAACCCCCTGTTCCAGGGGTGAAATTCGACCGGCTCGGACCGGCTTGGGTGAGCCGGTAGGGATGATCTGAATCGGTTTGCTGAACCGGTAAAAACCACCCCTGGTTGGCCCCGCCCACACCCGCCCGCTCTCCGCTCACCCCTTCTGGCCGCTCGCTCGCCCCTTCTGGCTGGGTCGGGGAATGTGCAATTCCCCAGCTCCGGCCTTGCTCTGGAGCTGCCGCCCGCTCGCCACCTGCTCACCCTCTGCCTCGCTCACCTACCTTCGTGCTTGGGGGGGATACAGTGAGGCTCGGACGCCTTTCGCACCGAGCAGCCGCTGGCGGTTGTTTTCGACTGCCTTCTGAGCAGCTCTGCTGTGAAGGGAGGGAGAATAGTTCGGCTTCTCTCTGCCACAGCATTCAATGTGGCTGCTTCTCCCCTCCTTCTTGGGCTCATACACACAGAGCAAACATGAGAAGGAGGCGAGAAGCAGCCAAGTTAAATGCTGCAGCAGAGAGAATCCGAACTTTTCTCCCTCCACTCACAGTGGAGCTGGTACAGCCTGTCCCTTTAAGGTACTTCGACTCCCGGGAGGGAGGGGGCTGGGGGGACCATAAAGGGAGCAGCAGCTCCGTTGTGAATGGAGGGAGAAAAGTTCGGCTTTTCTCTGCTACAGCATTCACTATGAGCCCTTCTCGTGCTCATACACACATTTTTTCCTACCGGGTTCTGTGGGCATGACTTGGTAGTGGTGGTGGGGGACATGTGACTGAGTGGCCATGGCCGTGAGTGACATCGAGTTGGACACGCCCACTCAGTCACAGGACCCCCCCCAAGCCACGCCCACAGAACCGGTAGGGGAAAATTTTGAATTTCACCCCTGCCCTGCTCACCCTGGAGACCCTATACCATTCCAAACAAATGGTTGCTCAATCTTTTCTTAAAAACCTCCAGTATTGGAGTACCCACAACTTCTGGAGGCAAATGGTTCCACTGATTAATTGTTCTCAAAGTCAGGATATTTCTCCTCAGTTCTAGGTTGCTTCTCTCCTTGGTTAGTTTCCATCTGTTGCTTCTTGTCCTACCCTCAGGTGCTTTGGAGAATAGGTTGACCCCCTCTTCTTTGTTGCAGTCCCTTAGATATTGGAAAACTGCTATCATGTCAGCCGTAGTTTTTCTTTTTATTAAACTGGACATACCCAATTCCTGCAACTGTTCTTGATATGCTTTAGCCTCTAGTCCCCAAATAATCTTTGTTGCTTTTCTCTGTACTCTTTCTAGAGTCTCAACATCTTTTTTATATCATGGGAATCAAAATTATACTAACTTGTACTAACACTTCACATGATCTTGATTCTATGTTAATGCAACCTAGGACTGTGTTGGCTTTTTTGGCAGCTGCAGCACACTGCTGGTTCATATTTAAGTTCACTAGGACTCCAAGATCCTTCTCTTTGTTACTACTATTGAGTCAAGTATACTATGCTATATCTGTGCATTTAGTTTTTCTTGCCTAAATGTAGAATTTTAGTTTTCTCACCATTGAAATGAACCCCATGGAAAATTACTGTCCTGCAATTTCCTTATGATAAACAGATGTCTGGAACACATGTGGGCAATTTCCTGTCCTCTTTATCTGGATAGGTGGGGTTTTTTTTTTCTTTGGGCACCTCTTTCACAAAGCTGCCTTCAGTTCACCATATGTTGCGCTAAAGTGTCAATGCAGCTTCATTCAAGATTCTCAGTTAACCAAGCCCTGTGTGTGAATCTAAGCCTAGCCAAGGAATCAAGCTAAGTCACTAAGAGTTAGGAGATCTGTAATTTACTGCTAAGTATCCTAACACCAAGAGTAGTTGTGTTGTTTCCTCTTATATTACAATAACATTTTCACCTGCACAGAGGTTAATATCAAATTTTGGGGGGCTTCAAGAGGTTTTCTGTACAAGACATTTGCATAGGAAGTGATTAACAAAGACTGAGCCCGGGGGAACTAGTATACATTTGTGACAAGTGCTGATCTTTTTAGATAGTGAAAAATTTAAATTTGCAAAACACGTTTCCTTTAGCCAGACACCCACACATGTGAGACATAAGCCTACTTGGTAGCTTAAGCTTTTAGCACATGACAGATTGAATATTAAAAGCAATCATCATACATTGCTCCTCTACATGGTAATAGAAGTTGTGACACAGAGGGGGAAGTGCTGGAACATATTTATGTGAAAGAACTTCTCACAAAAATCATTAGTGTTAGTCACAGCTGTCAGGAACATCAAAGCGAGTTCTTTAATATGGCCCTGAGTAACACATTTGTTATTTTTTTTTTTCATAACTCTGACTCAAGCTGGGAATTCCTCTTTTCTAGTAAGCCAGTAAAAGCGAATATAGAGAAGTGGGAAGAAAATCCCAATTAATCAGTTGGAAATCTACACCCCAAACTTCATCTTTGGCACCTTACAACTCCTCAACATTCATTCACACTTTCAACATAGGGAGAAAAAAGTAAAGGCGCGTGTAAAAATAGAGCAAGATTTCAATCATGAAATCACTGAAGGGAGCACCATTCAATCACAGACAGCATATTGAGTGGTTTTTTTTTATCCCATCTCACCCCATCCCTTGCAATCATTCCTGAAAGATGCCTTCATAAGAACATGAAGTCCTGCTGGGTTAGGTCAAGGTCCAGCTTGATGTCCATTCTATTTCTCAACAAAATATTTTCTGGGTGCTCATAGGTATGACATGAAGACATAACCCTTTCCTGCTGCAGCTCATCTTCAACTGGTATCTGCGGGCATGGTACCCCAATAAGAGATAACAATGAATCTTCAAGACTCATCAGTTTTTGAAAGACTTGTCTTCCATGAATCTATCCAATTCTTCTTTGACTGAAGAGTTCCACAGGTTAAATATGTGCTATGGGAAATGACACCACCCATCTCCTGTTTACAACACAGTCCTTTCAGCCATTTCAAGAAGTTTCCACACCCATTTGCACTGTTCAGGTGACCCTGAGGGCACAGATAAACCTCCAAGTGGCCTCAATGACTCTCAGAAAGAGTGCTAATGACCAGATGACTGCAAGGAATATAAATCCTTCCATTTTTCACCATCATTCAGAACTGAAGAAGCTTCTTAAATGAGAAGTGAAACATCTTCAAGCAAAAAAAACAAAGTTAAATTGCCTTTTGGGAAAAAAACCCCACCCTTGGGACATATGCTATGGGAAGATATACTTCTTTTTGTCTGTTGTAAATCTAGTTCCAATCAGCTAATTAAATGACTCTTAATTAGAGCAGGCGGCAGGAATTCTTCCTTTTCCATTTTCTCCATAGCCCACATGATTTTATATACTTTAACTATATTTGTCCATCCATCACTCTTTTTCCAAGCTAAAGAATTCCAAACATTTTAGACTTTTCTTGTAAGGAAGATAATCAAGTCTACAATCACTTTAGTTGTTCTTGTTGATTTTTTTTAGATCTATATTCTTTTTTTTAAAAAATGGCAATCAGAACTGTGCATAGAGTTCTAGAAGTGGATTCCAAGGTATTATAGCATCAACAATTTCATTTTCAATCCCTTTCTTAGTGGCAATTAACATGGCATCTGTCTTAATCTGCCTTCTCCTGAAACAGTAGCTTTTATGCCAGGGATGGGCAATTATGGTCCCTCAATGATCTATGGACTTCAACTCCCAGAGTTCCTAAGTCAGCCATCTTGTCTCAGGATTTCTGAGAGCTGAAGTCCACAGGTCATAAAGGGCTTGTGTTTCCCACCCCTCTTTTATGCCATTTTTTACAGCCTTCTTCTGAGGAAGTTTCCTTTTCTTGGTCCAGTCTATAATCATAGGAAATTCCAAGTGTTCCATCATCCAGGTATTAATGAGGTCCGAAACACACTTATATTGTGCATGGTTTGTTTTAGTGTCTTGAAGTAAGTTTTTGACTCTTAGAAACTGCCTGGAGAAGTCCCTGCAATTTTCTTAGCAAGGTTTTTCCAGAAGTGGTTCTCTATTGTATCCTTTCTAGGACTCATAGTCTCCAAAGCTTCTAGCCTGGTGCCTTAATCACTATATCAAACTCGCTTTTCCCAAAGGTCCTTTTTTTCAAAAGGCAACTGGACTTTCTTGTTTTTCTTTGAAGATGTTTCACTTCTCATCCAAGAAGCTTCTTCAGCTCTGAAGCAAAACGTCTTCAAAGAAAAACCAGAAAGTCCAAGTTGCCTCTTGAAAAAAAGCACCTTTGGGACAACCATGATCTGGATGACTGAGAATCTCTATAGACATCAAACTGGCTTATTTGTTGTTTTAGTCTGTAATAACAAAGTTCAACTTGGGCTTTGATATAGCAATAAACACAATTTGCCTTGGACTGATTCAAGCTCCATTCCATTCCCTGTGCATAATTCACTCACAAACCATTTCTCAGTGTAGAAAGCCAATTCTCTCATTAACTATCTCTGATCATAATTCAGTAGCTAAAACTTTTTTTTTTTTTTACAAAAGCATGAACATACTACATGACTTTTTAGGGGTGGCAATAACATCCTATAAAAATAATAAACTTGGCCAATTTCAAACAGGTGTCACTGTATCTCTCTTTTTTTTTCCATTTTGAACATCCTTACCAAATTCACTGCAAAGGCTGTTCAGTTTTGGGATGCCAGGATCAGAAACTCTTTAAAGCAGCTGGGTCTTTTACAGGGATAGTGCAGATCCCCTCCTTGGTTGCAATTATGATCTCAGGAAAAAGGCACAAAAAAAATCTAACAGGGGCTATATGAGTACCTCCATTTGCTCTGAAGCACTTTTTCCTGGAATCTGAAGCACCACATAGTCTTTCTCGCTGTCGTGACTGACAACTGTTTTTTACCCTATAGGCAAATTATCAAAAAGTGCTATTTACACCTGCATAAGCTTTTAAGAGTATGTCGAATCGGCTATCTTTAAAAAGCACAATTTAAATTGTTATCTTTAAAAGCTGGCTGCAGTTTAATTTCTGTCCTTCGTAATGCAACGAAGGCAAAAAACATCATATTTCCTATCTACTCTATGATTTAAATGCAAACAGGGTTTGGAATTGCAGCCTCTACTATTGTCTGTTGGAACGTCCTCTGCAGGCATTTTCTAGCTCCCTTTAAAATGGAGAGAACAACTCTCCATGCAGAAGATACTATGAAGATTCAGTCTCATGCTTTTTGGATTGCTAATACCATTCGGAGCCAAGTTCCCAAAAGACTATTAAATGCCATTCCCATCCATCACATTCTCCTCCCTTTTGAAGTCTCCTTCATCACCAATCTCCATGATGTGGTGCAGGTTCTCTTCACTTACATATCTAATCCATTTCTCTATAATGGTTGTGTAAAACCCATTAATCTATCTAGTGTCCCCATCAAACTGCCTAAACACTTAACTTTCTTGTTCATCATACCTGACCTGTCATCTACATTTTACAAAAGAACATCCCTTCATTTTGCCAGGAAAATAATAACTGCAGAAGGGGAAAAAAACACACACCCTGAATTGGCTCTGGTACAGAATGGAAACTTTTCTTCCATGTGTCTGCATTGAACAAACCAACAAAATCACATCCTATATTAAGATGTGGCAAGGTAACGAGGCTCAGAACAAGTTAGCTGTGGATTACAGTACCAATTAACCAGTTATGGTTTGCATTTCTGTAAATGGAAATATTTGTGAACAGAAAATACAACATACTTAAGTTTGCTAGTGGAAAGAGCATTAAGCCTTTTCCTTGTTTGTGGCTTATATTGATACCAGAATATCCTGGTGCTCCAAGGTTGATGTAGGACAATGGAGTGGTGGGTTGCTGCCGGGTCGGACCGGTTCTCCTGTACCGGTGGCGGAAATTTGCATCCGCTCGCCGAACCGGCAGCAATGGCCGGCTGTCCACTCCCCCGAACCGGTTCTCCGGTTGCCGCGGCTGGCAAAAAAACCCTCTGCACATGCGCAGAGGCTTCTGCACATGCGCAGATGGTCATTTCCCCGACATGATGTTGGCACGTGCGTGAGCGAAGCGAGTGCGCGCACGCAAAATGCACACTTCCGTCGCGATGCGAACCGGTAGGGAAGGTAAGTGGAACCTATCCCTGATGTAGGAGATAACCAGGCTGAGTCCGAGGGAAGGGTCAAACATGTCATTAGTCTTGAATCCCTTTGCACCCACAAGAGATTTAAGTCCAGCCCACCTTGAATTGCATTGACTTCTATTTACCACTAATTCGCTTTGACTGTTGGTAATTCACATTCTTGTAGAGAGCTTTAGCGTGCAATAAACCTATATATTCATTTGAACTGCCTGGACTCCTGTGCTTGACAGTTGCACTTTGATCGTATAATGATGACATGATCATGCATTTATAATGGAATGTGTAGGTGACCCTGGGGGATAGCAATAGCAACAGCACTTAGACTTATATACCGCTTCACAGTGCTTTACAGCCCTCTCTAAGCGGTTCACAGAGTCAGCCTATGGCCCCCAACAATCTGGGTCCTCATTTTACCCACCTCGGAAGGATGGAAGGCTGAGTCAATCTTGAGCCGGTGAGATTTGAACCACCGAACTGCAGCTAGCAGTCAGCTGAAGTAGTCTGCAGTGCTGCACTCTAACCACTGCACGACCTCGGCTCCTGGTGTGGGGAAGTGATGCTGCCTAGGGAACAATCAGACAAGAGAGATGGGGGGCCCCAATGGACTAACAGAGGAAGGGACTTAGGAAGGATCTAAGACCTGTCCTAATTGATCAGGTGGTTAAACGGGGTGGCAGGAAGTTTGTACCTTTACATTTGCAAGATTCTGTTAATGTAGCCTAATAAAGTGGAATTAGCTTATCTAATTGTGTTTCCTGTCTGGTTTACCCAGAAAGGGTGACAGCGCTGCAGTGAATTCAAGACTGAAACAGTATTATGTCTATCCTTTGCATTCTGAAAAATAATGACTTTGACCTACTTAATCCACTATGTAACTTTGTAATAGAGTAAAGTCTATTATACTTCCTAATGTACACACACACACACAATCTTGCTCAGCCACTGGTAGATTCATTGGGTGCCTGTATTTTAGGATGGAGAGCCAGCAACATTTACTTGCCTATGACCACTATATGGAATTTTCCTGTTCTTTCTGCAATTTTTGTCTGCAGACAAACATTTCTGTAAAATCAAAACACAACTGAATGACTTTCTCTTGGACTCAGAAGTGGAATTGATCTTCTACAGTAGAGGAAAGAGAAACTTGAAGAGCAAGAGGAAGAGCAGAAACAAAAGAGGAGGAGGAGGAGGAATAGGCGCAGATCCGGATTTAACATGGTGAATTTTAGTCCAGGGTTGCAGGAGGAAGGGAATCTTTCCCAGAGGGCAAAAGAGACAGTGGAGCTTGGAATATCTTGTGGGCAAGAAAAGAGCAAATCAGACCCTCCCTTGCAAGTCACAGAATATGTTCTATAGTTATTGCAGATAATTGCTTCAGTCTGGCAAGATTCTGTCTGTAGGTGCACAGAAATAAAAGAATTAATTCCACATGGTTCTTTGGGTTTGACACAAGTGGCAAAATGTGATCTGGAGCAAATATGGTCATGCACTTAAACCAAACTGATCTTTCCTTGGAATGTTTATTTATTTAGAAAATTTATATGGTCACCCAACTCACTCATAGTGACTGGGCAGCTCACAGAAATAAAACTCCAACACAGCACCCAATGCATTCTTACTCCACCCCCACCCCCCAGTGACAACAATCAAATAGCAATAGCAATAGCACTTAGACTTATATACTGCTTTACAGTGCTTTACAGCCCTCTCTAAGCGGTTCACAGAGTCAGCATATTGCCCCCAACAATCTGGGTCCTCATTTTACCCAACTCGGAAGGATGGAAGGCTGAGTCAACCTTGAACCAGTGAGATTTGAACTGCCGAACTGCAGCTAGCAGTCAGCTGAAGTAGCCTGCAGTACTGCACTCTAACCACTGCGCCACCTCGGATCTTGATGATATGGATATCATCCGGAGGTCCCAGGTCTGTTGGCAAAACCACGTCTTCAAGGCCTTTGATAAGCATGTCAAAGTGGAAGCCAATCTTATTTCCACAGGGATGATGTCCCACAGGGAGGGAGCCACCACAGAGAAGGCCCTTCTTTTTGATCCTAGCAGTCAGACCTCCTTAAAAGAGGGGACCCGTAACAGAGGTGGGTTTCAGCAGGTACTGACCAGATCTGGAGAACCGGTAGCAGAAATTTTGAGTAGTTCGGAGAACTGGTAAATACCACCTCTGACTGGCCCCGCCCCCATCAATTCTCTGCCTCCCGAGTCCCAGTTGATCGGGAGGAAATGTATCCTTCCCCCAGGAGTGGGGAGGGAACGGAGATTTTACAGTATCCTTCCCCTGCCACACCCACCAAGCCACGCCCACCAAGCCAAGCCACGCTCACCAAGCCATGCCCACAGAACTGGTAGTAAAAAAAATTGAATCCCACCACTGACCCGTAACATCCCTTGCCTCCTTATCTGGTGTGTTAGAGACATATAACTGGGAAAAGATGGTTCTTCAAATAAATTATACCACAGCTGAGGAGAGTGGTCTCTAGTGACATTGGGACACAGGAAAATGTCTCTTAAAGTATTTCTGATGGGTGCTGCCTAAATGCTGGAAATCACATTTTGCTTTTCAAATCCAGCCCTAGTCAACAGCAATTCTCTTTTTAACTATCTCAGCTGTAGTAGCTGGTGGTATCAGTTTCTACTATAGTATCACTCATCCTGGCTTAGGTTATCTGAGCTTCTTTAGAGGGTTATCTGATTTATGATTTGGCTCTAACTTATCTCATTCCTCGCTGTGAATTGATTGGGGAACTGATGGCGAAACTCATCTCAGATCTACAGCTTTGGGAAGAAGAGTTCTGTGCTGGATGAATTCTTCGTTTCCCAAATTTAGTTAATTTTTTTTCATACTTGTCTCAGCAACTTTCAATAACTTTCAGTGGAAAGATAGAATATAGATTTAGTAAATAAAACAAATAGCTAATTCTTATAATTGGTTATAAGAACGCTGAACAGGGCTTTTTTAAAAGCTGCTTTGCGAATAAATGATCATTGTTTTATTAGGCTCATGTATCTCAGCACATTTTTCTTAGTATTGGCTAGTTGCATGGTAGAAGCATTTTTCCACGTATATTTTAGCGCCTATGTTATTGCTTTTATTTTATTTTTTAATTAATGAATCAAATTTATATAGCTACCCATCTCACAATTAATGGTTCTGGGCAGCATAGAGTATTTACTTGTTATGTGTTCCTTTTATTGTTTTTTTATACTAAAATAATTAAGAATACAAATTTATTTAACCTGTGAAATATTTTTTAAAAATGAATCAGGGCTCTTATGTCAATACTGAATAAAAGTGATAACTGTACTATGAAAAGTCCACTATTTTAAAAATGTTCTTCACTGAAGGACCACTGCTGATGGTAACTATTCTTTTCACTGCTTATTCTCAATTATTTTCCTTTTGCTTTCAATCTTTTGTTGCATTGTATTATTTCTGGACTCTGAAAAGCTTCTTTGCAATGAAGTCAGTCATGTAGAGAGATACCTGTATTTAATAGTTTTAGATTATGACAGTAAAACATGCTTGCAAATAAATACTGCCCTAATATGTTTAAAATATATTCATATTCTATTAACCAGTGATTATTTTGATTATTTGGCATCAAGTCAGTGTTGACTCTTAGTGGTCACATACAGATAGTCCTCAACTTATGACCACAATTGAGCCCAAAATTTCCATTGCTAAGCAAGGCTGTTGTTAAATGAGTTTTGCCCCATTTTACGACCTTTTTGTCACAGTTGTTAAGAAAATTACTGCAGCTGTTAAGTGAATCAGACATTCGTTAAGTGAACCCAGCTTTCCCCCATTGACGTTGCTTGTTGAAAGCCAACTGGAAAGATCACAAATAGCAATAGCACTTAGACTTATATACCGCTTTACAGTGCTTTACAGCCCTCTCTAAGTGGTTTACAGAGTCAGCATATTGCCCCCAACAATTTGGGTCTTCATTTTACCCACCTCGGAAGGATGGAAGGCTGAGTTAACCTTGAGCCGGTGAGATTTGAACCGCCGAACTGCAGCTAGCAGTCAGCTGAAGTAGCCTGCAGTACTGCACTCTAACCACTGCGCTACCATGGCTCATGGTGATCACATGGTGATCACATGACCTTGAGACAGTGTAACTGTCATAAATACATGCCAGTTGCCAAGTGTCTGAGATTTAGTCACGTGGCAATGGGGATGCTGCAATGGTTGTATGAAAAATAGTCATGTCACTTTTTTCAGTGCTGTTGTTACTTCAGTCTCCTAAATGAATGGTTGTAAGTCAAGGACTACCTGTAGGCAGATTTTTTCCAAAAGATCTGTCCCTAACCTGGTCTTCCAAGACCAAGTCACCACTATAAGTGAGTCCATCCCTGCCTTACTACTGGTCATCTTCTTCTCTTCCTTTCCATCTTTCCCAGCATTTAAGCATTTTTCAGAGATTTAGGTTTTCACGTTGAATGATTATCAATTACCAAGTTGGTGTCACATAGATTTTCTCCAGGACAATCTATTCCTCACCTGGCCTTTCACCTCTTCCAACTGTGCACCCATACCCATTATAACTGGATACATGAGCCACAGTGGCACAGTGGTTAGAGTGCAGTACTGCAAGCTACTTCTGCTGACTGCCGGCTGCCTGCAATTTGGCAGTTCAAATCTCACCAGGCTCAAGGTTGACTCAGCCTTCCATCCTTCTGAGGTGGGTAAAATGAGGACCCAAATTGTTGGGGGCAATATGCTGACTCTGTAAACCACTTAGAGAGGGCTGTAAAGCACTGTAAAGCGGTATATAAGTCTAAGTGCTATTGCTATTGCTATCCATCTTGTTGCTAGTCAGCCTTTTCTCTTGCCTTCCACCATCCCTATATATACAATTAATGTTTCTTTGTAAAATAGCTATTAACTCAGAGAGGAGAGAGAAGGCAATTAGAAAGAAAATAAAACTGCAGTTTAGTATATATTGGGATATATTGGGATACATTAGTCCAAGACAGGCAATGATTCAGTGGCTGGAATTCTTGCAACCCAAATTGCTTTCTTTTCAATGAATTTGGCTAAAGGTTCAGGCAGATGGCAAACAGCATAGAAAAGGAGACAGGGCAACTGTATTGATTACTGATTGAATAATGGCTCATAAACAGTGGTGGAATTCATCCGGTTTGCACCGGTTCAGCCGAACTGGTTGTTAATTTTTTGCATAGTTCGGCGAACCAGTTGATCCCACCACTGGCTGGCCCTGCCCCCCAGGGTTGCCATTCAGGGTGGGTAGGCTGCAGGGACGTGACTGGCAGCCGCGCTGATCAGCTGGGAGGCAGTGAATGGACTGGCCACGCCGATCAGCTGGGAGGCTGGCCCCTCAGATTTTGGCCTGGACGGCCTCCTGCAAAATCCTGCAGCAACCACCATTCCCTCACTAACCTGCTTTCCAGCTCCGTTCTCTGGCATGCAGGCCAACAAAAGAAGACCATGTGACTACCAGTTTAAAAAAAGTTCAGTCAGACCTTCCAACTTCGTGAGATCTTTTCCCCCCTGAGAAGTTGGAAGGTCTGACTGAACCTTTTTTTAAACTGGTAGTCACATGGTCTTCTTTTGTTGCCCTGCATGCAGGAGAACGGAGCGGGAAAGCAGGTTAGTGAGGGAATTGTGCTTGCTCTGGAATGGGGTGGAAGTGAGGATTTTGCATTGATGGCGGCTCTAGAATGGGGTGGAAGTGAGGATTTTGCATTATGATGGCTCATAAGTAAATAAGAACCAGTAAAAGTGGAATGGAAAAATCCCTATCTGTAGATCAGCGTTTTTCAGTCTTGGCAAGTTTAAAATGGGCGAATTTCATGCTGCCTGGGGAATTCTGGGAATTGAAGTCCATGCACCTTAAAGTTGCCAAAGTTGAGAAGCATGGGTCTACACTAGAGCTTACGATTTTCCATTCCTGTTTTATTTAGAGTTTGGTGCAATTAAATAAATCAGTTGTGGTTTCCTTAACAAATAGTGATTAAAGTGATATGAACCATTATTGGACTTTTTGTGAGAAACTTAAATTAAAAGTTGATCTGGGCTTTGATGATTAAATAAGGGATTATAGAAATAATGTAGACAAATGTTAATCTTAGAGTAAGAGTTTGATATATTTTTTTACTTATATCTGTACCAAATAAAGTTGGAAGTCATTCTTTTTCAGTTTTCCTTCTTTTCCTCTTTCTTTCTTACACTTTCACTCTTTTTCTTTCCTGAGCCTTTTCTTTTTTTCAAATCTGTTTTTTATTTGTTTATCCCTTAGCTTTGTATTTTTTTTATGTATGAAGGATCAAATACTCAGCCATTTTAATTCTACATTCCTTATTTCCAGAAATCATATCAAAATTTAGAATATTTAAAATTTAGCTCTAAGTCCCTCTAACCAAAAAGTGTTTATAGATAGAAGAGAATATTTGTAGCTCAGGGTTGAACTGTGGGTTCCTTGGTGAGCTTGATGGTTTTCTTGCAGATGTTTCATTACCAAACTAGGTAACAAACATCATCAGTACTAGAAGGGAGTGGAGTTTGCTCTTACTTTCATATACTTACAGGCTTACCCTGTCAGTGTTGATCAGTTGCTTCACAAAAAGTGTTTTGGTTGGTGCCAGGTCTCTACAGCCTCAGGCAGAGAAGGGCTATTCTGCACCCCTCGCTCAAATGTTCTTTAAAATACAGAGTTTCCCAGCATTCCTTTAGGAACCTCCAACATGCAAACTGTGGTTACTCATCCTAAAATGAATCTTCTTTAGTTGGAGCTTCAAAATTTGCTGTTTGCTTGGAAGGTGTGTAGCTAAAAGTCAGTCTACATTTAGTGTACATCTGACATCTCTTCATAACCAAACAAAAGTGTATTTTTTGTGCAGTTCACACCCCTTGCTCGCTGGATCTGGATGTCACAAAGCAAAGCCCACATTTTGTAATTAACCCCCGTGCCCCGTTTTGACTGGCAGAGTGCTGAAGGAGGCTGAGTGCTGCCACGCCCCCTGGCCACACCCACCCAGCCACACCACCCAGCCGGTCATTAGGGCAGAGAACCAGTTGTTAAATTATTTGAATCCCACCACTGCTCATGAAGCTTTGCACAAGCTCTTGAGCATCTGAAAATCTAAAGCAGCAATCCTTTCAGGCTCCATGGACTGGTGGAGGGGCAGCAGTGGCAGGGGGATGCTTTCACATCCACAACCTAGATCCTGCGCATGCACAAATGAAGCTTCATACACTCACAAGCCCCTTACATGGCTCAGTTTTCAGGAGGCCATGAACCAGCACCTGTCTGGTTTGGTTCTGCAACCCAACAAGACAGACACAGACTTCAGAGGATAATCAGAACTGCAGAAAAAACAATTACTGCCAACCTGCCTTCCATTGAGGACCTGTATACTGCACGAGTCAAAAAGAGGGCTGTGAAAATATTCACTGACCCCTCGCATCCTAAATTGTTTCAACTCCTACCCTCAAAACGTGCTATAGAGCACTGCACACCAAGACAACTAGACACAAGAACAGTTTTTCTCCGAACGCCATCACTCTGCTAAACAAATAATTCCCTCAACACTGTCAAACTATTCACCAAGGCTGCATTACTATTACTATTAGTCTTCTCATCGTTCCTATCACCCATCTCCTCCCACTTATGACTGTATGACTGTAACTTGTTGCTTGTATCCTTACGATTTATATTAATATTGATTGTTTCCTGATTGCTTATTTGTACCCTATGACAATCATTAAGTGTTGTACCTCATGATTCTTGACGAATGTATCCTTTCTTTTATGTACACTGAGAGCATATGCACCAAAGACAAATTCCTTTTCCTTTTGTGTCCACTCACACTTGGCCACTAAACTATTTTATCTTCTCTCTCTCTCTCTCTCTCTCTCTCTCTCTCTCTCTCTCTCTCTCTCTCTCTCTATCTATCTATCTGTGGACCAGCATTTGGGACCCCTGATCTAAAGAAAAAGAACAGCACATATACCTATCTATCCATGCATGTATATACAGGTAGTCTTTAACTTAGGATCACATTTCTGATGTTAAGTAAGAGATTTGTTAAGTGAGTTTTGCCCCATTTTACGACGTCCCTTGTCACAGCTGTTAAGTGAATCTCCGCAGTTGATAATTTAGGAACACGGTTATTAAGTGAATCAGGCTTCCCCATTGACTTTACTTGTCAAAAGGTTGCAAAAGGGGATCACATGACCTTGGGACACAATAACGGTCATAAGTAAGAGTTAGTTGCCAAGCATCTAAATTTTGAGCATGTGGTCATGGGGATGCTACAAAAGTCATATGACACAGCCTTGAGGAATTCAAGAATGCTTTTTCTTAGGTAAAGACTGGATTTTAAACATAATGATTAGGACACTTTTCCTTAAGCTGATTCCACTGAGATGTGTGACAGTATTGCAATTTCCGGGAATTTCCGATCATTCTGAAAAACAACAAGTTGGGAAGGCTCTAATAGACGTATCATGATTTGTGTAGTATTATTTCTGGTTCTGTTCTGAAAAAGTGAAATTTTCTTTCAAGTTTCCACCCTACCGCTGTGCAATACTTTGTGTTTGAAAGCAAAAAGTTGCTTCAGAGCTTGTGAGATCACGCAGCTACTACTTGCCAAAGTTGCTGTTGTTCTAGAGTCTTTCTCCTAACCTAACCTGGCCTAACCTGGCCTACCTTTGAGAGACAAAGGGGAAAACACAAAAAAGAAACAAATTAAGTTACACCAACAGCGTTCACCGTACTGTGCAATTGTGTACCCTGTTTTCTGTGCATTGGTGATCCTGGCTGGTTTATATTTGCTATTATTAGCATGATGGCTGTAACCTTGGAGTGCTGTCGCCACACATTCAGAGGATTCAAAGATAACGAAGGGAAGTGCCAGTTTTACTGGATGTGATTCAGGAACTGAAAAGCTATTTTTGCACATGTGCTGTTTTCATTCTCAGGGTTGGTTTTAGGATATGTGAGTGTTTCTCGTTGCTGGGGAAAAAATAATCAATCAATAACAAGAAACAATTTTTGGATTTAACAAATATTTGGATTTAATAGATAATCACTCCCGTCAATTAGTCTGTTAAATTAAAGGTTTACTATGCCCTAAACAACCTAGAGGACATACCTACCTATCATGTTCTCATATGTTGAACATGGGTGGGTTCTAAATTTTTTTACTACAGGTTCTGTGGGCATGGCTAGGTGGGGGGGCATGTGACTGAGTGGGTGTGGCCAACTTGACATCACTCATGCACACTCAGTCACATGACCCCCCCATCTAGCCATGCCCACCGAAATGGTGGCGAAAATTTTTGGGGACTCTGACAGAGGGAAGGGGAGGGGGGAAGAGAGGGGAAAAACTCCCCAAAATAGACCACCGGAGGATTTAGGGTGTGGAAAAGCCATAAGTTTCCTAGAAGGAATCAAAGTATTCAACTTTGCAGCCCGGAGGACACGCCTATGTTTATAAATCCGGCGGGCGAGTGGGGGGGGGGGGACAACGGGAAGGAAAGGGGGGGAGATAGGAAAAAATGCAGGCAAGGCGCTGGACTGTGCAAGCAGGGCGGGAGGGAGGGAGGAAAGTTCACCTGATCCTGGCTCGGGACAAGGGGGGGGAGGAACCGGCTGCAACCCCCCCAAAACACCCCCAGGCACGGCAGGAGCCGTGGAAAACCACAGAGCCCGGATTGCACGCGTGCACTTGTGCCCTGCAGTCACGTGTGTCACCCCCACCCCACCCCGGGTTCCTCCTATCGCGGCTTAGGTGCAATATTGGAGGGGATCCCTAAAATATCTGGACCAAGTAACAGCACGACGAAGCAACACAATGCATCTCTCTCTATAAAGTTGCTCGTGTGTGTCCATTATATTCACACATACGGATGGCACACGCATGCATATAAAAACCCCTAGTTGTGCAAAGCACAGTGAAAAAAAGATCAGCTTCGGGGTTGGGGATGGAGCGGTCTTCAGCCGACCCCCCTCCTCTCTGCATCCCTCCCCTCCCCGGCCAGATCTGTTTTGCCATAGTTTGCATGCAGAGAGGTTTTCCAGCTGGGTCCCACCTGCCCCTTTGACCCGCCTGCCCAAGAAAGTGTCTGCTTTTGATTGGGATGGGGTGGGATGGGCCACGAGATGCGCATCTTACCAGAGACTGGCAGCTCCAGATCTTGCGGCTTTTTCGGGGTTTTCTTAAAAAAAAACTCCTCTCCAGATGAGCTTGAAAACTTCCGAGATTGCTTCGGGAGGGAGCAGTCGGGCAGCGTTCCCCCCCCACTCCTTGGGTGCCTGCAGCCTCGGAGCCTGCAGCAACTCCTGGCTCTTGCACAGTAAAGAAAAACTTCTCGTGAGTGCAAGGCAATTAACTTCTGGCACTCACGAGAAGTTTTTCTTTACTGTGCAAGGGCCAGGAGTTGCTCCAAGGCTGCAGGCTCTGAGGCTGCAGGCGCCTGGGGGGGGGAAACACTGCCCAACTGCCCCCTCCCAAAGCAAGGTTTCAAGCTCAGCTGGAGAGATGGGTTTGTTGAAACCCCGAAAAAGCCACAAGATCCGGAGCTGCCAGTCTCCAGTAAGATGCACGTCTCACGGCCCTCCCACCCCATGCCCTGCCCCATCTGCCAACCCCAAATTGCGCCCCACTGCAAGACGCGCATCTTACCAGAGACTGGCAGCGAAAGAAACTGCCGCCTCCTGCCTCTGTGCATCGAAGAGGCCGAGCAGCAGCGGGAAGAGCACAGGAGGCACAGGAAGCGGCTGCCAGCGATGCCCTCAGTGATCACAGATGTTGTGAGCGGGGAGGCTCAACCCCCCTTAGGAGCCTCAGTTTACTCGTGAGCACCATTGGCCTTTCTCCCTGCCTCTCCCGGTCAATGTTGCTCATGAGTAAACTGCAGCTAGGATCTGCTGTGTGCTTCCTTTGCAGGCCAGGCCGACTGGGGGAAACATATGGGAAGGGCTCCGGTGCCACAATCTGCCAGGTGCTTCCCTCCCCACACGCATCGGTCCACCCGCCGTTGGTATCACCCCTCCACCAGCTCTCCCTCCCCTGCCAGCTCTCCCTCCCCCGCCCACCCACTGGCCCATGCCCTTCAGCCTTACCTTTGCCAGCAGCGGTGAGCAGAAGTACGCGGCTAGATTCTGCAAGTAGTGGCTGGGCGGGGCAGGCGGGCAGGGCGAGCGAGCATCGGGCGGGCAGGGTGAGCGAGCGGGGACTGGTTTGGGGGCGTGGCCAGGCTGCTGTTACTGCCAGTTCGGAGAACCAGTCCCTATTTTTACTACCGGTTCTATAGAACTGGTCCGAACTGGCAGGAACCCACCTCTGATGTTGAACCATTTTGTTAAGTATTCCATTTATTTTTGCATATGCTATTTTTATTCATTCATTCATTCATTCATTCATTCATTCATTCATTCATTCATTCATTCATTCATTCATTCCTTGTCTAATAATTGTGCACACAGTGTAATTTCATATTTCTACTTTGCTTTGTAGCCCAACCACCCTCATTATATCAGAAAGCAGCCATGATTTTCATTCATTCATTCATTCATTCATTCATTCATTCATTCAAATGTATTGGGGCCCATCACCAGTGGATACTTACTGAACATATTTCCCCCCCCCATATTGTTCTGTCCCAGCACGGCAAACCCCCAGAAAGCGACACACAAACACTGTTCTTTAAACAAAAAAGCTTTAAT
>QLTV01002718.1:662151-698166 GCA_003457575.1 Thermophis baileyi | reverse complement strand
CAGGAAATTTCTCCTTAGTTCTAAGTTGCTTCTCTCCTTGATTAGTTTCCACCCATTGCTTCTTGTCCTACCCTCAGGAGCTTTGGAGAATAGTTTGACTCCCTCTTCTTTGTGGCAGCCCCTGAGATATTGGAACACTGTTATCATGTCTCCCCTAGTCCTTCTTTTCATTAGACATACCCAGTTCCTGCAACCGTTCTTCATATGTTTTAGCCTCCAGTCCCCTANCAGGAAATTTCTCCTTAGTTCTAAGTTGCTTCTCTCCTTGATTAGTTTCCACCCATTGCTTCTTGTCCTACCCTCAGGAGCTTTGGAGAATAGTTTGACTCCCTCTTCTTTGTGGCAGCCCCTGAGATATTGGAACACTGTTATCATGTCTCCCCTAGTCCTTCTTTTCATTAGACATACCCAGTTCCTGCAACCGTTCTTCATATGTTTTAGCCTCCAGTCCCCTAATCATCTTTGTTGCTCTTCTCTGCACTCTTTCTAGAGTCTCCACATCTTTTTTACATCATGGAGACCAAAACCGAATGCAGTATTCAGTTTTGAGTTTTAGAGCCTGTATTAGCCACTGACTACTAGAAGGCACTACAGATAGATCTTGCCTTACAACCATTCATTTAGTGACCGTTCAAAGTTACAACAGCACTAAAAAAGTGATTTATGACCCTTTTTCACATTCATAACCGTTGCAGCATCCCCATGGTCACATGATCAAATTTCAGATGCTTGGCACCTGGCTCATATTTATGACGGTTGCCCATGTCCCACAGTCACGTGATCACCTTCTGTAACCTTCTGACAAGCAAAGTCAATGGAGAAGCCAGATTCACTTAACAACCATGGCAAGAAAGGTTATAAAATGGGGTCTGACTCACTTAACAACTGCCTTGCCAAGCAACAGAACTTTTGGGCTCAGTTGTGGCCATAAGTCGAGGACTACCTGTATATGACTGGTTTCATCCTTACGGTATGGTTTCATCCTTATGGACTCTTCAGGTTTATGTATTATCCAAACTACATAGCAGTTAACACGTGTAGGAATTAGAGTTTGTTCAAAGCAGAACTGCATTCCCCTCAAAAGACCAGATTCACTGCTCAGTACTTATTTTTATTTATTAATTTAAATATTTATATAGCCACCCATCTTCTAACAAATTCTCAGCAGCTCTCAATCAAATTATTTCTGAATTCTACTTCAACACTAGATATTCAAAATGGTGTAAGGACCACAGGGTGCATTTTATCATTTTTCTCTTCCTTGTCAGCTATATTCCTGTCTATATTCCTGTCTAGGCCCATGTTTTAGCTGTCTCACAGCTAGACTACTATAACATGTTGTACATGGGACTGCCCTCGAAGATTAATAAGATGCTTCAGGTAAGGAGTAAGGAAGATGGCCTTGATATGCAAAGCATACTCGAAGCATTTTATTTAGTCCACAAGGATACAGATATTATGGAGCCCTTGATACTCTCTGAGCTTAGTTGTTTGCTTGAAGATGTTTCATGCTAACACTGTTACTTAATTGGGTAATGAAACGACAAATAACCAAGCTCAGAGGCCACCAAGGACTCTACAGTTCAACATATATATTCTTCTATTGATACAAATACATATGTAGAAGTCATTCAGGTAAACACCTTCCTAATTCACTAAACTGTAAGGAGAAGGATGCATAACACAGCCAGATTTGCAAGGTGCTGTTATTATAGGCCATCTCAATCCAAAGTAACTTAGCTTACCTGTGAAGTTGATTTACTGTCTGATCTACCTAGTGAGGCTGAGATCTACTAATGTGGACAGCTGTAACTGCTAGAATGCTAAGAGATCCAGCCATGTTACAGTGATTCTAATGGAGCTGCACAGATAATCTATTTGCTCTGGGATCCAGTTCAAGATTTTGATATTTTTAAAGCTGTAAAATATTTGGCCTCTGAGCACTTAAGGAACTTGCCTGTAGCTGCCTGTCCCATCTTAAGATCTGCAGGTAGGACTGTGGGTATTAGAGTAAGATTCTCCTCTCTTAAGGCACCTCACATAGATAAGCCCACCAAGATATCATGATATCCAACCAAGCATGCTATAAATTTTCCATTGGCATTGAGTATTACAAGATGTTTACCTTACTGTGTTTTTTATTTCTTTCTCACGCTGATTTTGAGATGGTATTTTTTAATCATTTGTTATATAGCTATATCAATAATGATCATCCTGCTTTTAAATGACCTTCCCCAAAACATCTTTGTGTTAACAATAGAGAGGATTCCCTCAGAGAGTGTGAAACCAAGTCTGTTAGGATATTGTGGGAAGCCGGCTGCTGCCTTGTCATGCATAAGAGACCCCACACACAAGATCCAGCACATTTTTCAGTAACATGTTTGCACATTTCACAGCGTTTATTTAGCTCTTTCCCATCCCACCAGCAAAGATCCAGCCTGGTCTCGGACAATTCACGCTAATTCCTCAAATAAGACACTCTGGAAACGCGGTGCAGGAAGAGGAAGAAGGGGAAACGTGATAAAAGGAATAGCCTTAGCTTCCTCCCACCCAAGCTCTGGGCGGGATGTGGGGGGGGGGGGGGAGATAACTTGGAAAGCAAGACATGTCGCCGCGATGCACCCTCCGCGTTGCTCTTGCAAACCTCTTCCAAGAACCCCCCTCCCCGCGCAGCTACGTGAAAAGCTGGGGGGGGGGAGGAGAGAGAAATACGGCGCTGCATTTTTAGACCTGCTCTAACGCGGCATAGTACAGGTGGCAAAAGCCCGATCTTTCAGGTAAAGCGCGCCATTCCCAAAACCTTTCCTAGGAAACAGCGTGTAAGTGTATATGCTTTTTTAAAAAAGCATAATTGTTTTTTTAAGCGTAATTGGGTGCACGCGCGCCCTCAACCTGCAAATGACTTAGGTGTGCAGGACGCCAACAGGAGCTGTCCCCGTTCCCCCCCCCTCCCTTCCACTTTGTGCACCCCAACTTTCCCAAGGCATATTCGGGGCTCTCTTTTTATTTTCTTTTTTTTTTTTTAACCACAGAAGCCACCAACTTCGCACATACCTTTACTCCTCCTTTGCCGCTGGGGCACCGGACGGTATTGGAAACGCCGGCGGTCTGGTTCATCTTGAGAAGTTTTACGGGAGAGGGAGGGGGAGAGGAGGGTCCTTTGAAGTTTTCACCGAGGCGCTTTCTTCCCCGGCGGGTGGGTAGCTTTGGAAGGCGGACTGAGAAGCCCAGCGGACTGCTTGGTCTCGCGTGGGGACCCGGAAGAGGGTGGCTGTGGTGGCGCTGCGCTTCCCAGGCGGGGGTGCCCGGAAAAAGCGCGTGCAAAAGCTTCTCCTTTCTGGTGTAGAAGTCGGAGCCGCGGCAGCCTCTTCGGCCACGGTTATGCTCTGAGAGCGGCTGGACTTTCCGCAGTAGAGGCGCTCCACCTCCACGCGGCCGAGAACCCGAAGTTTCTGCCGGGAGGAGAGGGCGAGGCGGGAGAGGGCGCGCTGCTAGGCGCGGCGCCAAAGATGCCGCTGCCTCAGAAAACCGCTCTTCAAGAAAATGGGTCTTTTGCCCGTGCTTGGGATACCCGGCATCACCCTTTCTTCAGCCCCTTGGTTGCGCGGGGGGAGGGGCTGTCTTCCTTCCAGCCGGAGCCTTTCCTCGCCCCTTCTTCCTTCACGCCCGGCCACTCTGAGGCGAGCTGCTGGGCAGCGCGCGCGAGTGGGGGTGGGGGCTCCTTAACCGGCCGGCAAAGGCAAGAAGCTGAGCCGCCGCCCCCTCCTGACAGCCTCGGAGATGCTGGTTTGCACTTCTCGAGCGCTGCTGAACACTGCAAATTTTTAAAGGAGCCGGGTCATCCTTGCAACCCTGCGAACGGCGCTCTGTTGCCCAAATCTGGTGCCCTGAGTGAGAACGGTTGGGTGACCACTCGTGTTCCCCGTGGGAGAGAGCATGTGAGCCTGAAATGAGTCCTCTCTTGAGAGCTGGGGAAAGCAATTTGTAGCTTGCTTGCCTCAATAAAACTACCTTGAACCTTAAACACCTGTAGAGAAAGCACAGTATTTTTCAACTCTGGCATCTTTAAGATGTCTGGACTTTAGAGTTGGTCTAGAATAGATACCTTAAAGTTGCCAAGTTGAGAAACACAGAGCCAAGTATTTGTAGGCACCAAAATAAATCTCTATACAGACTTCAAGGTGTGCACTTGGCCTTGAAATAGCTACACCAATTTTTAGATATCCTTGCTTGTTTTATGACATTTTGCCTAGTAATAAATGTTTTAGGTAGCTGTAGAGTTTGAAGCTTTCCCCATAGATCAATACATCTATACCTAATGCTATTTTTCGTATTCTTTATGAATCCTAAAGAGAGTTTCTATGTCACTGTTAAAAGAAATACTCTATTTCTTTGTCTCTGGTTATCCTAAATGCAGCAGGTTTTCTAAATCGCCATGTGACAATGACATTTCCGTACTATATAACTATCAGAAATATTGTTGCACAGGTTTTATGTGGGATTATGGTCTAATAAAAGCTGCATTTCCATCCAAGTAGAAAATTATCCCACTTAAATTTTTGGTTGTTTTCCAGTGACCAATACTATGTTTTTGTGGTTATCCCTGCTGAGTAAAATTTCCAGATTATTATGGCCTGCTTTGCAGAACAGGTCCTTTATATTCTGATTTACAAGACACAAATTGGTTTTCAATGCCAATTTGTTAGTAGAGAAACAAGAACTTTGCAGAACATGTAATGCTTAAATAAGTGATTATTTCCTTTTTTTTCATTTAGCTATTCTGGCCAAATAAGAACAAGCGTACAGTGTACATTAGTGCTAAGTAAGCATGATAGGATGATTACAGAGTTATAAAGAATTGTTGTTTATTGTTATGTGGGCATTGGACCAAAATGACATATTCACATCTTCAGTGGTGGGATTCAATTTTTTTTACTACCGGTTCTGTGGGCGTGGCTTGGTGGTCATGGTGTGGCTTGGTGGGCGTAGCAGGGGAAGGATACTATAAAATCTCCATTCCCTCCCCACTCCAGGGGAAGGTTACTGCAAAATCCCCATTTCCTCCCAATCAGCTGGGACTCGGGAGGCAGAGAATAGATGGGGGCGGGGCCAGTCAGAGGTGGTATTTACCGGTTCTCTGAACTGCTAAAAATTTCTGCTACTGGTTCTCCAGAACTGGTCAGAACCTGTTGAATCCCACCTCTGCACATCTTATTGTGAGATCATTCGGCTACAGATGTGAAAAACTTCCTTCCAGGACTGTGGAGTTCTTAAGCAGAAGTAATATCAGAATTTGTAATAACTCATCTATAAATTTGGTAAATAAATCCGTTGGTGGGATGTGCTTCCTGACAAGCTGTGCTATAAATTCTGTGGTTCCTCCCTTCTCTGTACAGTGATGTTGAATTGCCAGTCATTTGACACCAAATAAGATTTAAAATGTGCTGCTCCAAGTTCACGGTTTAGTAGGGCGGTGTTCACTCTTTGCTGACCAAAGTACTTTCTCTCTAATAAATCAAGCCACAGATTTTGCATTGCATCCTTTAAAAAAATATTAGTTGAGTTGAGTTTCTTGGATATGAAACAGTACAGTAACCTTGTATGAGGAAAAATACAATTAAGGTTGACTTATGTCCCCAGCCTCTTTGTACCAGTGGGAGTATTTGGAACCTTAAAATCAGAGGGCTAGAAGAGACCTTGGAGGTCTTCTAGTCCAACCCCCTGCCCAAGGCAGGAGTCAAAGCAGGAGTCCTACTGGACAATCATTTAAATACCGTATGAGCCAGCAGTGTGCTGCAGCTGCCAAAAAAGCCAACACAGTTCTAGGCTGCATTAACAGAGGGATAGAATCAAGATCACGGGAAGTGTTAATGCCTTGGTAAGGCCACACTTGGAATACTGCATTCAGTTTTGGTCACCACGATATAATATAAAAAAGATGTGGACACTCTAGAAAGAGTGCAGAGAAGAGCAACAAAGATGATTAGGGGACTGGAGGCTAAAACATAAAGAACGGTTGCAGGAACTGGGTATGTCTAGTTTAATGAAAAGAAGGACTAGGGGAGACATGATAGCAATGTTCCAATATCTCAGGGGCTGCCACAAACAAGAGGGAGTCAAACTATTCTCCAAAGCACCTGAGGGTAGAACAAGAAGCAATGGGTGGAAACTAATCAAGGAGAGAAGCAACTTAGAACTAAGGAGAAATTTCCTGACAGTTAGAACAATTAATCAATGGAACAACTTGCCTCCAAGAAGTTGTAAATGCTCCAACATTGGAAGTTTTCAAGAAGAGATTGGATAAGCATTTGTCTGAAATGCTATAGGCAGGTTTCCTGCCTGGACAGGGTGTTGGACTACAAGACCTCTAAGGTCCCTTCCAACTTTTGTTGTTCTGTTCTGTTCTGTTCTGTTCTGTTCTGTGCTGTGCTGTGCTATGCTATGCTATGCTATGCTATGCTATGCTATGCTATGCTATGCTATGCTATGCTATGCTATGCTATGCTATGCTATGCTATGCTATGCTATGCTATGCTATATACCATCCCGCACAAATGGTTGTCCAATGTTTTGTTGAAATCATCCAGCAACAGAGCATCCACAACTACAGGAAGCAAAGAATTCCACTGATAATTGTTCTCACTTTCAGGAAATTCCTCCTTTTTTCCAGGTTGCATCTCCTCTTATGAGCTTCCACCCATTGCTTCTTGTCCTGCCCCCAGCTGCTATGGAGAGTAAACCAACCACTTCCTCCCTGTGACAGTCCTTCAAGTATTGGAAGAGAAAAGAGAAAAACAATTGAGAGAGTCCAAAAATATTTCACGAGAAGAGTCCTCCACTCCTCCACNTTTTAAAGGTATTGTATGTAATGTGTATATGTAGTGTATGTAATGTAAACCGCTCCAAACTCGACTGCAGAAAATACTACTTCAGCAACAGAGTGATCAATGCCTGGAATTCACTACCTGACTCTGTGGTTTCTTCCCCAAACCCAAAAAACTTTAACCTTAGATTGTCTACTGTCGACCTCACCCCATTCCTAAGAGGTCTGTAAGGGGCGTGCATAAGCGCACCAGCGTGCCTACCGTCCCTGTCCTACTGTCCTATTGTCCTCATCTATCTGTATTCACTTTGATTATGTTTATGTTTATACCTATACCTGCTATCTTGTACATGTTTGACAAATAAATAAAATAAATAAATAAATAAAGATGGCTACCATATTTCCCTTAAGTCTTTTCTTCATTAGGAAACATCTTGACAAGATGTAGTAGGAACTTTTGAGCCGCAGTGGTGCAATGGTTAGAGTGCAGTACTGCAGGCTACTTCTGCTGATCACTGGCTGCCTGCAATTTGGCAGACCGAATCTCACCAGGCTCAAGGTTGACTCAGCCTTCCATCCTTCCGAGGTGGGTAAAATGAGGACCCAGATTGTTGGGGGCAATATGCTGACTCTGTAAACCGCTTAGAGAGGGCTGTAAAGCACTATGAAGCAGTATATGTGCTATTGCTATTGCTATTTTATAAATTAACGGTGGTAGGGAGAATCTGTTCAATCTTTGGTACTACTGTATACTGGAAGTGGCCAGTCAGAAAAACCTACTGTACTTACTTGAAGAGAAACTGATGATTTCAAGCAAATTGGTAGTTAATTATTATGTTTCCATGGAAAAGTCAAAGTCTTCCATTTTCTCTCTCTATGATTGTTGTGATTAACTTAAGCAGAATAATAGAATTTTTGATAAATTTACCCACCAATTATGCCAATTTTCCTGGTACTTCACAAACACCAGTGATTAGAGGCAGCAACGGTACCTCTCCTTATCTAAACAAGTCAGTGAATTTTTTTTCACTATCATGCCAACACTGTGTAGCAAGAAAAGCAAGTAAGAACTTGCTTTTCAGCTGAAGGCTATGGGTAATTTTTATCTAAAAAAGAGATGAGTATTTATTGTTTTCCTCTTACTAGTTGTCCTTCCCCCTGGTTTGTCTCTCTTCTTTTACCACTTTTGCTTTGACATTTATCTGTATCTTACATTCCACATATCATGAAGGTCTTTGCTTCTACTAGCTCCTCTGCAAATTCTTTTCCCCTTCTTTCTTTATCTTATTGTACTACTTTTCCTTTTTCAATATTACCCACCTAATGAACTATTCTTTAACTCTTGGTAATGTACCAATCTTTTAAGCATGGTCTTCTTTGTCCCCTATGGAAGGAATGTGGCATGTTGGCTGTAGCAAGTTGGCCATGGCAAATTGTCATAGACGCTTCTTAATTTAGATCAGTATTTCCCAACCTTGGCCACTGAAGATGTGTGGACTTCAATTCCCAGACTTCCCTAGCCAACTAGGCAGGTTGTGGAATTCTGTTTTTGGTCAGAAAGGAATATATAATATTCTGTATAAAAATCAAGGCCAGCACCAAAAATGTTTGCAAGGTAACAAGTTGCTCAGAATTTTTCATGTATTTATATTTCATTTTCAGTGCTTTTTTTTTTAAACCCAAGCAGTGATTAAACAAAAATAACACAAAATTAGATTGGCAGTGATGCAGATATTCAGTATGTCCAAAAAAGACATAAATCTGCAGTTTGGAAACTGAGGTTGAAATTCAGATGATCACTGGGAAATTCATCATCATCTTTTAAGGGCTATATTTGGAAGCTGTACATTTAATGCCCTGATAAGTCAGTCCTCTCAAGTATCAAGTATTTTACCTCATTGTTTGTCTTCAGAAACCTGAAGGAGAATAATTTTAGGAAGTAACCCATTTAGGCTACTTTGTACTCCATCAGCAAGCAATATACGTTGAAACTGAGCAAGAGAAGCATGATCCATACCTTATAATCAAAATCTATAATTAAATTAGTAGCCACCAATGTGTATATTTGAGGTCTGTGATGCCAATAGCAAATATATTAAACTTATAAAAAAAGGTAGTCCTCAATTTACAACCATGTCAAATGCCAGGAAAATCTGAAGATCCAAATAGTTCAAATAGGTATAAAGATTTATTGTAAGCTTAAGCTCTCTCAAGAATCTGAACTACTAATGGCTAAGGGAAATTAGTGGGAGATAAGAGTAGAAGAAATTCAAAGTGGGTTGGATTTAGATCTCTTGTGGGTCACCAGTCATGAGTCTCTTCGCGCCCACAAGAGATCTAAGTCCAATCCACTTTGAATTTCTTCTACTCTTATCTCCCGCTAATTTCCCTTGGCCATTAGTAGTTCAGATTCTTGTTGAGAGCTTAAGGCTCAGCCTGATTATCTCCTACAATTATTTGTCTAGCAATCTTCTAAAATTACAACAGCACTGAAAAATTGACTTACAATTGTTCCTCACACAACCACCATAGCATCCTCATGATCACATAATCAAAATTCAAGCACTTGGTAACAGGCAGTATTTATAATAGTTGGAGCATCCCAGGTGTGATTGCTGTTCGTGACTTTCCCAGCTAGTTTCCCACAAGCAAAGTCAATCGGGGAAGCTGGATTTGCTTAGCAACCACATAATTCATATAACTGCCATGATTCACTTAACAACTATGACCAAAGAGAATGTAAAATCAGGCATAACCCATTTAATAACTACCTTGTTTAGCAACAGAAATTCTCACCCCAATCGTGGTTGTAAGTCAATGATCACCTGTACATGAGAAAACCCAATCTAAGTTCATTGACATGGTCAGCACCATGGACAGTTCCACTAGGGAAATAGCAGCTCTATTAATAATATTGTAAGAGACAGAGGGAAATGTTGATATTTTCTTTTCCAAAAGAAAATGGCCCTTATTTTAAGATGAGGTCTTCCTGAGGAACAGTAGATAAACACATATAACAACCCAGTCAATAAGATTATTATGGATATTTAGACTGCATTTGGCATTTTTTTGTCTATCTATCAAGTACTTCGGAAGGACCTGGGACAGACAGATGTTGTGTAATAAGGTACTGTCACAGGATGTAAGCTGTTTCAAGTAAAGCTGCCTTTTGCAATTGACTGATGATGATTTTATTAATGTCAATGGTGTTCAAGCAGTGCTCCAGATGTTTTGGGATTGCATTTAAGTCGCCTACTATTGCATGGATGAAGGGCGTGATTCATCGTCATTATGTTTCTGGTTTTCCTCTCCAGGTTTTTTAGTTCTGCTTGAGTCCTGTTCAGTATTCCAGCTATGTATCTAATGACTGGAATTGCCTTGGTGTTAATTGCCTTAAAGGTATTTCCTCCACTGAGTTTGGACTTGAATGTCTTCTTCATTCTCATGATATATTCATTTCTAATCTTCTTCTTGATGTTACTGTGCTTGATAGCAATAGCAATAGCACTTAGACTTATATACCGCTTCCCAGTGCTTTACAGCCCTCTCTAAGCGGTTCACAGAGTCAGCATATTGCCCCCAACAATCTGGGTCCTCATTTTACCCACCTCGGAAGGATGGAAGGCTGAGTCAACCTTGAGCCGGTGAGATTTGAACCGCTGAACTGCTGAACAGTCAGCTGAAGTAGCCTGCAGTGCTGCACTCTAACCACTGCGCCACCTCGGCTCTTCAAGGATGGCAGCAAGGATGCCCAGATATTTATTGTGATTGTCTTCATCCAAACTCTTGATGTTATTTCCATAGGGCATCTTGATTCCTTCAGTTTTGACTATTCTTTTTCCTGTGTTCATGGTGAGGATCCAGTCCAAATTGCATTTATACAGGCTGTATGGAGCAGCAATAATTATTATCATTAAATAATTATTATTGGACATTTATGGTTCTTTTTTCTTCATTGTATGATTTGCTAATTTTGGAGTCAATTGACTTCTAAATTTAATTAGTTAATAAAGTATCCTGAAAACTGATTTTATGACCTTGAAAATAAATATTATGACAATTGTGTTGCTTTTGTTGAAGTTGAAAGTTCTGTGAATGAAAGAAGTTTTTCCTTAATTTTTCTGTTTTAAATTTCATAGTTTCGTAAACATAACGTATTTTATTTTCACAGAAATAATTAAGTTTTACTTATCAGCTACAAAATAAAAGCAAGCAACGTCAGGCCTGAATTATTTAAATACTAAAAAGTACATCCTTACAGCCCATATATAATTTTTACAGCATCACAACCCAGGCTGTTTTTCTCCTCAGAGAACGCAGCAAAAAAATAAAATAAAAATTAAGTACCATATCTGCTTTTAAATCACTTTTTGAGTTTTCTGAAAAATGTTACTGTACAAATAGCTTAAGCTGATCCTCGAATCAGTTTGTAAAATATTCCTTGTCGCGAATATTGTAAAGCTGATGTAAAATCCTTTTCACCAAATATCATGGCTTAAGATATTTGCAAAACAGGATCTTTTGAAGAGCCCTTCATATTGTTCTCTTAAGCACACTGTTATCCAGCCAGCTCATGTTAACTGGTAAATTGTATTTCTTCTTTTTCCTGCACGGATGCATTCAAATGCATTTTTATATAATCTGTTTTGATACTTAGTCATGGGGAAGGATAATCCACAAGATGCCTTTGGGTGGGCCATTTTTATAATCGTATTTGCCGGAATATCTTTCCTTCCGAATAGGCACAAACTTTGGAATATTGATCTGAAGAAAAAAAAAGAATCTCCAATGCTAATCTGAATACATTCAATGCTTGCTAAACATATAATATGATTGTGCAGCATTTGCATTAGACTTTTAGACTTATTCATACATTGCTTGCCATTAAATGGCTTGCTTGATTTGGGTTTAGAAAGCTGTGTGAATCCAGCCATTGTGGTTTGTAAACTATGGCTTATGTTTTACCATATTGCATGAATTTTGCCTATTACCATTTATTCAACCAAGAATGGTTAAACAACTTATCTGCTTTGGTTTTTTCCCCTATCATGTATTGTTTTCTATTATGAAATACTGGTATGGTCTAATTACATGGTTAATTTGCTGCTGGGTGATGGTGAATTTATATCTCATACAGATGGGCACCCAAAGTGGTTTCTTCTAGAAATGTTATCTCAGTTGCTATGGCAGAGCAAGAAGGAGATTAAATGGGCAGACTATGAAGCAATGGTGACAACGCATTGCAAGACCAAATTTAGAAAGACTTGAAATTTATTGCTCTGTCTCAAGAATCTGTTGCAGTCCCATTAAGACTGGGCCCAATTTCTAACTTTTGCAAGTATTTGGAACTTAAAATGGTTTAAATGCTGCAGTCCCATAAAGTTCTCTTTCTGCTTACATTCATCATGAAATAATATTTATTTTAGACTAACTATCTAACCAGGAGCTCAGTAATTTTTTTATTTTTTTTTAGTGAAAGACCTTTGTGAAACAACCAAAGGAAAATACCGATCTGTCACCATTTAATGCATGAGTAAGGAAGGATGCTTGTTTGCTAGAGCATGGTGGATGGTTTTTAAACATGTCACTGATGGACTGAAGAAATATTATTGGAACAAAATATGAGATACACTTCATTGCATGCAACTTGTTTCAGAGCCAGCCCAAAACATGTTGTGACTAAAAGGTTGGAGATTTTTTTTAGTTTGGGGGAGAAAAAAGGAATTAATCCAACTCACTGCTCAAGGCAGAAGAACTTATATCATCCCAGTCAAATAGTTGTCTAAACTTTTCTTGAAAATCTCCAGTGATTGAGTACTTACAATCCATGAGGAAAGCTATTCCATTGATTAATTATTGTCACTGTCAGAAAATTTCTCCTTAGTTCTAGGCTGGATTTCTCTTTGATAAAATTCCATCCATTACTTCGTGTCCACTGTCCAGCCCTCAGGTGTTTGGGATAATAGGTTGCCTCCCTCTTTTTTGTGACAGCCCCTGTCTCCCCTAATCCTTCTCTTTGTTAAGCTAGATATATAAGCTCCCTCAACTGTCCATCATACAATTTAGACTTCAGACCAGGGGTGGGTTCTAACTTACCTCGCTGCCGGTTCGCTTCCTCCCGCGCCGTGTGGCTGCACGCACATTGCGCACCGCGTGGCCTCGTGTGCATGCGCAGTGGTGAAAATTCACAACCCCCCCCCAAAAGAGCCAAAAACAAGATGGTGGCGCAAGCGCAGTGCTGAGGACTTGGCTTCTGTGCATGCGCAGAAGAAGATGGCAACCGCATGCACAGTGCCGGAACTCGGCTTCTGCGTATGCTCAGAAGAAAAAAATAAATAAAAATAATAATAATAATAATAATAATAATAATAATAATAATAAAAAGATGGCGGCATCCATGGACCGGCACTGACAGAACCGGATCCGTAACATCACCAGCGGTTTGCTACCGGTTCTATAGAACCAGTGCGACCCGGGAGGAACCCGCCTCTGCTTCAGACCCTGTATCATCTTTGTTGCTCTTCTCTGAATGCATTCCAAAGTCTCAATATCTTTTTCATAACATGGTAACTAGAACTAGACACCAAGTAATCATGAAGATTCAATGCTACATCTGAACTGGGAGCTTTATGCAGCCAAGTATTGGACTAAGGTGAGTTTTGACTTGATCCAGCAAGACGGTTCTTGGCATGATATACAAAAGACTAGAAATGGAAACTTTCAGTCTCTTCCACCATACTGGAAGGAGCAGGTTAGATCTCTGTTCCCCAAACTTCTCAGCATATTTTGCCTTACGCTGCCATAGCAGATAGTATCACAAATCACACCTTATTAATATGTGTGTGTATGTGTCCTTCGGGAGGTCATAGGGTACATATGATATCACACATCAAACCACGGCACAAGAATAGAATTAGAATTAGAATAATAACTTTATTGTCACTTTGAATGTACACTAATCAGCATACATTAAAATGAAATTTCATTGCATACAGCTCTTGAAGGGTCACCACCTCTAATATACACTACATGAACATGACAAAATAAATAAATAAATACAAAATTATGTATATACCCACATATTTTATATGAAACAGAAAACAACACAGTCTAGTTCGGGTGTATACATGTACATGGCACACAGATTATGTAATTTGTATATTTTGCATGATACCCTTTCTTCTGTGATGTCAGCATGGCTTCTGGTCACTTATGCCCATATGTTCATTGTTTTCCTATTGCTTAAAAAGTTGCGTATCAGTCCATCTTAAAGGAAATCAACCCTGGCTCTTCTTTGGAAGGACAGATAATGAAGCTGAAGCTCAAATACTTTGGTCACCTAATGAGAAAAGAGGACTTGCTGGAGAAGACCCTGATGTTGGGATGGAAGATGGAAGACCAAACAAGAAGAGGGTGGAAGAGGATGAGATGGTTAGATAGTGTCATTGAGTCAATGAACATGAATTTGAGCAAACTCCAGGAGACAGGTAGGGAGGCCAGGCATGCTATGGTTCCATGGGGGTTCACAAAGAGTCGGACATGACTTAGTGACTGAACAACAACAATAAATTGTGTGAAGCCCTCTCATTTGTAAGTCATGGTGTTTGGTTTACCATGTGGAATAAAAAGGACCAACCGCAATTTATTTAATGAACCATTGTTAAGTGAACCATGAATAAGCATTATCATAGCATTTCTAGTTGGACTGGGGCAGTTATTGGGTGAGATTCAAACTTTCCAAGATTAACCTTACCCCCGTTTTTATTATTATCATTATCCTCCAGAGAAAGCAGGAAACCATAATTACTATCTAATTAATGCAATTAGGTCACGGGTGGGTTCTAAATTTTTTTACTACTGGTTCTGTGGGTGTGGCTTATTTTGTGGGTGTGGCTTGATGGTCATGTGATCGTGGACATGGCTTCATGGTCATGTGACTGGATGGGCATGGCTTTGTGGTCATGTAACTCGGCGAGCGAGGTTTGGTGGTCATGTGACTGCGTGGGCGTGGCCAACTCAATGTCACTCACATCAAGGGGTGCCTCGCCTGGCCCCTCCCCTCCCAGCCATTCCTTGTCACACCCAGCCTCAACGTATCTATAGTTCTGTAAAAATGTTGTCCACCTTTTTTCAACTTTATTATCTACATACTATAGATGTACTTTCATGAAAGCAGGAAATGGCTCACATGCTTTGCCCAAGAGTGTGATAGGCAACAGGCTTTTAAGGGGCTGCCAGAAAGAAGGGGGGGCAATGTATTTTCCAAAGAAGCAGAAGGCAAAACAAGAAGCAATGGATGGAAACTGAACAAAGAGAGAAGCAACCTAAAACTAATGAGAAACTTCCTGACAGTGAGAACCAATATAGGTGCAGAAATATTTCAGTCATAATTTCACATATAAAATGATGTACAAAATAAACACACACATATTTATGCTCTGGACTATAGACATTGAATGCATGTAAATCCCTGAAAAATATGTGGTAGCCCTGGGCAAAAGAATAATGTTTGTATGTGTGTAAAATATTAACACATGATAAATAATGGAACAATTAAAAATAATAACACACTTTTCTCTCTCTCTCTCCCTCTCCCTTCCTTCTTCTTTCTTTCTCTTTCTTTCTCTCCTTTCCTCTTTCTCTCTTTCTCTTTCTCTTTCTCTGTCTCTTTCTTCTTTTTTTTTTTTCTTTCTTTCTAAATTACTCTAAGGTTTGATGAAAGCATTTACTCCCTTCCTTTCCTCTTTCTTTCTCTCTCTCTTTCTCTGTCTCTTTTTCTTTTTTTCTGTCTCTCTTTCTCTGATTCTTTTTTTCTTTCTTTCTAAATCACTCTAAAGTTTGATGAAAGCAGTCACAAGCTTAGGGTGAATTAAGTCTTTCTCCAAAACTTAAACCAGGATTCCAACAAAAACCTCTAGGTCAGCATCAAACTCAGGTTTTGACTTTTATCCAGAGCCTACCAGCTTCAAAAGTTCGGGACAGACCAGGTCTCTCCAGCTTAGATTTCCCAATTAGCCCTGGCAATCAGGAAACCATGGGTGTGTGCCACCTCTGAACCCTCAGCCACCCTTGATACCACAAGAGGACTTATTGATGCTCCACTATCATGGGCTTTGGGAGAGTGGCCACCACAAGGGATGGAAGGCAAGCAAGGCTAGGAAGCATCAGAAAGGAAGGCTAGGATGAGGGATGTCTATGGGGATTCTCGGTCATCCAGGTTGTCCCAAAGATGCTTTTTTTTCCAGGAGGCAGCTGGACTTTCTGCTTTTTCTTCGAAGACCTTTTGCTTCTCCTCCAAGAAGCTTCTTCAGCTCCTCCCAGAAGCTTCCTCAGAGCTGAAGAAGCTTCCTGGAGGAGAAGCGAAACATCTTCAAAGAAAAACCAGAAAGTCCAGTTGCCTCTTGGAGGGGAAAAAAAGCACCTTTGGGAGAAACAGATGAGGCCTCCCCCGCCCCTCGGCTGCACTGCGCTTTTGCAAAACAAGCCCGCCCTCGACTGAAAGTGGGTGGGTGGGCGGCCGCCATTGCTACTCACGTTGTTGCCAAGCTCCTGGAGAGCCACACTCATGCTGGCGATCTGGAGGGCAGGGGGAACCGGCCGCTGCCTCCTAGCTCAGGAGCCAGCCGGGGGCGAGCCAGGCAGGGGCAGTGGCAATGGCGGAGTCCGGTGCTCGGGCCATGTGGAGCCGCTCCACCAGGAGGCCATGGACTAGCAGCCGGCCTCTCCCGTCCTTCTCGGAGAGCGCCTCTGCTGATGGGCAGTGGGCGGGCGATGCCCGGGGAGGGCAAGGTTAGCGTGCTCCCAGCTGGGCCTTGCGCTGCCTCCGCCGGCTCAGGGCAGTGGGCTCAGCTGCAGCCCGGACAAGCCGAAGAACTGCGGGGAGGCCCCCATTCCCGGCTGCAACGCCGGCAGCTTCGGGAGATGCTAGCCTGGCGGGGATGGGGGGGATAGGCTAGCGCGAATGCTTACCTGTGTGTAGGCAGGAGGAGGCAGTTCTGTGGATGCACGTGGTGAAGGTGAGGCAGGGCAAGCATCGGGCGAGGCAAGTGAGCGTCGGACGGGGCGAGTGAGCGTCGGGTGGGCAGGGTGGCCGAGCGAGCAGCGACGGGGGGGACCGGTTCGGGGGTGTGGCCAGCCAGCCATTGCTACCGGTTCGGCGACCCAGGCCCAATTACCGCTAACGGTTCTCCAGAACCGGTCCGAACCGGTAGCAAACCACCACTGAATTAAGTAATTGGAATTCAATATGTGAAAGTGTACAATCTGGGAAAAAAACCCAGGCATAATATTTAGGAGTTCTAATCCTGCCATCTGCTGGAGACAAACCTCATTATTACTCTTGCTGGCAATATTGATATTTTTAATTATGTCATTTGTAGATGGGGAAATAAAAACCAGAATGTATTGAACCAGTGTTTTTCAACCTTGGTGACTTTAAGATGTGTGTGGATCTCAGCTTCCAGAATTGCTACATGAAATCTAGGTACTTGCAATTAATGCCCATTATTTCTGTTCCTAGTTTTAGTGGCAATAGAAATACAAGTAGTCCTCGATTTACAACAGTTCATTTAGTGACCGTTCAAAGTTACAACGGCACTGAAAAAATGTGTCTTATGACCATTTTTCAGAGTTACGACCATAGCATCCCTATGATCATGTGATCAAAATTCAGAAGCTTGGCAACCGGCTCATATTTATAACCATTGTTGTATCCCAAGGTCATGTGCAACCATCTCACAAACAAAGTCAGGGAAGCCAGATTCACAACCAGGTTACTAACTTATCAACAGCAGTGATTCACTTAATCACTTTGGCAAGAAAGGCATAAAATGGGGCAAAACTCACTTAACAAATGTCTCAACAACAGAAATTTTGGGCTCAATTGTAGTCGTAAGTCAAGGACTACCTGTATTTCCTGACTATATGGACTTTTTTGAGTACCTGAACAATGATATTGTCAGGCCGAAGCCATTTTCTTTGGATCTTTGGCCTGCCACACTTTGTATTAGTTTAAAATGTATTCTTTGCTGTGGGAATTTGGGAGGGGCAGTTGCATGAGGGATGTCTGCATGTAGCCACAACAAATTCCTTCTAGATTGTCAAGGTCATCCTTTGTCCTGCACCTGCACGGAAGAAGGTGGAGTTCCAACCAAGCTACCAGAGGATGAAGCAATGAAGATTGGTTCATGTGATGAACTTGGGGGTGTGGGGACAAAGGCTTGAACTTTCAACTGGGTGGAGAAACCCCGAAGGCTTCAGATTCGGGATTTCTCCCAGCCGTGCTGACATGGCTCTGTTAATAAATTGGAACTTAGAGGAATGCTTTGCCTCGGACTCTGATTTAATTCCAGATGCTATTCGGAACCCTGACAGATATCATCTCCCCATAGTCTTCTTTTCTCCAGGCAGAACCAGGGGTGAAATGCTCCCGGTTCGCTCTTACCTGTTGGTCGCCATAGAGCCGGTCGCCAAGGTAGCACGAGGTACCGCCCACCCGCCCGGACGCCACCATTTGGGTTCTTTTACCCTCTGCGCATGCCCAAAGCGTTCTGTGCATTCGCAGAGGGTAAAAGAACTCAAATGGCGGCGTCCGGGCGGGTGGGCAGTGCCTCGCACTACCTTGGCGACTGGCTCTACAGCGACCGACAGGTAAGAGCAAACCGGGAGCATTTCACCCCTGGGCAGAACATTCCAAGTTCCTTCACCTGTTAGCCTAGGCCCTAGGGCATATCTTCAAATCCCTGTATCATCTTTGAACCTGTTTTAACCTTTCAATATGCATTATACAAGGTAGTGGACAGAATCATGAACAATATATACTCCAAGTCTGGTGTGCAGTGCAGTGGTGGGTTGCTACCGGTTTGGATTGATTCGCGCGAGCCGGTGGTGGAAATTTGGCCCCATTCGCCTAACCGGTAGTGATGGCCGGCTTGCCACGCCCCCGAACCGGTTCCTGCGCATGTGCAGATGGTCAGTACCTGGATGTAACGCGCGTGCGCGCACTTCCGACGCAACGCACACACTTCCAAACCGGTAGGGAAGGTAAGAGAAACCCACCCCTGCTTCAGTGCTTCTCCTAATTCAATGTTTTCAACCTTGGCAACATGAAGACATGTGGACTTCAACTTCCAGAATTCTGAGTGTTGAAGTCCACACATCTTCAGGTTACCACGGTTGAAAAACATGACGCTAATGCATTTGACCTTTCTGGTAGATGAAAATGCTGTCTGTGATCTTCTTGTTATTAATAATCACATCCATGTCCTTCTGCAGTGTAGCTCTGAATCCTCCATCTATCTTATAAGTGTGAACTATATTCTTTTCACCCTCTTACATTTTGCCCCTGTGGAAGAATATTACTTTGTTTCCAGTCCAAGCTTCCAACTAGTCAAAATTAGATTGTAATCTTGTTCTGCCATCCTGAATGTTGGTTCGACCTCCCAATGTTGTATCCTCTACACATCTGTTAAGCAGACCATCAATCCCTTGATTCAAGTCATTAATCAAAATGCCTGCATATTTTATGTGGTGGTGGAATATTTTACAATTTGCTGTTGCAGCAAGCAGTCTTATATCTTAAATCCATTTTGCCAGTAAAAGTGAAAGCTGTACCTTGAAAGCAATTTAAAACTTTCACTGTACTATTTGCAGTATAACTCAGTTGAATAATAATTAATCTCCTTTTTTAATATAGGTAGGATGTTTTGCCTCTAAAATTTCTAACAGTGATAATATCCTAAATGCTACCGTACCACATATGCATGCAATAATTGCTGAGAAGTACGTTGGCTTGTGCATATCTTAAGTGTTTTATTTTTCACAGCCTGTTACAGATTGCACCGGGTTGTACATAATTTATTTTATAATTATCTTAAGAGAAACTATTGACTTTTTTCTCTGTGTGGTAAAGAAAGATACAAGAAATATGCTTCACCATGGAGTCTTTTTAAAAGATTTCAGAAGATTTTGACATTACATTAGAAATTGTAAGTAAAATGGTATTCAAAGATGGCATTGGTGCCATTTTGTTTAATCTACAAATCGATGCAGTTGTCTTTAAAAAACAATAATAAATAGAAAAGAAAATCCTAAGCCTAACCTTTTATTTAGTAGGGATTTCTCCAAAATTATTTCTGTCCATGTGCCTTCCTAAGTTTTTAGATTTCTAAATCACCCCAATCTCGTTCCTTAATTGGATCTGATGCTCCATTCAAAATTTTCTACTTTTCTGGCTTTTATTACATTTTGTACCAAATGCTGATTCCATTCAGTTTGCTAGTTTTTAGTTCTGTGTCATATGCCTTCCTCTATTTTTCAAGTACACCACTCTATAGATAAATCATTGTTGGAGATATTTAGAAGCCTTAATATGTAAATCTATTATTATATTGTGCAGTAGCTTGGAGCAAACGGGGCGTCATCATTCGCTAAATCCATAGACATTTTTTATGAACCTCGCAATGTAGAGAAATGTTTTGTCTTGATCCTTCAGGATCAAAGCTTTCCTTTTTTTGCCCCTGTTACAGACAATGGGAGGGTCATCCGGTCACTTGATAAAGGTGTTCGGTATTAACTTGTGAAGAGCAAAAACTGGGATCTATTTTAAGAGAGGCAGGAGGTGTGTTAAATGATACCGTGCCATTGTATTATCAGTGGAATTAATCAAACAGTACATTGCAGATGTCTGTTTCTGTTAACAAAGAGGAGAAAAGAAAACTTTTGTCAGTTTAATGCTCTCTATTTAATGAAAGAAACTCATTTGAACAAACACTCCTGAATGTCAGGCAAAGCATCTACGTCCTGATCTGTAACATTGCTTGATTTTAATGTATTGGCTCCCTAAACAGCAGGTTGCTTTACAGAAAATCCAATCTTGATTTCTTCCCAGGCTCCAGAGATCAATAAAGACTCATTTGCATTAAGATGTTATAAAGATTCAGGGGAATTTATCCAACCAGTGGTGGGGGGGGAATGATCGGATTGTATCTCATTCCAATTAATATTAAAAAAAAAGAAATAGCCTAGACTTTCAGCATACAAGTTTTAATATAGTGTTATCCACAGTTAAACTTTTTTTAAAAAATTTCATTGCGTGTTTGAAGCAACAGCAACAATACCACAAAGCCAGGGCAGGAAAAAAATGAAGCACAAAATGTTTACTTATTTATTAAGAAAATGTATATGGCTTCCCAACTCAACTCATGGTGACTCTGGGTAGCTTACAGAAATAAAACTCCCAGTACGAAGTCCAATAATCCCCACCCTTCTGGAGACAACAATAATGGCGACAACCACTTGCTGGGATCCGTGTCACCCTGGGTCCCTAGGCCAACTGGCAAAACCATGTCTTCAGGACTTTTGGAAAGAGTGTCAAGGTGGAGACCAGTCTTATTTCCATGGGGATGATGTTCCATAGGGAGGAAGCTACAAAAAAGGCATTTCTTGTTGGTCCCATCAGATGAACCTCTTTAACAGAGGGGAATCTGTCAGAGAGAAACTGGCTGAGCCAGGGGGAGGAATCAAGCAGGGAAATAGTCTGGAGTCATTATGTAGACATAAGAGGGCAAGACATGCCTCCCTTGAATGCCATTGAACCTTATCTAGTCCAGCCCAAGTACAGACTACCAATCTGGAGAGATTCCTGTGTAATAGGCATCAGCAATAACGTAGCTAATTGAACTCTTCATATATGGATTTGGTTGTTGGTGCCTGAAAGGATCCGTAACATACCTTCCCTTCCTGCTCTGTTGGATCAGCTACAAGTAACTCAAAAGATTGTTGGCCCCAAGGCATGTAGGGCTCTAAAGGTGACAAGTAGCACTTTGAATTGGACCTGGAAGCAGATTGGGAACCAAAGCAAATCCCACCTCTCTAGTGGGAGCTGCTTTGATAGCCGATATTCAAATATAGACTTGCACAGAACCTCACAACCTCTTTCGTGTTCCAGAGATGGATGGAGTAGCTGTGGTGGATTTTCATTTTCCTCAAAGAGAAACTTGGCAAAGATTTCTGAGGATACTACGGACAGCCAAGAAAACAAACCAATGGATCAAAGAATAAATCAACCTAGAGTTCTCACTCAGGGCATAAAGGACCAGGCTCAAATCCAGAAGTGTTTTTTCAAGAGGCAACTGGACTTTCTGGATTTTCTTTGAAGACGTTTCACTTCTCATCCAAGGAGCTTCTTCAGTTCTGACTGGATGGTGGGGAATGGAAGGATTTATACTCCTTGCAGACAGCTGGTCATTTGCATTCTTTTAGCGAGTCGTTAAGGTCACCTGGAGGTTTACCTGTTTCCTCAGGGTCACCTGAGTGGTGCAAATGGGTGTGGAGCCTTCTTGGAACTGCTGAAAGGACTGTGTTGTAGACTGGAGATAGATGACGTCTTATTCCTCTCCCTCTCTTGATAGAATTTCACCAGGCTCAAATTGTCCTGCTTTAGACCAAAGATCCTGCTGTCTGGACAAAGCTCTGATGCTGGGAAAGATAGAAGGGATGAGAAGAGGAGGACCTGCACAGTCAAATGGGGCAGAGCTGGCTTTCATTGTTTGAAGTAAAATATTAAATTCCGCTGGTTCTTCTGGTTGAGCAGCCCATTTCTCTGTATGATTAAACATTCACTGGAGTTGACAGCAATGTAAAGAGAGATGGAATTGCAACATCCTAATCCTATTAAGCTTTAAATTAAAAATGTTTTGAGGACAAAACCAAGAGTGCCTTGGAGGGATATTGGTGAGATTCTTGAAGTACAGGTAGTCCTCAACTTACGACCACAATTGAGCCCCAAATTTCCATTGATAAGCAAGACAATTGTTTAAGTGAGTTTTTTCTCTTTTTATGACCTTCCTTGTCATAGTTGTTAAGTGAATCACTGCAGTTGTTAAGTTAGTAACTTGGTTGTTAAGTCAATCTGGCTTCCTCATTGACTTTGCCTGTCAGAAGGGAATCACATGACTCTGGGAAACTGCAACCATCATAAATACATGACACTTGCCAAGAGCCTGAATTTTGATCACGTGACTATGGGGATGCTACAACGGTCCTAAGTGTGAAAAACGAGTCATAAATAACTTTTTTTCAGTGACACTGTAACTTTGAATGGTAAACGAATGGCTGTAGGTCAAGGACTACTGTATTTTTGAATTACCAAGACTGCAGGTCATTAACAAGAATGCGATCTCAGTTCAGGAAAAATCTATGACTCGGCTACATCTAATAAACTGCAACTGTGTGCCCAGCACATATCATGACATTGAGAATTAACCCCTCCCATTTTCTCCCCTTGAACAGCTAGACATGTGAATGAAGAATATGGCTGGGGATAAAGTAAAATGTGTAGAACATTTTAAGCTACATTTTGCATTCAAGGCAAAAACGTAACATAAATTTTATGATCACCAGTGCATTGGTTCATGTAACAAGTCAACACTAAAAAGACTTGATGTGATGCATGAAGCCTATCACCCATGCCAATTAACCAGTAACTGTGAGAGGGATCTTGGAGTCTTAGTGGATAACCAATTAAATATGAGCCAACAGTGTGCAGCGGCAGCCAAAAAAGCCAATGCAGTCCTAAGTTGCATCAACAGAGGGATACAATCAAGATCACGTGAGGTACTAATACCATTCTATAAAGCCTTAGTAAGACCACACTTGGAATACTGCATCCAGTTTTGATCACCACACTATAAAAAAGATGTTGAGACTCTAGAAAAAGTGCAGAGGAGAGCAGGATGATTAGGAGACTGGAGGCTAAAACATGAAGAACAATTACAGGAACTGGGCATGGCTAGTCTAGGGAAGAGAAGGCCCAGGGGAGACACGATAGCAGTGTTCCATTATTTGAGGGGCTGCCACCGAGAGGAGGGGCTCAGCCTATTTTCCAAAGCACCTGAAGGCCAGACAAGGAATAATGGATGGGAACTGATCAAGGAGAGATTCAACCTAGAAATAAGGAGGAACTTTCTGACAGTGAGAACAATCAACCAATGGAACAGCTTGCCTTCAAAAGTTGTAGGAGCTTCATCACTGGAGGCTTTCAAGAAGAGAGTGAACTGCCATCTGTCAGAAATACATCTATCTGTATTCACTTTGATTATGTTTATGTTTATACCTATACCTACTATCTTGTACATGTTTGACAAACAAATAAATAAATAAAAATAAATAAAATGGTGTAGGGTCTCTTGCTTGGGCAGATGATTACAAGATCCCTTTCAACTCTGTCATTCTATTATAATTCAGTCTAGTGTTTAAATCCTAGTATTTAAAGCCTCTGGGTAGAAACAAGAAGATGGTGAGTTCTAGTCCTGCCTTAGGAATGGGTGATATAGTGACTCAGCAATTAAGACACAGGGCTTGTTGGCTGGAAAGCTGGCAACCCAGGTTCAAGACCTGAGTGCCACATGACAGGGTGAGCTCCCATCCTTGCCTCTGCTCCTGTCAACCTAGCAGTTTGAAAGCATGCAAATGCGAGTAGATAAATAGGTACCATTCTGATGGGAAAGTAACAGCACTCCATAACATCATGCTCGCCACATGACCACTGAAATGTCTTTGGAAGCGCTACCTCAATGGCTTCAAAACTGAGATGAGCACCATCTCCTATGGTCAGCAATGACTAGCAGAGAGTAATCCACAGGGACTCCTTAGGCATGAAAGCCAGCTGGGTAACTTTGGGCCAGTCACTCTCTATCAACCCAACCCACCTCACAGGGTTGTTGTTGTGGGGAAAATAGATGGAGGGAGGAGTATTAGGTATGTTTGCTGCTTTGATTTATTTATAAAATTAATAAAGGCAGGGTAAAAATATATACTGTAAATAAATGAATAAAAGAATTCTAAGAGTTAAATCCAATACTTTCAAAGGACTATAATGAAGGAACGGCTGCTTTAAATTATTTGCTTATCAAATACCTTTTTTTTCCAGGAGAAATCCTGGATGTAAAGTTTTGTCATACATTAATCTTTCTTGCCTTTTAGTATTTGACAAGTAACATTTGAAATGACCTTTCTTTGCTATTAGATGCTATGCTTTACAGAATTTCCTTCTCAGATTCTCTATCAGCTTGTCATGGTGACTTGTCAGAAAACAAGTTCATTTTATTTAAGTATCATGAATTTTGTTCAATGGCATATTTTCAGATTTGCTATTTTTGCACTTTCAAGTTGGGTAGTAAGTAATAACATTGAAACACTGGCACCAAATAGATGGCATCTTCCTAATAAAATGTTGGTGCATTTTAGCAGCTCAGTGCCCTCTGCTTTTTCCTAATGGCTCCAATATGATGCCTTTGAAATAACATCCTGAAGTGTGTGTGTGTGTGTGTGTGTGTGTGTGCGCGCGCGCGCATGTGCACGCACACGTGTTTACACATTTTTGCACATGTCTGGGATAGAGGAAAAAAATAGTAAAGTCAGAAGGAAATGAAATGTCAAAGATGTAAACAATGATAATTATTTGGTAATGTCTGTTCACAAATTCCTGTTCAGGTTTCATAAATACATGGTACTTACGTGAACTTATTAACATGTAGGTTCATATAACATGCTTATCAGTTGAAGACTGAAAAGCTGCAATCTCATAACTTAAAAATAAGTTAATTTGAATAGGGGCTAGTTTTTTTGTAGCCTAGAGTGTTGAAAAAAAAATCCATGAAATGGATTCATTGCTTGCTTTATGATTCAAGGTATTGGGTAAATCCAGAAAATGGATTTATTTGTTGACCAAGTTGAGCATGCTCAATGAACCAGCCAAAATGTGATAACAATCTTTTCTGTTTGATCAATACAACCTGAGAGCCTTACACAATTACACAAGGTTCAATTGCACAATGAAATCAGTCTTTCCAATTATTTTGCTCAAGGAATGGTACTTTTGAGGTCAACCATGAAGTTCTCTGCTAAATAGCCTGGGTGTTCTACTCATTGGTTAGGAAAACGCATGATTTCCGATGTCAGCTTTATTATAGCAGCCCTGAATAAATTGCTATTCTCCCCTTGCAACTCTGTGGATGAGAATTTGAAACCTGAAACAGGGCAGTCCTTACTTAATGACCATTTGTTCAGTGACCATTGAAAGTTACAACAGCAGGGAGATCGGTGGGTGGAGAGAGTTAAAGCAGAAGCATGAAGTCCTTGCTGAACAAACGGTGGAGACACAGCCTAATGATCTCTAGTCAGGTCTATTGAAACTGCCCTTGCTAAGAGTTATGGTCTTGTGATGCTTCATGTAACAACTGCTTCATTTAGCTGTGGAAATTCCGGTCTCAATTAGGTTTGTTAAGCAAGTACTACTTACAGCTAGCACCTCGAATTGCAGCCAGAAGTAAATAAATCAACTTATGGAGCAAAGGTTTAACATGAATGTAATGTCCCAAAGGTGCTTTTTCAGGAGGCAACTGGACTTTCTTGTTTTTTCTTTTGAAGGCATTTCACTTCTCATCCAAGAAGCTTCTTCAGCTCTGACAGGATAGTGGGGAATGGAAGGATTACTATCTATCCACCATCCTGTCAGAGCTGAAGAAGCTTCTTGGATGAGAAGCGAAACGTCTTCAAAAGAAAAAAAAACTAAGTCCAGTTGCCTCCTGAAAAAGCACCTTTGGGACAACCATGACCTGGATGACTGAGAATCTCTACAGATACTGACTTGAAGGCACTCATGGATGACTGAGAATCTCTACAGACCTTTTGCTATGCAATTTGGGATGAACACCTTTGGAATGGTGTGGGAGTAGGAATGGATTTCCAGAGGAAAAAAATTGCAGACTACAGGAACCAGGAGCACTACTCAGGTGACCCTGAGGACACAGATAAACCTCCAAGTGCTTCAACAACCCTCTAAAAGGATGCAGATTACCAGCTGTCTGCAAGGAATATAAATCTTTCCATTCTCCACTGTCCTGTCAGAGTTGAAGAAGCTTCTTGGATGAGAAGTGAAATGTCTTCAAAAGAAAAAAACCAGTTGCCTCCTGAAAAAGCACCTTTGGGACAACCATGACCTGGATGACCGAGAATCTCTACAGACCATGAATGTAATGCAACACTCAAGTTTACAAGTATTCCTTCAAAGACAGCTGCATATAAAGTGCAGTAATATCCTAGGGAGGTATGACTGACTGAAGCATGAGTAATTGTGTACAATTCCTGCTAAATCAGGAAGAGGTGCAGTTGGTGCACAATATGAAGCTATGCAAAGGTCCCTTGGCCACAGCTGCCAATTGCTCTTCATACAGGAGCTGTGAATCCAGGAGGATACAAATTGCGCCCTGATTCTGTAGTGCAACCCCATTCTAGGACTAAGGACGGTAGATCACTAGATCCACAAAGTCCTAACACTCAAGCCTACTCCATCTTGCCAGGGTTAACTTGAATCCTGTTCACCAACATCCAGACTCTACAGCCTCCAGACATCCAGCCAACATCCAGCCTCCAGAACAGCATCACTTGGTGTGTGTGTGTGTGGTGTGTGTGTGTGTGTGTGTGTGTGTGTGTGTGTGTGTGTGTCCATGAGTGTGAGAGAAAGGGTGGGAGAGAAAATATAGCAAGAGTCAGCATATTGCATCCAAAAATCTGGGTCCTCATTTTACCAACCTTGGAAGGATGGAAGGCTGAGTCAACCTTGAGGGCTGTCAGGATCGAATACCTGGCAGTGAAATGCAGAGTTAGCCTTTATTATACTTTATTTTAACCACTGCACCACCAACATATCAATCTACGTTGGGTGATCTCATCCAGCATCTTCATGAGACATCCAACATAGGAGAAGTTCAGGGAAGACCTTTGTAATCCATGAACAACAACTGAAACTGAACCCAGAGGAAGGAAGAGAATCACTATGCCCCCCAATTCTTAATCTCTGGAGCTGGTTCAGAAGTACACGGCGGTCAATGGTACTGAAGGCCATAGAGAGATCAAAGATGGATGCATTACCTCCATCCCAATCCCCCCAGAGATCACTTACAAGTGTGACCAAAGCTGTTCCAGTCCCATGCCTAAGCTCCAAACCCAACGGGAAGTACATTTACTTCCAATAAATGCCAATTTACTTCTGCTGCTTAATGAATTAAATACATTCTTTCTCTATTCTTGCACATAAAATTCTTCAGAGGTTTTCCCAGATTAATAGCATTTTCTTTTCTCATGGATGATTATAAAACTTAACGCTTAAAAACGGCTGTTTTGTTTACTTGCAGATCTCAGCCTTGGCTTATTTAAATTTGAGATGGATGATATGATGGCCTTTCTGAAACCCCACTCTGTCTTAGCAGCTAAGCTACAGAAATAAGAACCTTTGGGCTTTAAACATCACAACAGCATTTACTATTTGTTCTGCCTTAAATAGGCAAGAAGTTGCTAATTTTAAGATCCTACAGGGATTGATAATAACTCTGTATAATATCCATAGGGGGTGAGCTGATCTGTCAGGATTGTGTGTGTTTGCTACTTAACAGACCAATTTTAAATCCACTGTGGAGGCAGGCCTACTGGGTAGCATTATGTTCCTTGGTAATCAAACAATTATTCACTCAGCCAAGAAATTAATGTTTAAAATCTATACCAGCTTTCCTACACCTCATTCAAGATGGGCTTGGATTATAATTCTTATATTAGCTAACCAGAATGCCTTAAAACTTAGGCCCCCAAAGTCTATCGTCCTGATTGACTGAATGAATGAATGACTAGATTTACATCTCTGTCTTCCTGTAGGAGTTCAATACAATGTAGTCAACACTGCGTTCAACAGCTTCCTCCAATTCTTTTTCCTCCAAACAGCGATCCTATGAGGAAAAAAGGATTTGGAGAGAGTGACTGGCTGAAAATCACCCTATGAGCTTCTGTAGCTGAGAATGCAACTGAGCTCAGGCCCTCCAAGTCCATCAATTTAACCCACCTGAAATTCTGGGAGATATAGATCCCTTGATGTGTTAGCAATAGCAAATAGCATTTAGACTTATATACCACTTCATAGTGCTTTTACAGCCCTCTATAAGCAGTTTACAGAGTCAGCCTATTGCCCCCAACAATCTGGGTCCTCATTTTACCCACCTCGGAAGGATGGAAGGCTGAGTCAACCTTGAGCTGCTGAGATTTGAACTGCCGAACTGCAGCTAACAGTCAGCTGAAGTAACCTGCAGTGCTGCACTCTAACCACTGTGCCACCTAGGCTCTCCACCTTGTTCTTCAACCTTGTGTTGTAAATTGTGCATGTCTATCAAAAATCAGAATGGAGCAAACTGTGGTTATGTAAAAACTGTTTCATATATAACACATTAATTTCGGGGGTTTTTTGGCGAGCAGGGAGGCCACAATGGGGAACGAAACTGATATTAGAAAAAGATCAACCATCAACAAAATGACATCCATGCTCTTAATATGTGGTTGACATTGATGTCCTAGTTCAGCCTCAAGAGGCCTTCTCAATTGAAAAAGAAGAACTAGAAATGCATACCAAGAATCAGACATTGTTCCTTAGAAAGCTTTGCTGACATTGACCCAACAACTCCTACTATCCCTACTCTGGACACAACTCATCCTGACTTAGACCACAAAACTTTCCCACCTTCAATTCTTGTGAAGGTTATGCTTTTTGGGCTGAAAGTGGAAGACCTAGAAACATAAGGATGTTTAGATACATTGAGAAATGGCTGGACTATTGAGAATAGCCTGTTGAAGAATACCTGGCTTGACCAGAGCCTAACTGGGCTTATGCAGGGTCAAATATTCTGGTATTTAGGAACAACCAAGGCACACCACAGTCTGCTGGAACAATATTGATAATTGGAGACCAGCCTCAACTCTCAATTTAACTGGATCTTTTTTTACCACCAAATCCTTGGCATTGACTTCTCTATTCATTTACTCTCAGAGTTGCTGTCTTGGTGAACTTGCTTTTTGTTCTAAACTTGAACTAGACCATGACATTATGGTCTATTGACAAATTTGACAGATTTATGATGATATTAGCCTCATGGATAATAGTTCTTCTGAGTTATTAAGTCAATTGGTGCTCCTTTAGCATTTGGTAGCACCTGGTCAGGTTGACCAGCTCAGAAGCTAAGTAGGATCAGAGCTGGTTAGTAGATGGATGGGAACTTTCACAAAAGTCCAGAGCTACATGCAAACATAAGAAAGACATTTTTTAAAAAATCCTGAAATAATTATAATTATTGTTGCTAGGAAAACTGCATTAGGCTTCAGTGTATAGAAATGTTGTAAGGCATCATGATATAGAGAAATTTAAGGAGAACTCAAATTTTGCCCATAAATATAGATCCTACATAATGTCAGAATTTTTGGTTTTGACAATCTGATGTGTGATTTCAGCTGTGCTGGTATGTAAACCAAAGTTTCTGGCTTAGTGTGCTGTGCAGGGGTGGGTTCTTCTTTTCTTCGCTGCCGGTTCGCTCAGTGATGCACCGTGTGGGCGCGTGTGCTTTGTGCATGCGCAGTGTTTAAAAAAGGCTTCTGCGCATGCGCAGAAGAAAAAAACAAGATGGCGGTGCCTTTGGCACCGCCGAGAGAACCGGCTCGGGGGCATGGCCGGCGTGGGTTGCTACCGGTTCTAGCAAGCCATACCGCATGTTACTAACGGTTGTATAGGACCGGTCCGAACCGGTAGGAACCCACCTCTGGTGCTGTGTAAGCCAGCTTGTTCCACAAAGCGTAACTAAAGATATTGCATAATATCTACTCAGTATACAAAGTGAACCATACAGTTTCCTATTTTCATGGGAACATTTTAAAAATGTTTCTTATAGAATTGTTGATATTACAGGTAGTCCTTGATTTAACGAGTACGATTGATACCAATGTCTGGTTGTTAAGTGAATTGTGCCCAATTTTATAACATTTTTTTTGCCACGGTTATTAAGCAAATAATTGCAACTGTTAAGTGAATCTTGCAGTTATTATGCAAATCTGGCTTTTCTGATTGACTTTGTTTGTCAGAAGATGGCTGGCAAGGTTGCAAATAGTGTTCACATGATCCAGGATGCTACAACTGTCATAAATACATACCAGTTGCCAAGCGTCCAAATTTTGATCATGTGACCACGAGGATGCTTTGACTGGTTGTAAGTCACTTTTTTCATCGTCATTGCAACTTCAAACGATTGCTAAGCAAAGGGTTGTAAGTCAAGGACTACCGTACTGGTAAAAGAGCAAGGACAGTTACATCATCCAGAGCACAGAAGAAAAAACCACTACTGTATAAAATAAAAGCAGGAAGGCATGGATAACTGATGGAGGCAGATAATTTTTGATTGGATACAAAGCAAGAAACTTACGACTGAGTGACAGGTGTCAATTCACACAATTTTACTCTGACCATTCAGAGAAAACAAATGTAAGGGGATAAAAACTGGAAATATTGAAAAACTATTGCTACATAATAAGCATTTTGCATGCTTACCTGTTGATATACAGTAGTTCAACCAATACCACCACTATTCTGGTGAACATAAAATATTGTTCGCTAAAACCAATTACTTCTGGTAGTCCTCATTTAGCAACTGCCTTTTTAAGCAACTATTTGCAGCTATACTTTATGAACAATCCTCACATTTACAACTTTCACCAACTGATAAAGCAAAGGAAAGCTGAAGTAAGATTGTGAGCACCATCATAGTTTTATGTAGTATTCACTTCACTTAATGATCACAATCCCAATTGTAGTCACTAAATGAGAGCTACCTGTACAGATTTCCTGATTCTGGTGGATGTTATTCTCACTAAAGATACTTCCAGATAAAGCTTTACATAGGCACATTCTTTTTTTACTTCATGGAATTTTATGGCTATTTCATTTTTGGAAACTGCCGGTGGTTTTTTTTTTTTTTTTTTACCTCTGATGTATTAAAAAAACACCTTAAGAAAAATTGTATAAATACACATTACCTTTCAAATCTTCTTTCCATCACCTGGAGCAAAGAAAGTTTCTAGCACAAAGATAAGAACTATTTATTTTCATCTCAGTATATCAGGAATTAATTATAGATGAAAAAAACTATACACTGCACAACAACTTGTAATTCATTTTGCTCTTGATAAGGGAGAATAAAGAAAGCTAGTGGTTGCTTCATAAAGAGGGGTTTTTTCTTCTTCTCTTACTAGTGTTTTTCCCACCAATGAGGGTCTGCTTTTTTCAGATCAAGGAAGTGTTGGTCCACTGGGGGCAACAGGAACTGATCTGACCAGCTTGTTACTCGATCCTGTTGTGAACTGAGGATTTCAATGGAAAACAAGCAAGCGATCCTGAACTGTGATGGACTTGCCATAAAAATTGACTTGGAAATGTCCCTTGTTGAAGGCTCTTTGACATTCATTCATTCATTCATTCATTCATTCATTCATTCATTCATTCATTCATTCATTCATTCATTTATTTATTTATTTATTTATTTATTTATTTATTTATTTATTTATTTATTTGTCAAACATGTACAAGATAGCAGGTTTAGGTATAAACATAAACAAAGTAAGTACAGATAATAGGACAGTAAGACAGAGACGGTAGGCACAAAGGTGCGCTTATGCACACCCTTTAAAGACCTCTTAGGAATGGGGTGAGGTCAACAGTAGACAGTCTAAGGTTAAAGTTTTGGGGGTTTGGGGAAGAAACCACAGAGTCAGGTAGTGCATTCCAGACATTGATCACTCTGTTGCTGAAGTCGTATTTTCTGCAATCGAGTTTGGAGAAGTTTACATTAAGTTTGTATCTATTGTGTGCTTGTGTATTGTTGTGGTTGAAGTTGAGGAAGTCATTGACAGGTAGGACATTGTTCAAAAGAAGAAGCTTTGGAGACAATGCAACAAACTAATAAAAAATGAAAGGTATATAAATAAGGTTTGGGGGAATGATCCTTGGCCCCGCTAACTACCTGATTTCAGGAAGAAAAAATTTTTGGAAATGAAACTCACTAATCAACATTATCTTTATCAACATCCTTTATACGGTTGATTTGCCCTCACAGTTTCAAATCTTAGTGATTCTTGGATTAAGTGGTAGAATTTGGCAAGGAACCTAATCATCTGAAAAGCTGTCTACTCCTCAACGTAGACTCAGATGAAAATAGAGTTTGACCTGATAGAAGACAGCCTTCTAAAGTCTTTCACGGGACATGTTCAAGATTGCTGTTTTGAACCTCAATATCTGTTTAAAAATATTGTAGTTTGTTAGCATTTTTGTAACTAACATTCTTTTTAACTTTATGAAACTAGAGCTGCTGCGAAGAGTTCTCAAAAGCTCTGGAATCAACAGCTGCAGGAAAACAATGGAAAGACGGGTGGGTTTCTTGGAAGTTTTGAGGTTCTTTTTTCCATCCTCCAACTAGGTTGGATTTATTCTAGGAAAGAAGAGGCTCTAGAAAGAGTGCAGAGAAGACCAACAAAGATGATTAGGGGTCTGGAGGATAAAGTGTATGATGAATGGTTACAAGAACTGCATTTGTCTAGTCTAATGAAAAGAAGGACTGGGAATGACATGAAAGCAGTCTTCCAATATTTGAGGGGCTGCCACAGAGAAGAGGAGGTCAATCTATTCTCCAAAAATACCCGAGGGCAAGACAAAGAAGCAATGGATGGGAGAATATTAGAGAGAGAGATCCAATCTAAAATTAAGAAAAAAATTCCTGTTGGTGGGAACAATCAATGGAATGGCTTGCCTCCAGAAGTTGTAGATGCTCCATCACTAGAGGTTTTTAAGAAGAGATTGGACAGCCATTTATAGAATTGCCTGTTCAAGCAGGGGATTGGACTAGAAGTTCCCCAAAGCCTCTTCCAACTCTGTTATTCTGTATTCTGTAGAGCAAAAGTACAAAGAGTTCTATAGTAATAATAACATTCACTGTTACCCTGAGCACAGATTACCTTCTTAACTCCCATTGATTTCAGTGAAACTTAGGAATCTTTATAATGGGTAGGCTCAGAGCCAGAAAGTATAATAAGAATTTGCAAATGTCATTCTTTTTTGGTTAATTGTTTAAAGGTGCATTGGAATATCAAAATTAATCGGTTTGATAAAACACTTCATTGGTATTGGCTCCAAGTCCTGTACTTAAACATGAGGACTATTGAAATACTTTAAATTTATAAATGTATATCATCAAAATACAGGTAGGTTTTGACTTACAACCATTCATTTAGTGACCATTTTTACAGCAGCATTGAAAAAAGTGACTTATGACCAGTTTTTGCACTTATAATCTCTCTATGCCAGGAGTGTCAAACTCGATTTCATTGAGGGTGCATCAGGGTTGTGTTTGACCTCGGGGGGCTGGGGTAGGTGTGGCCAGGGTGGGTGTGGCCAGCTTGACGTCACTCGTGTTGGGGGTGCCTGTGATGGCCCGAGCGCTCTGCCAGAGAAAATGGGCTCCCAAGCTCCGTTTCTGGCTGTGACAGCCTCCTGAAACCCTCTGCCAGTGAAAACGGAACTCAGGGGGGGGTGCATGCAGCCCTCCCAAGCTCCGTTTTCACTGGCAGAAGCACCGCGGGCCGGTCCTTCGCTGTTTCCGGGGTGGCCCCGTGGGCCAGATCTAAGCACCCCGTGGGCTGGATCTGGCCCCCGGGCCTTGAGTTTGACATCCCTGCTCTATGGTAAAATAATCAAAATTTGGGCACTTGGTATCTATTTACAACAGTTGCAGCATCCTAGGGTCATGTGATCAAAATTTGAGCGCTTGGCAACTGGCATGTATTTATGACAGTTGCAGTGTCCCAGGTCATGTGATCACCATTTGTAACCTTCCCAGCTGGCTTCCGACAAGCAAAGTCAATGAGGGAAACCGGATTGGCTTAATGACTGTGTGAGTCACTTAACAAATGCAGTGATTTGCTTTACAACTATGGCAAAAAAAAAAGGTCATAAAATTGAACATGACTCACATAATAACCGCCTTGTTTAGCAATGAAAATTCTGGTCCCAATTGTGGTCATAAGTCAAGGAGCACCTATATTTTTCAGAGAAATTACAGCCCAGATATTTTTTAAAAGTAATACTGAAATGCACAAAAAAGTCACCCAAAATTTATTCTGTATTCAGGATCACTCACCAATTTTATTAATCTTCTCATGGCAGCAGGCTCTTTAAAAAAAAAAACCTAATTATGTACTTTCAATGAAAAACTCTAAGAAGTATAATTAGTTGAAAAAATGCATGAATGACAAAAAAACCTCTCTCTCTTTCTCTCTCTTTCTCTTTTGCAATATTCTGTCTTGGGAGAACCTTACTTACGAAAGTTCAACAAGCATGGCCATTACAATTTTTCCAGCGTTGTGGTGAGCTGTTTTGTGTAGGCACTTTAAATTGTGTGCACATCTTCTGCTTATGGTATTGCTTTGCTGATTCTGCCTCTCATTTTTTATTGTTATATAATAGTCATTCTTATTAACCTTATAATTCTAAAACTTTCAGAGTATTGTGCCATGTCTTAAAATTAATAATACCAATCTTAAAAAACGTTTTCTCCCAATAAGCAACAGTAATAAAACGAATGCATTTTTGCATAACCTTAAAATAGAGTTTGATTTGTTTCAGAAATATTGTTTTAATTCTGTGCAAATATATGCAAATGCAATTATAAGATTCATCACTTAAAACTCACCCAAATGAGAAATTAAAATCAATGGAAAAAGATTGCAAGCCCACTAATGATTCAGTCAAGATCTATATATTTCCAGTTTGCATAACTGCTCACAGTTAAAATACTTTACTCAGAATTTTGTTAACCAGTTCATTTCCTCTAAACATCTCAACTATCTTTGATATTATAATCTTGCTTGCACTTTCTGTTACATGCACACCAAGACAACTAGACACAAGAACAGTTCCCCCCCCCCCCCGAACGCCATCACTCCGCTAAACCAATAATCCCCTCACCACTGTCAAACTATTCACTAAGGCTGAATTACAATTACTATCAGTCTTCTCATTGTTCCTATCACCCATCTCCTCCCACTTATGACTGCAGGACTGTAACTTATTGCTTGTATCTTTACGATTTACCGTATTTTTCGGAGTATAAGACGCACCTTAGTTTTGGGGGAGAAAAACTAAGAAAAAAAAATCTGCCCCTGCCTCCCAGCAATTTGCCTCCCAGCAAACAGTACAGATGATATACACTGTTTGCTGGGTATTTCTGTGCATGTGTGCCTGACCCATAGAAATAGCAAAGAATTGGAGAAATGTACATTAT
>QLTV01002718.1:602942-620232 GCA_003457575.1 Thermophis baileyi | reverse complement strand
TAATAATAATAATAATAACAACCCATGTATTTCTATGGGTGTATTTTTTTGCTGGAAACTGGCCCCAAAAGCCAGAGAATGGCAGAAAATATCATAAATCAAAGTAAATCTGCCCAGAGTTGCCTTAACTGGAGATGGGCAGCAAATAAATTTGATAAATTAATAAAAACAAATAAATCATGGTCACTTGACTGTAGGAGATGACCGGGCTGAGCCTGAGGGAGGGGTCAAATGCACCATCAGTCATGAGTCCCTGCAAGCCCGCAAGAGATCTAAGTCCAGCCCACCTTGAATGCCTCTCTTAATAGCAGTTAGACTTATATACCACTTCATAGTGCTTTACAGCCCTCTCTAAGCGGTTTACAGAGTTAGCATATTACCCCCAACAATCTGGGTCCTCATTTTACCCACCTCGGAAGCATGGAAGGCTGAGTCAACCTTGAGCCGGTGAGATTTGAACCGCTGAACTGCAGCTAGCAGTCAGCTGAAGTAGCCTGCAGTGCTGCACTCTAACCACTGCGCCACCTCGGCTCTCTTATCTCCCGTGCATTTCCCTTGATCCCTAGTATGTCAGATTCTTATAGACAGCTTAAGTTTCCAATAAATCTTTATACACATTTGAACTGGCTGAATCTTCTGATTTCCTCAGAGCTTGACATTGACAGTGGAATGATGTGACCAGATGTAAATGAGTCAATTGCCAAGCACTCAAAATGCAGTTGTGTGAGCAGCTGTCAGAACTCTGGAACCAGATCGTAAGCAGCTTTTGAGTGGGTCTATTTTAACTTTGGTTGCTACGTGACTGGTCATTAAATGAGACCTATCTGTATTCACTATATTTAATCTAACCTCACTATGTCACAGAAGATGCTGTGGTCAGCATGCACCAGGTAAGATTTGTTGGATTGCGTATTTTAGATTGGGTGGTAAAGAACGGTTGCAGGAACTGGGTATGTCTAGTTTAATGAAAAGAAGGACCAGGGGAGACATGATAGCAGTCTTCCAATATCTCAGGGGTTGCCACAAAGAAGAGGGAGTCAAGCTATTCTCCAAAGCACTTGAGGGCAGAACAAGAAGCAATGGGTGGAAACTAATCAAGGAAGGAAGCAACCTAGAACTAAGGAGAAATTTCCTGATAGTGACAACAATTAATTAGTGGAACGACTTGCCTCCAGAAGTTGTGAATGCTCCAACACTGGAAGTTTTTAAGAAAAGTTTGGACAACTATTTGTCTGAAATGGTATAGGGTTTCCTGCCTGAGCAGGGGGTTGGACTAGAAGACCTCCAAGGTCCCTTCCAACTCTGTTATTCTGTTCCTTCAATGATACCCTTAAAAATATAATTTTAGATTACCAATACCGCTGCTCGCACAGCTGAATTGTTTTTGAATGCTGCAAACTCAAGGTGTCTTGTCTACATTTGTCTGAAGGAATACACCAGTTAACATTTGACTAAGTCAACTCAACAAAAAAATGAGTTTACTTGTCAAGGAAAGCAGCCATGATTCTCTGTCCAAACAAAGTTTTGAAAGTTTTAAATCTCTGAGAAAAATAGGCAACAGAAAGAAATGTTTATTATAACAGATCAACTTTGCAACTGCTTAATGAAGGTGTTTTGGGAGGTTGAAATTTGTTTGCTTTTTAAAGTCAGACAAGTACGTATTAACGTTATTTGAGAAAGGATTGACAGTCTAACAGCTTTGTTTCCTGTGGACATTAAACGTAAAGTAGCCATGGTTGTATTATACTAACCATTGGGGGGTAATTCTGCAATTGACTACTAGAGAAGTTTTATTGTCTTGTAATTATAATAATATAACTAATGATTTAATGGAACTGAGGTTTGAACTTTATCTATTTCATGCTTCTGAACAGCAGAACCACTTTAAAGTGGAAGAATTTTTCTATTGTATAATTTAACAACTCTTAAAAATAGACTTGTGAGTGGGCTGATCTAAACATAATAGTGCTATTATTAAAAGTAACAAGAGCTCCTGAAAGGGTTTACTGACAAGATGGAGCATTCGGCAGCTGAAAGGAAACAAATCTTTCTTTAATGATGAAATATAAATGTTATTCGAACTATGCAGGGATGAGAAAAAGAAAGCAGATCATTTTTAAAGTTTTAGTGGTGGCATAAAACGAACCTGCTGCATTTGAATGTTCCATACATCAATAGTTTTATTACCAAATCATTTAACCTCTTTTAATAGCGGCACAGCACAATCTCTCATGCTCAAATCCCATCTGAAGAAGAATGAAACCCTGGCTACATTTATGAACCATCTCCTGTGCATTTTAAAGATTCATATCATAAGCATCAACCTGATCTCTTAGTGTAAATCAGTCCTTGCAGTGCTGATATGGACAGTAATCCAACTATGGGTTCCCTCGGCATACAGATTCATCCACAACTATATCAAAGTATTTTTCAGAAAGATTCACCCACATGAACCGGATGGAATACAAATAGAAGTAAGAATAGGAATAAGAATAGGAGTAGGAGTAGAGTACAGTGGAATGGAATGCAATAGAATAGAATAGAATAGAATAGAATAGAATAGAATAGAATAGAATAGAATAGAATAGAATAGAATAGCGTAGCGTAGAGTAGAGTAGAGTAGAGTAGAGTAGAGTAGAGTAGAGTAGAGTAGAGTAGAGTAGAGTAGAGTAGAGTAGAGTAGAGTAGAGTAGAGCAGAACAGAACAGAACAGAACAGAACAGAACAGAACAGAATAGACTTATTTGACTTATGACCACAATTGAGCCCAACATTTCCATTGCTAAGTAAGACAGTTGTTAAATGAGTTTTGCCACATTTTATCACCTTTCTTGCTACAGTTATTAAGTGAATCACTGCAGTTGTTAAGTTAGTAATACAGTTGTTAAGTGAATCTGGTTTCCCCATTGACTTTGCTTGTCAGAAAGTCATAAGGGACACTACAACCATCATAACTTCATGCCAGCTGCCAAATGTCCAAATTGTGACCATGGGGATGCTGTGATGGTTATAAGGGCAAAGACTGGCTATAACTCACTTTTTTAGTGACCTGTAACTTTGAGCAATCACTAAACGAATGGTTGTAAGTTGAGGACTGTGCTACAAAGGAATGGGTTTTGCATTTCTAGCACTGATGACGCTACTTATTTGGGTAATGAAACATCTGCAAGAAACAATCAAGCTCACAGAGCACCAAGGACCCCACAGTTCAACCCTGAGCCACAAAAATGATCTTTTGCTGATTAAGACTCAGTGTTTCTCAACCTTGGCCACTTGAGGAAGTCTGGACTTCAACTTCCAGAAATTCTGGAAGTTGAAGTCCAGACATCTTCAAGTGGCCAAGGTTGGGAAACACTGGATTAAGTCTATCAGAACTTGATTCTTGAGCTTATCCTCCTCAGCTTATTCCTTGGGTTGCCCTTCAACTGTCTTGTTTCCCTTTCTCTTCTGCTATGAATAAACACCAGCAGGATCTTCTGAGCTGTAGCTGGTCAATATATTTCCAAGAGCATGAGACCATAAATATATTGGATGCTCATCCTTAATTAAGAGCACTACTCATAGCTGGCAAATGCAACACATGATAGGGCTCCTAATTTTAAACACATCTTTCTTCTGCTACTTTGTACTTTTTCCCCTTAATAAGATAGATTTTCTGGTAGCCCAGAATCATCTGTCTTACAGTTGTTGCAGAATAATACAAAACTTGAGTATTAAAAAACAAAAAACAACATTCAAACACTCAACTTTCTTAGCTATACGCCTGTCTGCAGGCAGATTAAAAATTATCATAATCCTGTGTTTTTGACAACTGTATAAGAAATGCTGATGAAATGTCCCCAGTGAATTTTTAATGTCAGCAAGGGGGAGAATGTAGAATATTCCCACAGCAAAAACAAACCAACTAAAAAAAAAACCCACCAGTTTTATCTCTTAGCTAAACAATAATCATTTGATTCAGCAATCCATATCTAAACAATGATATGCTGTATGGTTTGAAACGGAAGCAGGTTCTTCTTTAGGATTTTGGAGATTTGAGACTATAAATTCTGCAGGGAGACTATTCAACTTGAATAAGTTCTATCCTGGAAGCTCATCCTTCCACTTTTGGGGATAACAGAGGATAACACTAAATATAGGAGAGATGACAGCCATAGTTCATTCATTCTTGAACTTCATCTTTTGGCTCTACATTCAAAGATCTAAAATGCTCAGATAGAGTTGTGGAAGATTACCATCATAAGGTGTTCATGCTTCATAGATACATCCGTTTCTTACCGGACAAGGCAGGAAACTAACTAGGCAGGAAACTAAATACTGGGCTGAAACTGGACTGAAACTAACAAGGCGGGAAACTAAACACCACGCACAGAACAGCCCAACACGCAGAGTAGTTCCCTGAAGATGGGCTCCAGCACAAGTCCAAAAGTTCGGAAGACTAAACCTCTGGCCTGGTGACCGACCCAGATTGGATCCTGCAACATTATCTTTGGACACATATGTTTGCCTTCATTGGTGAAGAAACTTAACTCCACAAACCAAGAACGACACGTAGAGTTACTTCTGAATAGGTTTTTATTGTTGTTCACCTAAAGACAGACTTTTGCCAGACTAAAATAACTTTCTGCATAAATATAGTCTGCGAACTGCTAGGGAGGGTCCATCCTTGCCTCTTCCTAACTACCAGATACTCCAAGCTCCACTGCCTCTTTGCCCTTTGAGAAGCATCCTTTTCCTCCTGGGACTCCGGACTTTATTCCACCATAAAACTGGGCTGATAGAACTGTTCTTATGCATCAGGACTTGGGAACTGAACACAAATGGGCAGCAAAATTCAAAATGCTGAATAGGACATGGGCAGGGGTGGGTTCTGCTTTACCTTGCTGCCGGTTCACTCAGTGTAGCGCCGCACGGGCGCAGTACTTACAAAAAACAAAATGGCGCTGCCTGTGGCGCTGCCAAAAGAACCGGTTCGGGAGCGCGGCAGGCGTGGGTCACTACCGGTTCTAGCAACCCATGCCACCATGTTACTAATGGTTCTATAGAACCTGTCTGAACCGGTAGGAACCCACCTCTGGACATGGGTCATCTGATCCTATAAGAAGGAAAAGATGGATGATGAAATCAGAGAATTAGATTAGGTAAAATGTGCTACAGCAAATGAGCTAAGAGTCCTAAAATTCTCTGAACTGTTGCACAGTCAAGAAGAAAAAAAGAAGAAAACACAACTGTAAATTGAAAATACAACATACCAGTATAAGAGAAGAACATAGCTCCAGGATGATAAGACACTGAAAACAGAAGTAAAGAGGTGAATAAAAAGAATGGTGAAGAAGACAAAAAAAAAAAGGTTTTGACAAATAAAAAAAAAACTTTCCTCAAAATATGAAAGAAATAAGTACTTTAGAAAAACACAGGTGGAGAGGAGGAATACTCCACTGTGGATGAAAAGGAAGAATGTGAAAACTTAAAGAAGAGCAAACCACCATACTTGAACTTGAGGCCTAAACTAGAGTTATAGTAACAGGAAAGATGTTGTTGCACAAAAATGGATCATGGCAAACATGAAAAAACTGTATGGGCAAAATAATACCCACAATGAAGCAGTGTTTGAAAGGCAAAGATCAAAGGGAATAACAGAGCAATAGAATTGGAAGGGACCTTGGAGGTCTTCTAGTCCAACCCCCTGTGCTCAAGCAGGAGACCCTATACTATTCCAGATAAATGGCTGTCCAATCTCTTCCTAAAAACCTCCAGAGCACCAGGGGTGGGCTGCTGGGGGTTCGCAGGGGTTCGGGAGAACCTCTAGCTAAGATTCTGTGCAGTTCGGAGAACCCCCAAATCCCACTCCTGGCTGGCCCTGCCCACCCTGTCCTGCCTCTCCCAGGAGTCCCCATGCGGCCCGTTTTGGATGCAGGTAAGTGCAGGGCACGTGGGGAGGCTCAGGAGGGCCCATTTCTGGCCTCCAGAGGGCCTCCAGAGCCTGGGGAGGCCGTTCTCACCCTCCTGGAGGCTCGAGGAAAGCCTCCGGAGCCTGGGGAGGGCAAAAACAACCCCTCCGCCATGGTGCAGGAGACCGACTAGGCCACGCCCACTATGGCTACGCCCACCCAGCAACTGGGCAGAGAACCCCTTGCTAAAAATTTTGAAGCCTACCCCTGCAGAGCACCTACAACTTCAAGAATCAAGCCATTCCACTGATTAATTGTTCTCGTTGTCAGGAAGTTTCTCCTTAAATCTAGGTTGGATTTCAAAATGATATAGCTATCCTTAGTAAGGTAGGTAACTTGAAATGGCTGAGCAAATACAAATGTACTTTTCAAATAGACAGCTATTTGAGGTTACAACTGCCAAAACATCTTAGGGAGATATTTACGCGAGCGAGATTCGAACAGCTTGACACAATGGTCGGATATGGGAGATTCCATTCAATACCCTACAATGGACGTCTCTGCATTTGCGGAGCGGCAGAGGTAGAAGACCTGGCTCACATCCTATTTGATTGTTGCTGGTACAAGAGGGTGAGAGACAGGAACCTTGGTCTATATACCAAATGAATGACCCATTGGGATCCCCATATCAAAACAACTTACCTTATGTGCGGCCAGAATCTGAAAATAACATTTAACACAGCACAGTAGTTAAGCAAAATGGTTCAGCTGAGATCTGCATACGTGGGACTGATTGGGTAGATTGCAGGGGTGACACCAAAATATAATATTATCGTATTTTATCTATATCTCAAATTATTGTATTTTATTCCAATTTCGTTTTAAAATGTATTTCATCCAATTCTATTTTAAGTTGCTTCTATCAAATTTTAGTAATAATTTGTTTCTAGAACTCTGCACTTTGATATGGCCCAAGGGCTGATCAATAAAATTAATGAATGAATAGGTTGGATTTCTTCTTGATAATTTTCCATCCATTACTTCTTGCTTACCTTCAGGTGCTTTGGAGAATAGGTTGAACCCCTCTTCTTTGTGGCAGCCCTTTAGATATTGGAACACTGCTGTCATGTCACCCTAGTCCTTCTCTATGTTAGACTAGACATAGCCAATTCCTGCAACCGTTCTTCATATGTTATAGCCTCCAGTCCCCTTTGTTGCTCTTCTCTAACACTCGTTCTAGAATCTCAAGATCTTTTTTGAATAATGATGACCAAAACTGGATGCAGTATACCAAGAGTGGTCTTATCAAAGCATTATAAAGCTATACTAACACTTCACATGATCTTGATTCTGTCCCTCTGTTGATGCATGTTGATTTTCTTGATTCACCGTTATCACCGACCATGTATTGGTCTTGAAAGGGCTTTACACACTTACATCCAAGCACATTTTGTTGCATCATGTTTTACAACATAACAGAATAACAGAGTTAGAAGGGACCTTGGAGGTCTTCTAGTCCAACCCCCTGCTTAGGCAGGATACCCTACACCATTTCAGACAAATGGGTGTCTAAACTCTTCTTAAAAACCTCCAGTGTTGGAGCATTCACAACTTCTGGAGGCAAGTCGTTCCACTGATGAATTGTTCTCACTGTCAGGAAATTTCTCCTTAGTTCTAGGTTGCTTCCTTCCTTGATTAGTTTCCACCCATTGCTTCTTGTCTTGCCTTCTGGTGCTTTGGAGAATAGCTTGACTCCTTTTTCTTTTTGGCAACCCCTGAGATATTGGAAGACTGCTATCATGTCACCCCCTATTCCTCCTTTTCATTAAATTAGACATCCCCAATTCCAGCAACTGTTCTTCATTTGTTTTAGCTTTCAGTCCCCAAATCATCTTTGTGGCTCTTTTCTGCAATCTTTCTAGAGTCTCAACATCTTTTTGAGGAGAAAATAAATCATGAGAGAGATGAGAAAATACGGTAATTGAAAGAAGTAAAATATTCCCATTGAATCAATCCTCAAACAGAAAGCTCAAACAAGTGGAAAAACCTCTTCCTGCATAGAAAAAGCCATCACGAGGTCAGTTTGAATTCCAGTGGCCACACACACACACAAAAAGGTAAAATGTGTATAGATAGGCCTTGACTTATGACAAAATTTGGGACCAGAATTTCCATTATTAAGCTATATGGTTGTTAAATGAGTCATGCCTGATTTTATGCCTTTTTTTTGCCATGGTTAAGTGAATCATCACAGTCATTTAGTGAACCACATGGTCATTAAGCAAATCCAGCTTTCCCCATTGACTTGGCTTGTGAGAAGTCAGAATTACAGAATAAAAGAGTTGGAAGGGATCTTGGAGGTCTTCTAGTCCAATCCCCTGCTCAAGCAGGAGACCCTATATCAGTGATGGTGAACCTTTTCGGCACTGAGTGCTGAAAAGGGAGCACTTCATGCTCGTCTGGGCCACGACCAGGAATAGGAGTTGCCCAGGGGGCATACGCGCGCCGGAAAATGTACTTCTGGTTTCCGGCACGCACATGCGTGCCGGCCAGCAAGACTTTCAGTTACTGCCACGCATGCACATGTGCCGATCAGCAGGCTGACACGCATGCTCACGCCAGAAAATGGAAGACCAGCTCTTCCGGTTTCCAGCACAGCTGGATGCACAAAGCCCGGCTGATCATTGCGTGCGCATGTGCGCCAGAAACCTGGAAGAGGAACGGGCAACGCCGCACGTGCCAGGTGACATGGCTCCGCATGCCACTTCGGGCACGCGTGCCATAGGTTCGCCATCACGGACCTATATCATTCCAGACAAGTGGCTGTGCATTATCTTCTTAAAAGCTTCCAGTGATGGAGCACTCACAACTTCTGGAAAGGTAAAAACTGGTGATTACATGAACCAGGACACTGCAATTATCATAAATAGATGCCAGTTGCCAAGTGCTGGAATTTTGTTCGTGTGATTGTGGGGATGCTGCAGCACTCATAAATGTGAACACCAGTTACAAGTAACTTTTTTCAGTACTGTTACAACTTAAAATGGACACTAAACAACTAATTGTAAGTCATGAAATAGCTGTATATGCTGTTGGAAGGAAAATAGCAATAGCAATAGCACTTAGACTTATATACCGCTTCATAGTGCTTTACAGCCCTCTCTAAGCGGTTCACAGAGTCAGCATATTGCCCCCAACAATCTAGGTCCTCATTTTACCCACCTCGGAAGGATGGAAGGCTGAGTCAACCTTGAGCCTGGTGAGATTCGATCTGCCAAACTGCTGGCAGCCGGTGATCCGCAGAAGTAACCTGCAGTACTGCACTCTAACCACTGCGCCACCGTGGCTCATCCATCTCATTCAGGTCCAAGCCGGGAATAAAATAAAAATGGAGGCTGATTGGAAAGAAAGTTTAATAATGAACAGAACCAACAGCAGTTCTGGGTCAGCTGAACAACTAGCTAGATGAGTGCCAGGATTTTTTATACAGGTCCTGAAATGCTGCTGGGGGGGGGGGAGGATTGTGCAATGTCTGAAATGCCCTTAGGAAATTGTGCAATGTAGTGAGCTCTGTGTCTTCTGTGAAATGGTAGTGGGTTAATCCTAAATGGTCATGTCCTCTTCTTAGAATTTGAGTGGAGGAGAATGTAAATTTTTAATCCCATTGCTGGAGGTGAAGGTCCTTTGTTTCTGAATAGGCTGGCCGAATCTTTCTTAATGGGCACAAAGTATCTGCTGGGGGCAGTGGTGGGATTCAACTAATTTAACAACTGGTTCTTCCTAATGACCAGATGGGTGTGGCTGGGGGGTGTCATGTGACTGAGTGGGTGTGGCCAATTCGATGTCACTCACAACAAGGTGGGGCGGTGCAGGTGGGCTGAAGCGGCAGTGGCGATGGCCAGAGCGATAGACTTACCTTTGTGCAGCAACAGCAATGGTGATTCTCCGACGCCTCATCTCTTGCTGGGTCTCGCTGCCCGACAGTCAGGGTTTTAAAAAAGATTTTTGCAGCAGGAAATGGCAGGCGGCTACTTCCGGCCTTTGTTGGTGCAGCTGGGCACGACTCCACCCTGAGACACTGACCTGCTGCCACTGCCGCTGCCTCTTTGCTGGCGTGAACAGCCTGCAGCCACTGCCTCTTTGCTGTCAAAGAGGCAGAAGCTTCAGGCCGTTCGCGCCGGCAAAGAGGCAGCATGTCAGGCCGAAGCCATATCTTATTAGAGACTTTGGCCTGCCACACTTTTCGCTTGAGAATGTATTCTTGCTGTGGGAATTTGGGAGGGGCTGTTGCATGAGGGATGTAGACCTGTATCCATAACAAATTCCTTTAGATTCTCAAGGTCATCCTTGTCCAGCACCTGCCCAGAAGCTGATGGGAGTAACTGACACATTGGCAGAAGACGACTGGCTAACGTGATGAACTTGTGGGTGTGGGGACAAGGGGCTTAATCTTTCAACTGGGTGGAGAAACCCTTGTAGCGTCAGATTCGGGTTTCTCACAGGTGTGCCAACATGGCTCTACTAATAAATTGGAACTTTGAGCATTACTTTGCCTCAGACTCTGATTTAGTTTTGGATGCTATTTGGAACCCTGACACAGCGGCAGCAGGCCATTCGCACCGGCAAAGAGGCAGTGGCAATAGGCTGTTTGCGCTGGCAAAGGGGTGAAGGAAGGCTCACCAGGCAGGCAGGTAGCTGGGCCGCTTGGGAGGCAGCGCAGAATGGCAAAGGAAGGCTCAGCAGGGAGCTGGGCCATGTGGGAGGCCAGGGCAAAGGAAGGCAAGTGGGCTGGGCCGTGGGGGCCACGTGGTCGAGGCAAGCGTGCTAGTGAGCGAGGGAGCCAGAGAGCAGCTGCTGCTATGCCACGGCCACGGTGGGCGAGGTGAGATAAGGAGTGACTGGGAGGGGCGGGGTGGGCGGGGTGGGGCCAGACAGTGGTGCGATTAGCCGATTCTCCGAACTGTGCAAAAATTTAACAACCGGTTCGCCCGAACCGGCTGAATCCCACCTCTGGCTGGGGGCTATTAAGAAAGACTGAGTCTGCTTTCTGTCTTTAAGAGCATGTTTCTCTGTTTTCTCTTTTAGGGAAATATAATATTCTGCCTTTTTAATATTTCCCAAAATATTTCATTCTTCTAGGAGGGTGGGCTTCCCACAATGTCTAACTTAAAGAAAATCATCAAATCGCTTCCTTTGGCTCTGGAGTTTCCTGCTTTTGAAGCATATTTTCTGCATTGCTGTCTTTGCCAAAGATGCTGGCCTAGAGCCTGTGCCACATTGGTACAACAATTGAAGCATAAGAATTTGGCATGATTAACATGAGATTAACATGAGCCGAGGTGGCGCAGTGGTTAGAGTGCAGCACTGCAGGCTACTTCAGCTGACTGCTAGCTGCAGTTTGGCGGTTCAAATCTCACCGGCTCAAGGTTGACTCAGCCTTCCATCCTTCTGAGGTGGGTAAAATGAGGACCCAGATTGTTGGGGGCAATATGCTGACTCTGTGAACCGCTTAGAGAGGGCTGTAAAGCACTATGAAGCGGTATATAAGTCTAAGTGCTATTGCTATTGCTATTCATAGGAATTTGGACTCTACCTAACAGCAGAGCAAAATATAGAAGAATTTGTTGGCTATAGAGCCTCGGTGGCACAGTAGTTAGAGTGCAGTACTGCAGGCTACGTCTGCTGCCTGCTGGCTGACTGGCAGTTCAAATCCCACCAGGCTCAAGGTTGACAGCCTTCCATCCTTCTGAGGTTGGTAAAATGAGGACCCAAATTGCTGGGGGCAATATGCTGACTCTGTAAACAGCTTAGAGAGGGCTGTAAAGCACTGTAAAGTGGTATATAATGTCACTACGTTCATTTTAATTTGTCAGCAGGACTCTTATTCTGAAATGACATTGTACACTGATATGCAGTCATGTGATACCTGTACTGCGCATGTGTTAATCTTTCTTTTGTTCTCTTTGTTCTTCACCATGTAGACACAGACTTAGGTGTTCTTATTTTTGTTATGCAAATATATTATTTTTATTCTTTCCTGGACTCCGGTCTTATTCATGAGGATTGAGGGCAGGGAAACAAGATTCATTTCACCTCTAATTATTTTTATCTCCACAACATATAAGTCTAAGTGCTATTGCTATTGCTATAGCCAATCTTCTTTCCAAAGAATTGTTCTCTCACAGGCCACCATTCCTGCTGTATCATAGTTACAGCAATGAGAATGCTAATGTGGGAAGCCAACCCACTCCTATAAGAATGAAATATTTTGAGGAATATTTAAAAAGGCAGATTATTATATTTCCCTAAATGAGAAATGGAGAAACATGGGGTTTTTTTTAGAGGCAGGAAGCCTCTATTAACCCCACCCTCTCCCCAGCAGATATTTTGTGCCCATTAAGAAAGACTAGGCCAGCCTATCTACAGAACAAAAGACCTTCAGCTCCAGGATTAAGAAGAACAGGACATGAGCCTTCAGGACATAATAGGATTAACCCACTACCATTTAGCAGAAGACACAGAGCTCACTACATTGCTAAGGGTATTTCAGACATTGCATCATCTCAAGAGCAGACCAAACTTCAACCAAACTTAGCTCAGAGAAACACCTAGGATTTTTTATTTTGCCTATAGAGCCAGCTATGACTCCTACATAACCCCTACATGGCCCCATGGGAGTCTGACAACAGTCAATAGAATATATGTTCTTGTACAGGAACAGGAAGCTCAAGTGCAAAGCCCAAGAGAAGGTATAAAAAACCCTCACTCTCAACTCCATGTGGTCAGCTGCCCAGAACCCATATGGTTCTGCTTCATCATTAAACCATCTTTCCAATCAGCCACAATGTCTCCAGTGCCTTTCTCCTGGCTTGAAACTGAACCAGATAGATATTTCTTCCTACACTAAAAACATTCCAAATCTTTCTGTAAGCAGAAAGAATAAAACCGTTCACATTGCCCATCTCTCCCCAAATAAAATTCAACCCGATTAGCAGCTGGATCTGAGTTTAGCATGGGGCAGGAGCTAATGGCTTATACCCGTGATGGCGAACCTATGGCACGCGTGCCACAGGTGGCACGCAGAGCCCTCTCTGCGGGCATCCCAGCCGTCGCCCTAGCCCAGCTCCACCACGTATGTGCGCGTGCCTCCCACTGGCCAGCTGGTCTTCAGGTCTCTGCCGTGCATGCGCGCAGGCCGGGGCGCATGCAGGGGACATGCACCCATGTGTGGGGGGTGCGGCGCATGCACAGGGGGCGCTCGTATCGCATTTTGAGGCCTCATGCGGTGCCCCAGCACCCCATTTTGGCTTCCAGGTTGGTGCAGGAGGCTTTCCAGGCCCAAAATGGGGCACAGGGGGGGGCGTGCGCACGCCCTGCACCCCGTTTTGGGCCTGGAAGGCCTCCTGCACCAACCTGGAAGCCAAAATGGGGCATGGGGGGCAACGTTCCCTCTAACAAGGGAAATCGCTGCGCGGCAGTTTGAAACTGCTGTGCGGCGATTCCCTGTCACGTGCGCGGCCGCGCAGCAACGTTCCCTCTGACATGGGAAATCGCTGCGCGGCAGTTCAAAACTGCTGCGCGGTGATTCCCTGTGATGTGCGCGGCCGCGCGGCCGTGCACCTTAGAGGGAACAGTGATGGGGGGCACACGTGCCCCCCCCATGCCCCGTTTTGGGCTTGGAAGGCCTCCTGCACCAACCTGGAAGCCCAAAATGGGCAAGGGGGGTTGCGCACGCATTCGTGGGGGCAGGGTGCATGTGGGGGGGGGTGTCGGGCATGCATGCATGGGGAGAGAGGCACATGGGGGGGTCACACATGCATTGCATTATGGGTGCGGGCACACGGGTGCACTTTCGGCACACAACAACAAAAAGGTTAGCCATCCCTGGCTTATACTGTACTGAATAAGTAAGCAAACTGGAGCACTTCAGTTTTCAAAACTACAATTCCCAACATCCCTCATTATTGGACATATTGGCTAGACTCCCTGGGGGTCCTATTTCAGTAGCAAGGGGAGTGGCACAGATGAGCCATTCTGATCCCTGATCTTTTGTATTTGAGGAATGTTGGGGATTGGGAACCTTTCTGCATCTGTTGATCTTTTCTGCTCTTCCCACAGGTCTATTAGCTTTTATCAGATCCAACAAGTGAGGAAAATATACCTAAACTATGGACTGCAGTGAATTTGTTTTCCCCCTTCCATTGCACCAAGCAGGAAAAAAGTTGCTCACATGCTTAATATAGCCCAGGGAAGATAACAATCCAAAAGGGCCATTTTCTCTGTTTTGTTTTCTGCCCATTATTTTTATTGCTTTTTTCTAGTGCTTTTATTGTCATAAAAGTATCTGCTTCAGGCAAAAATAAGAATCTTTATGGAGAACAAAAGTGGGGGGAAAAGAACAAAAGCTGAAAGCAATACAACTATACTGTTAACAATTATGTTGTGCTGTACAGTATCAATATTTAAAGTAGTGACTTTTGGCTCCTAAGTGTTTTGTTTGTTTTCCACTTTTCTTCAGGAAAAAAAATTATTACATCACCATTTCCCCACTTTTCCAGTACGAGCAGAACTCAAATTATTTTATGTAAATACAAATTGTTGCCATGTTTGAGGATTTCATAATCTGTCATCTTTATGGATCCCTAATTTCAGTAATTTGGAAATTGAGGTTTTTTGAGGGGGGTGGTTTGCTCCGCTAGTGAAGGATTCGGTTCAGGTGTTGGATATTGGATCAAGATATCCCAGATTCAGCAATAGAAACTCACTGTAATGTTGCTCTGGAAAAAAAAATATGAGGGAAGATACAAATCCAACAACTAATTACATTAAATTAAATCCTATGCCTCCATCATTCCTGAACTTGAAAACAAGTTATACAAACATGAAAACCCTAATGGCAGATTCTATTCTCCACAGGAAGTCCTGATATGTTACGTATATATATCTATATGTATATACTAGTAGCTGGATACCCGTGCTGCGCTACGAAACTATGTGATCGGGCTTGATAAATTGACAGTTAAAGCTTGAAAATTTATGTAGAATGTGTAACTGCTTAGCATAAGAGCGTGTTAATATAAGGCAACTGGCAGTTGGAACAAAGTTCTTTTCAGGTGGGGTGGGGGAGTAGAATGTCTAAACTCCCAGCCCGCAGGCCGGATGAGTCACGTGCTGGCCACGCCCATGCCTGGTTTAGTAAAGGCATAGCATCAGAGCGGGTTAATAATAATATAAGAAATACTAATGATCTGATGGTCATTTCGAAAAATCCTTTCTTAGTGAGCAGCTAGAAGCCAAGAGGAACATATGTGCCAAGTTTCAAGTTTGTAGGCGTTACGGTTCTGGAGATTTCGTGATGATGTGTGAGTGGCATTTGGCTTTTATATATATAGAGATTTGGCTTACACATTGAAAGGATTTTCTATGTTGGAAATTGTGGATTATTAAAACTGGTGAGTTTAATGAACCAAGCCATATCTTTTCTACAGCTCTCAAATTGGGAGGTGTCAGCTCTGAGTCTCATATCTTTCCTCCCGTTGTTTCAGTACAACACCAACATGGATGGATGGAAATAGGACTGGGAGACAGGAGGAAGAGCCTCAGACTGGGCAATGGTCAGACAAGGGGCAGCTGCTGAGTCCACAGAGAGAGTGGGGGCCTGGAAAACATCTCAGAAGAGGCCCTCCCTAGTTTCTTGCAAAGGCAACAGGAGAGATTTGCTTTCAGATTTGCAAAATTCTCTTAATGTAAACTTAACAATAAAGTTAGGACTAGTACAGGTAGTCGTTGATTTACAATAGTTCGTTTAGTGACTGGTCAAAATTACAACAGCACTGAAAAAAGTGACTTATGACCATTTTTCACACCTACGACCGTTGCAGCATCTCCATAGTCATGTGATTAAAATTCGGATAGTTGGTAACTGGTTCATATTTATGATGGTTGCTGTGTCCCAGGGTCACATGATCACCTTTTGCAAACTTCTGACAAGCAAAGTCAATGGGAAAGCCAGTTCACTTAAAAATGTGTAATTTATTTATTTATTTATTTTATTTATTTATTTGTTTGTCAAACATGTACAAGATAGCAGGTATAGGTATAAACATAAACATAATCAAAGTGAATACAGATAGATGAGGACAATAGGACAGTAGGACAGGGACGGTAGGCACGCTGGTGTGCTTATGCACGCCCCTTACAGACCTCTTAGGAATGGGGTGAGGTCGACAGTAAACAGTCTAAGGTTAAAGTTTTTTGGCTTTGGAGTAGAAACCACAGAGTCTCACTATCATCTTCGCTGTCCTGCCATTCCTGTTCCTTAATCAATTTCTCCTGCCTTAAATTATCTACTCTCCCCTTCTTCCCTTATGCTTTCGCCTCTATCATCCTGCCAGTCGTGCTTTGTGATCTCATCCTGACCTTTCCCCCCGATGTTTGAATTACTGTCACCTTGTGCGTATTCTTCTACGCTTTCACCATCTTCATCATCATGACACTCTAGCCTGATACTCAGATTGTCATCCTGGAAACTCTCCTCCTCCTTCCTGTAATCATCATCGTCGTCATCCTCCTCCTCCTCCTCCTGACATTCCAGCCTCATGCTTTCAGTACAATCCCTGTGATCCCGGTTCCAGTTGTTCATCCTCATCGTCCTGCCACTCGGTCCTCATGGAGGATTCCACACCATCTTTCCAGGTCTGCCTCATGCTTTCTCTGCCATCATCCTGCAGCTGTTCCTCCAGAGCCTCATCAACGTCATCCTGCCACTCCACCCTCATGGCCTCATCCCCGTCATCCTCCCATTCCTGCCTTGTGGCCTCATCCCCAACACCCTGCCATTCGGGCTCCATAATCCCTATTCCATTCCCCTGCCACAGGCTATGTGCTTCCCCTCCCACTCCCTGGTCCCCAACCTCTTCCATCCCAGCCGTTTCCCATCCTTCCATCAAAGTTAATGTCTCCCCTCTCCTCACATGGGCTCGCCGATGCTGAGAAAGTGCCGATTTCTGTCCAAACCCTCTTCCACAATAGGGACATCGAAAGGGCTTCTCACCGGTGTGAGTTGCTTGATGCTGAAGGAGAGCAGAACTACGCACAAAGCCTTTCCCACAGTCTGCACACGAGTAGGGCTTTTGCCCTGCATGAATACGCTGGTGTATATGGTAGGTGGAGCTGACACTGAAACTCTTCCCACACTGACTGCAGCAATAGGGCCGTTCACCAGTGTGAGTTCGCTGGTGTTGCAAGAGTGCTGAGCTTACGCCAAAACCTTTCCCACACTCATCACATTTGAAGGGTTTCTGGCCTCGGTGCACCCGCTGATGCTGCTGGAGGTTGGAGCTCTGATTGAATCCTTTCCCACAGTCTGGACAGCGAAAGGGACGCTCACTCATATGGAT
>QLTV01002718.1:561951-574659 GCA_003457575.1 Thermophis baileyi | reverse complement strand
CCTTAATTGCCTCACTTGCTGGAATTGGCCGAGAGCCCGGACTGGAGTTCGTCCAACTGATATCACCGACAGAGTAATCAGAAGCCAGGTAAAAGACATCTGTTGTTTCCAGCAAGATTGCCCTTTGTAAGTCAACCTTATATAGGCTTAGGGCATGGCCCCTCTGCCTGCAGGTTTACTTCTACAAAGCCACTCTTGCCGGCTAGCTGCCCTGCGTGCCCTAGCATCAATCAGAGGCTCCTCCTCTTCACTGGAGTCACTGAACTCCTGCTGGGGAGGTGCAGAAGGCCCTGACTGAGCATCATCCTCTGGCCCTGTGTCCTCCTCGGTCTCGGACTCCGGTACCGGAGCTACAGACTGCTCTTGCCACCCTATGGTCTGTTCTTGTTCTTCCGGATCCATGAGCAGCTGCACGGGACGGGGGCAAACCATAACAAAATTAAGGGAGCTGAAGCGGCCCTCACGAGCTCCATTTTCACTGGCAGAGGCACTGCAGGCCAGTCCTTTCCTGTATCCAGGGCGGCCCCACGGGCCAGATCTAAGCACCCCACGGGCCGGATTCGGCCCCCGGGCCTTGATTTTGACACCCCTGATATAGATTAAGGAATAGAGGCAAAACAACTGGTACCATTTAAAGTTCTTTTAAACAAAGTAAAAGAATGAACTATCCAGTGTGATTTCATGGCTGATATTAATAAACGAAGATTTTTTTTAGGAATTGGAAATCTGAAACAAAAAGAAATGTAGGAGGACAGAACCATATATGACAGTGATGGCGAACCTATGGCACGCGTGCCACAGGTGGCACGTGGAGCCATATCAGAGCGAGGCGTTGCCCTATGTCAGCTCCAGCGCGCATGTGCGCGCTGGCTAGCTGATTTTCGGCCTTGGGGAAGGCCGTTTTGCCCTCCGGAGGCTTCAGGGAAGCTTCCTGAAGCCCCGGAATGCAAAAAACGGCCCAACGGGCAAACCGGAAGTTCAGAAAAATGCACTTCTAGTTTGCCCGTTGGGCTGTTTTTTGCACTCCGGGGCTTCAGGAAGCTTCCCTAAAGCCTCCGGAGGGCAAAACGGCCTTCCCCAAGGCCAAAAATCAGCTGGCCAGCGCGCACATGCAGGCTGGAGCTGACATAGGGCAACGCCTCGCGTGCCCTCAGATATGGCTCGGCGTGCCACCTGTGGCACGCGTGCCATAGGTTCGCCATCGACCTCCCGGTTTGCCCGTTCGACCGTTTTTCACTGTCCCAGGCTTCAGTGAGGCCTTTGCGCATTCGCGGGGGGTGCATGCGCAGGGGGCAGCGTGGGGGGGTTGTGCGCATGCGTGGGGGGAGGGAATGGGTGTGGGCACGCACGTGCGCTAGCGCACACGCACACACCCCCTTTTGGCACGCGGACCAAAAAAGGTTCGCCATCACTGATATATGAGAACTAACATTTATTGTGAGAACTAGTGCACATACCAAATTCCATATAAAATTTGCAGGTATGACATTGCAAAGCTACGTTTCACCTAAGATCTACCTGGCAGTTAATAAGAAAAGGGTCTATTTGTTTCACTGTGGCTTATTTCTTGGTAACTATATTGTGTACATGAGTTTGTGTGTTTATATAGAATATGTTCTAATAAATAAAGAAGCCGTTGATTATACACCAGGCTTTTGATGTGGGGAAAAGTATTGGAAAAACATTGCAGACTTTTAATATCCAAATTATTCAGTATGATATTAAAATTATTTTTAAAAGCTTGTTTTGTTTATAATTTTCCAGTGCAGTGAATATATAAATCGAACACAGTCTGCAAAAAGTGATCAATTATAATTTTACAGAGCTTAGAGAGAGGAATACCTATTAGCAAAACAGAAATAACGAAGTTTTGTGGGGCACCTTAAAGATTAATAAATGTATTATACTTTGGGTTTTGGTGGACAGAATTTATGAAAGTTTGTCATATAATAAACACACTAAAGTTCCACAGCAAGCTTTGATTTTTTTTAAACACAACCTTGTTTGTGTTGATACACAAAGTATAGAATCAATCTCTGGACTGTCATACTTTTATGGGGTTTTTTGTTGGCTTATTGTGATAGCTTTTCTGCTTTCTAAGGTCATGAAAATCTAATAATGATTTTAAAGGGATTGGATTTGAGATTCATGACGGACATTGCACAAAGTGGTCCCATATTGCATAACACGTATTACTTGTCTTTTTTGACCTTTAATAGCCCTGATGTGATGGCTGAGCCACTCTATTTATAATGGATCATAGAGTCTCAGAAATTAAACCTAGATAAAAGGGCTCTACGTGAGGCTACCCTTGAAGAGTATCTGGAAGCTTCAGCTGTTACAAAATGCAACTACGCGATCAATTCTTTGGACCCCTAAAACAGCCCATGTTACACCACTTTTCTGTGAGTTGCACTGGCTGCCAGTTTGCTTTTGGGTCCAATTCCAGATGTTTATTTAAATCTCTTTGTGGCATAGGTCCATGTTATCTGAGGAACTGTTACATCCCAATGGGATTAGTCCGTCCCACTCACGCTTAGCAGAAATAGTATTTCTTCAGACTCTTTGGTCAAGGAATTTTGGCTAGTGGGGTCCAGGAAAAATGCATGGCTTCCACTCTCTGGAACATTGTACCCCCCCACACCCCCCAAGGTGGGATCCACATCCACCCTTCTGGCCTTGAAGACATCGCTAGGTGAACTGGCCTGGGGCTCCAATGGGGAAGTGCATCCTGGAGGTGACTAATGGATTAGAATTAGAATTAGAATTACAGAGTTGGAAGGGCCTTGGAGATCTTCTAGTCCAACCCCCTGCCCAGGCAGGAAACCCTATACCATTTCAGACAAATAAAGATTAGATTAGATTAGATTAGATTAGATTAGATTAGATTAGATTAGATTAGATTAGATTAGATTAGATTAGACAGGCTCCACCTTCTCCTCCCCGTGTGCTCTTTCCTCCCATCCTTTCTAACTTGCTCAACTGAATTTAACCGAATTATAAATGTATGGTCTTCATTTATTTTTTTAATGATTTATATGGTATTTTTTATTGAATGACTGCAAACCACTTAGATCTCTTCAGCGAGATGAGTGGCATAGAAGTTAAGCAAGCAAACACATAAATAAACAAATAGATCTGCTGAACAGAAAGTTGTAGTCAGGCCAAAGGCCTACGTCCATAGGTGGGCTTTTGAACAGGTGATGCATTTCTTTGAAGACTGTATCACATCCCATGGTGTTACAGAATAGATGGGATCTTGCATGCAATGTCAGAGTAAGATTTCTTTATCTGACCATTGTTTTGGGTATTGGTTCTTTCTCCTGTCCCTCAAAGTTATTCCTTCTGTCCCCTACATCCTTGTGCCATAGACCAAGCTCCATCTAGAACAGCGGTTCTCAACCTGTGGGTCGCGACCCCTTTGGGGGTCAAACCCTATACCTTTCACAGGGGTCGCCTAAGCACGTGCTAGCCCACCCCGCCCCCTTTGTCACCTCATGGCGCGCGGGGCGGGGGCGGGGTGGGGGTCGTGGCGGCGGGGCGGGGGTCGTGGCATTAGGAAGGTTGAGAACCACTGATCTAGAAGATAGGATTGTCCAGCATCAAATGTCTTCTAGACCTGGAGAAAATGGAGCTCTTGCTGACTTCTTCCCACTTTATATACAGAGAATCTCACCACTGGTTGACTTATATGTGACTCTGGTTTATATGGATATTGGTTGTTCTGTTATTATTTATTGCCTTTTAACATAGATGTTCAATCTTACTGTGGGTGTTTTATATTCTCATAATGTCGTGTACCACAAAGACTCTTTTGACTACGACTATATAGACATTTAATAAATGTTTTCATAATATTCTGCGTGGTTTTTCTGAACTTAGGGCCAGTGAGTTATAACTGTGATTATACGGCAGTGTTTCTGATTGGGTTTGTTTCTTTCTAAACCTTTTTTTTCTTTTTAGCAATTGCATGAGACATTTTGAAGGATGGATTTGTTAGTCCGAAGAAAGAATCTTGCAAAGGTCTTTTAGGAAGCAAAAGCCTTGGTGCTTAAAATGGGTTTCGCCCTGCCAGACAGTTAAGATTCAAGGCAAGGACACCATCCAACATCATGATGAAATAAACACTACCAGGGGGAGCTAATAATTTATATCACAAATATTTTCCCCTGGATGTATGTATAGGATGAACTGATTTTAGTTGGCAAGTGCAAGCCACTCAGGTCCTTGGTGCCAAGCTATTATTCTCACACATGCAGTGGTAGGTTGCTACCGGTTCGACCTGGTATGGAGAACCAGTAGTGGCACCGGCGGGAGGCTCTGCCCACCCACCCAAATGTCATCAAAAAACGCTCTGCGCATGCACAGAAGCGTTGCGCGCCTGCAAAGCACGCACGTGCGCCCGCACGTTCCCGTTCCCGAACTGGTAGCAAAGGTAAGTAGAACCCACTACTGCACACATGCCACCATTACCCCAACCCTCAGGTGTCACAGAGATTTTTTTTAAATGTCATTCTATAATCTGTAATCTGTGATATAGGTGGGGATAAATTGAGTAAATCATAACATAACAGCATATTCGAATTTTCATGAAAATATGTATTATTATTTAAAAAAAGCATTGTAAGGAGAGCTTTTTTCATAGATAGGTGATTAGATGTGTGGAGAAGAAGAAAACAATTTATTTGCTTGAAATTGCTACATAATTCCACGCATCAACTCTTGCCGTTAATTTTTTATGGAGGAAAATAATTTTTAACATCTTGGCTTATTCCTATCTTAGTCTCTGAGAACACAAGTAGGCACACAGTTTGTACATATGGTCTTCAACATACGCCCATTCATGTAACAATCATTCAGTGTTATGACGGTGCTGAAAAAGTGACTTATGATTGGTCCTTGTGATTAAAACTGCCACAGCAGCCTTGCAGTCACATGATCAAAATTCATATCCTTGGCAACCAGCATGGATTCATGATGGCTGCAGAAATCCAAGGTCACATAATAGCCATTTGTGATCTTCCCAGTTGGCTCCCAACAAGCAAAGTCAACGAGGGAAGCCAGATTATTTAATAACCATGTGCTTCACTTAACAACTATGGTGGTTTATTTAAAAAACATGGCAAAAAATTCTAGAACTAAGGAGAAATTTCCTGACAGTTAGAACAATTAATCAGTGGAATGAATTGCCTCCTGAAGTTGTGGGTGCTCCAACACTGGAAGTTTTTAAGAAGAGATTGGACAGCCATTGATCTGAAATGGTATAGGGTGGTTGGACTAGAAGACCTCCAAGGTCTCTTCCAGCTCTGTTATTCTGTCATAAAATTGGGTACAACTCAGTTAACAATTGTCTCATTTAGCAGCAAAAATTCTGGTCCCAATTGTGGCCGTAATTCGAGGACTACCCGCATTTCAATTTTGGATCTCTGGATGGAAAGTCACTTGATGAGTTATGAGTCTGATGCGATCTAACCTTAAAATGTTCAGCTCACAGGGTTTGTTAATAACATCGAAACTTCTCCATTCTGCCAGAAAAGTGCATTTGTTCTAGGTGAAGAAACATCAAAGTCTATGACATTTCCAAGGCTGCTTAATTCTGGGAATTGCGTAAGTTCTAATCAATTGTCTTCTAGCTGTACTTCCAAGCATGGCAGATAAAATAAAATGTTCTCTATTCCTTTCGTTTATATGTCTTCTGAGTATGAAAAACGCTGCTAACCGTTTTCTCCAACCCCATCCTGAATATAAAAGTACATATGATTAAATCTTCAGCCAGGGGTACAAGCCAATTATTGCACACCATATAAACTTGATAAATAGTCTTATTTGAAAGAGAAGGGCATCAAATTTTTCTGGAATCCGGATTGATTAAGTTTGTTTTATATTATGTTAGATAACTACTCCATTTACTATCGTTTGTACTATGAATACTGCTTGTGTCTCTAAGGAGATAGGGAAGATTTCCCCCACCCCACCCCAGTTTTATTGTTTGAAATACATGCCCCCACACAAGACTTCATTGTAGGGTGAAGAGCCTCACCACATTAATATTCTTTATGGGACAAAGGGGAGGAAAAAATATTAAAAGGCTATGTGGTGAGTAATCATTTTCATTTCCATAATCTAATTTTAAGCTTGATCCTATTCCACTTAATTACTTAAATGAAATGAATTTTAGTTTCCCCTGCCTGGCTCCAGCTACTCATTGTTTTGTTTTGGAACAGCCCTTCCCCCCAATAGTAGAAAGTGATCCTTAGATCAAAAGCACTGAGTTCCTCATCATTCAAGTGGGACACGTTCCTTGCTGGTAAGTTCAATAGAACCAAGTTAAATTGTTGTGTTCCTTATCAAAAGTAACAACCTGTCAGGCATATACAGTTTGCATCACAGATAGTCATCTTCATTCATTTTTAATATTAAAATATTAACTGGATATCCATCTCAGATCATCAAAGCTGTTTTATGGTGGTTCTTTCGGAGGACACCTGGAGCCAGTAGCTCATAGTCCTCTGGAATGCTGGGAACTGTAGTTTTAGCCCATCTGGACAGGCAGTAGGTTGGAGAAGACTGTAGTAATCCAGCTGGACGGAACTGGCATTATAAGTAACATATGGTAAAAGCCTAACCCAAGGCACATTTTTTGTTGTTGTTTCACTGATTTGGAAAAACCACGTTCATCTCCTGCAGTGAGAGAAATGCAGTATTTTCTACATTTTCTTGACAAAGAATTGCTTGAATTAGAGATGCAAGGAACTTGGGTTATCTGGGACCTTTAGAGGGGAAGATGACATTTGACCAGATCTAGATATTTCAATAATGCACTAAAGAAAATGCCTTTAACATAGACTGGGTTTCCCAACCATGGCGACTTTAAGACATGTGGACTTCAGTTCCCAGAATTCCCAGCCAGACAATTCCCCATGCTGGCTAGAGAATTCAGAGAATTGATGTCCATATGTCTTAAAGTTGCCAAGCTAGGGAATGGAAAGGAACATCTTAGCACCGCCATCTCAGAACTGCCATCTTGCTATGGCCACCTCGGCATGGCCATCTCAGCATTGTGATCTTGGCGCAGGACAAATCACCACAAGAAACTCACTGAGGGACAACTTTGTTGTGGAGAAAAATAATTAGAGGCGAAATGAATCTTGTTTCCATGCTCTCAATTCTCAAGAATAAGACCGGAGGCCAGGAAAGAATAAAAGTAATGTATTTGCAAAACAAAAATAAGAACATCTAAGTCTGTGTCTACATGGTGAAGGAACAAAGAGAACAAAAGAGAGATTAACACATGCGCAGTACAGGTATCACATGATTGCATATCAGTGTACAGTGTCGTTTCAGAATAAGAGTCCAGCTGACAAATAAATATGAACGTAGTGACAAACTTGACATACCTCCTACGCACCTCTCTTCACAAGGGACGGTATCAGCCACGGCGTTGCAATAGGCCACAACACCGGATCCTGCCTCCTGTGGGCACAGCAGTCAGTGGATGTCCACTTCGCATGGCTATCTGTGGTGCCTCGTTGCACTGCCTGCAGGTGAGAGGTGTCTTTCTCCCTGGTGAATGGCAGGTGGGCAGCATAACATGAAAATGGCATGGATGCCACAAGGGCCCGCGGAGAAAAAGGAGCAACCAAATATGGTCTGTGTGGAAGGCCTCCCCAGCAGGTGGGTGCCGAATGGGATGGGCCTCTTGTGCACGGGCAGCAACGGTGACACCATAGACAGCCACACGGAGCGTATGCGCTCTGACCCAACTGACCAGCTGTGCCCACAGGCACAGATTTGGAGACTCAGTCCATTGCGCCACCACAGTTGATGGCTGCTTCCTATGAAGGGAGGTGCCACGGTGTGTGTGTGTGTGTGTGTGTGTGTGTGTGTGTGTGTGTGTGTGCGTGCGCGTGCTCAAGTTGTCCCATGGTGAGTTTTCCCTGGTGATTTGCCCTGTGTCAAGATGGCGGCGCCAAGATGGCCATGGTGACCTGGCCGTGGGAAGATGGAGGCGCCAAGATGTCATAGACCTGGTAGGGAAACACTGCTTTAACATAATTCTTTATCTAGTCCTCTTGAAACATGCAAGAAGTCTATTGTTTGTTGAACAACAAACTATACTTTCCCTGACCAGTATGAAGTTTCAGGGACACCTACTAGTAAGACAGTTTACTTATAATGTATCTCACCATCCTACCTGATAACGAAAGGGCATCATTATTCCTTTTCAAGGAAGCATCAAGCTGATTCCCTAATAACTCAAGGCAGTGAATGTATCCAATGCATCTTCGTCTTCCTATCTTCTGCCATCCCTCATTCTCCATTCCTTCCTTCCCCTCCACCCCTTCCTCTCTCCTTTCCTCCCTCCCTTCACTATTTTTACAAATAAGATGGTGAACATATATATTCCTCCTTATATTTTCCCCACAACCACAACTCTATGAAATGAGTTGGGCTGAGAGAAGATAATTGGCTCAAAGTTACCCAGCTGGCTTTCATGGCTAAGGTGGGACTAGAACTCACAGTCCCCTGGTGCAGCCCAAAGTCACCCAGCTGACTGCTATGCCTAGGGTGAGACTAGAATTCAATGTCGCACAGTCTCCCACTTTCTAACCTTAATCACTAGATCAGACTGGTTTCATTGGAGGTGATGGTTGGTTAAGACTAGAAAGGGAATTCTCTTGGAGACTTGGTAACCCACAACTCATGTAATTTTTGCAAGTCTTTCTCCATATGCTTTATTTCCACTCCGTATTTCTTCATTTTACTCACACCATGCATAATTCCAAAATATACAGTTGCCTCAAGTGTTTGGGCTCAGTCAATAGTACATTCAGTCTACAGGTTTCATTTTGGAAGCAAGCTGTGTAGTTAGGTTTTCATTTTATTCTTTTCTTTCAGTTCCCTCATTTGCAGAACATACAATGATCAAAAATTCTAGAAGATTCTAGAAGAAAACCCATGGGTTAGCTTTCCATGTCATCCAAATACACCAGGTCAACAACATTGAAATGATTATTGATTCAAATAGAAGATGTCAATTAATGAAGATGTTCAGATACAAATTCCAGTTTATTCAGCAGCAATGTCAGATAAAAGGAGCCCAAAACAGGTTGGTAAAAGTTTTGTTTTTAAAGTTTAGTTGATTCAATTGCATCCCAGAACAAATTTTTTTCTACAAAGGTTTTGCTAGTTTTGCTTCCAAGTTATAATCAAAGCTCAGAATGACAGAACAGATTCATATTCAAATGCTGCCAATATTAAAAACCAATAATCTAATGAACTAAGAAAACATTGCCAAATTATGACAGTTGATCATTCAGTATCAGTTTACTGTATATTGAATTAATCCTGTACATTGAATTAATAGCAGCTATTGAATTTTATTTTAGCAAGAAAATAGCCCTAAAATATTTAATAGCTATGAATAAATAATTCTAGAAACATTTTTCAGTCTCCTTGGGGAAAAAAATGCTTACAAGCCAAACATACAAGGAAATGAAAGCTGAAATTTTATTCAAGTGTCTTGAAAATAAATGAATAAATTAACTGCCTCTATCCATACAGGAGACAAGTGTAGGAGAAGTGCAGGCAGAGGTGGGAGGTGGAGTTAAATCTGTCATCAGCTTAGAATCCTTATGTTGTCACAACAATCCAAGTCCATCCCTCTTTGAATTCTGCTGACTCTTATCTTGCACCAATTTACGGCTGACCATTGATCATCTCAACCATTTTGGACTCCGCCGCAACATCAAGAAAACTGAGTACTTAGAGACTGTCACCACTCTGGAACGCTTCCAATCAATGGAGAAAACCTAAAGAAGGTGGACATTTTTTGGTATCTGGGATTCCACCTCCAAGGCAATGACGACATCAATGGCGAGGTGCGAGCAAGGGTGGATGCAGCCTTGTGAGAACTCACTGGTGCGTTATGTGACAGACGAATGCCAACCTATCTCAAATCTAAGATTTACAAGACAACCATCTGCTCTGTTGCACCGTATGGCACTGAATGCTGGGCAGCAACAGCAGGGACCGAAAGCTATCTCCATGCCATGGAAATGCGAATGCTCCGTTGGATATCGGGCATCTCCCTTCTTGACCACATCACAAATGACACCAGTCAACAACATTTTGGTGTGGCACCAATTACAGAGAAGATGAGAGAAGGCCGGCTCCGCTGGTATGGACATGTCCTGAGAGCAGCACCTTCCACTGTGGCCAAGACTGCCTACCAACTAGAAGTCAATGGCCGGCGACCTCGCGGGCGTCCAAAACAGAGATGGCAAGACATCATCAACAAAGATATGCAAGGTGCGGGCCTGCACACTGGAGATGCAGCTGACCGTGCAAAGTGGCGTTCAATGATCTGAAAAGTGGACCCTGCATTTGCAGGTACACACAAGGAAGAAGAAGATTAGTTGGCTAGATTCTAGTGAATAGGCTTGAGCAATAAATCTTCTCAACTAGAATTTAATGTGATTCCTTTGAACCTTGACAACAAGAGAGTCAAAACCATATAAAGGTAGCCCTAAAATTACAACTGACCATTTAAAGTTACTTCAGAGGGCTACTTATGATACTGATTAAAAGTTCTGACAGCTAGCCCTCCTCCCCCAGTCATCTGACTGCATTTATAGCTGCCTGCAGTATCTTTGGTCACATGACTGTGTTTTATGATGGTTTTGCCAAAACCTAACATTTACTTCTGTTTTTTTGCAAAACTGCCTAGAGTAGACCATTGGTCTGCTTAACGAGTATGGCATTTATTTAACAGTGATGGCTGCTTTATGACTGCTGTGCTCACTTAAGGACCACCACAAAAAAGGTCATAAATCAGGTCAGTCACCTGACCGAATTGTTTTATTACTGTCACTACTCACAACCACGATGGGCAGGCTCCATTATGGTCATAAGTCAAGGCGTACCTGTAATTGGTGAGGATATGTGGATCATTACTTGGGCCATTACTTTTTCCCCATTTCCAAAAATATATGGATGCACAGATTTATTCACCTTAAGCCAGGGGTGAAATGCTCCCAGTTCGCTCGTGCCTGTCGGTCGCCGTAGAGCCGGTCACCAAGGTAGCACGAGGCTCCGCCCACCTGCCCAGACGCCACCATTTGGGTTCTTTTACCCTCTGTGCATGCACAGAGGGTAAAAGAATCCAAACGCTGGCGTCCGGGCGGGTGGGCAGAGCCTCGTGCTACCTTGGCGACCGGCTCTACGGCGACCGACAGGCACGAACGAACCGGGAGCATTTCACCCCTGCAAAGCCAACATGACTCCAGGCAACCCAGTTTCCTCTAACCAAGTTTACAGCTATAGAACATTTCTGCACTTACTCAATTCCTGTGTTTTCTGCTGTCAAAAAACAAATCTCAGCTTTTTCTATTTCAGATAGCTAGTGTCGCTGTCAGGAATGTCTGTGGCAAGTAGAGAGATTTTTTTTTTTAAATCAAGGTAACGATCATGGCCATGCAGTGGAAAGTCCAGGCCCTGTTTTAAGTGTGTTGAATTAAGTTTAATTAATTTAATTATAGGTACTTTTCTGCTGCTATGGCCAGCAGAATCTTAACAGCTTACAACAGCTAGAATATAATATCAATAACAGAATGATATTCAATGCCAACCAAATATATAGACTGTCAGGGTTCCAAGTAACACCCCCAACGAAAGGAGACTCCGAGGCTTGAAATTCCTCAAAGTTCCATTTTATTAGAGATGTCATATTGGCACATCTGGGAAAACCCGAATCTAAAGAATTCCAGGTTTTCCCCACCCAAAAGAAAGTTCAAGACCCTGCCCAGCACCCACATGGCCATCACATGGCCCAATCACACACCGTCCCAGCCAGAAATGGCTCCCAGTCATCCGACTCCAGGTGCCAGGGGAAGATGTCCTTGACTCTCTGAGAAAGGAATGTTATTTTGGCTATATATCTCTCACACTCCCTATAATCCCCCCTCCCAATTTGGATGGCGACCAAGGCAGACGCCTAACCACATCGCTGGAGACTACAGATAGGGAAAAGACAAAAAATCTAGGACTAGAGACAGGATTAGAGACAACCAAACTAAGAGAACTAAAATAGATTAAGTCCTAAAAATAAATATAATAACAATTAGGATCTAGGGCCATCGGAAAGAGAGAAAATAAAAGAAATAAAAAAGACTAACCTCGTGGTCCCGGAGATCCAAAGAAAAAGAGATCGGAAACCAGAGATCTCAATCAAATTGAACTAAAAGAGAGAGTGAAACATACGACTCCTGGAACAGTGAGTAAAATTACACTAAAAATAAATATAAAAACAAATAGGATCTAGGGCCATCGGAAAGAGAGAAAATAAAAGAAATAAAAAAGACTAACCACGTGGTCCCGGAGATCCAAAGAAAAAGAGATCGGAAACCAGAGATCTCAATCAAATTGAACTAAAAGAGAGAGTGAAACATCCGACTCCTGGAACAGTGAGTAAAATTCCCTGGTGTATATCTTCCGAAACTCTGAAACCCAGCGTGCTCCGTTCATTGGGAGAGGAAAGAGTTTTAAACTACTCCTTGCAAAAGACTTTGTTTTTGTTTTTGTTTTCCTTCACAAAAGTCTTTGTTTAAGTGGAGAGTTGAGACTTCTCCCTGCTCGGAAGGGAGAACTAATCGGTAATTGCCAGTGCCAAAGGAAAATACATCTTAAATCTCCTTTGCAAAGTAATGA
>QLTV01002718.1:520616-540617 GCA_003457575.1 Thermophis baileyi | reverse complement strand
AGAAGAAGAAGAAGAAGAAGAAGAAGAAGAAGAAGAAGAAGAAGAAGAAGAAGAAGAAGAAGAAGAAGAAGAAGAAGAAGAAGAAGAAGAAGAAGAAGACAGCAATCAGATAAGAGGAGCTTAGCCTGCAGAAGGAAATTGGGGGGGGGGGTGCCAAATGTCTCAGAAGGGATCCTCCCTTATTTCTTGGATTGCAAAAGTGACAGAGGAAAGATGTGCTTTCAGATTTGCAACATTAACATCAGCCCTTCCAAATAATCCAGACACGAAGCACCAACCACGAATATAATACTACCTTTATGGTTAAGATGCTGTAACATAATTTTGCAACGCTTAAGGCAGGGGTGGAGGACTATGGCTCTTGTATGACTTGTGAACTTCAAATTCCAGAATTCCTTTTTTCTGGGAGTTGAAGTCCCCAAGTCACAAAGGGGCCATAGCTCCCCACCTCTGGCTTAGGGCATCAGTTGGCGTTAATGTGACTCTGATCATGCTTCTCAAGAGTCATTCTCTTTGGAACTATATTCTCATGTATACATATGAGTATATATAACTATATTCCAAGAGATCAGCTGGAAACCCCAAATCATTCATTTGAGAAGGGTTCCTGGAGAAGTTCAGAGTGCAAGTCAAAACAGGGTAATCGGTGGGTCATTCCAGCGTGAGAAAATTGTAGTTGAGTTGGCCTCTAGCGCTGATATCCTTGAGTTGTCAAGCTTGAAATGGGTTCCTAGAATTATGAAGGACTCAGCCTTTGGCTGAACTGCTGCAGAGCACTGGTCCAAGCACCTATAAAACCAGATTAGCCGTTGACATGCTTTGCATTTTCACCAAGGCTATTTGTAGAATGTTAGTTCCTTCAGAGAGGCTGGATGTTGGTTCGGGCAAAGGAGCAGAATGAAACTGAGTTTATGTCATTACTTGGCAAAGAGTTCTATAGGCACTCTCTATCACCGATAACAAAGTTCTAGGCACTGTTTCGTGGAAGGCTGAGTGCTGATGCTAAACAATTTTAAACAATGCAGCATACAGTTTTAATAGCTTGTGTTTTGGATCTTCTGATCTGGATAATTATTTGTTCTGTTCTGGATAGCTGCATGAAAGAGGTCTTTACTAACGTTTCATTAGCAGGACACATGGAGCTGAGAGAGTTAAGTGGATCTTGAGCAAGTCATCTGCTGAGCCCAAAGCTAACTTACCTTCTGAGTTGATGTCTGCAGATGGTTTGTTTTTTTCAGCAAAGAGTCCTGGCAGAGCAATGGTTTGATGTTCAAGTCCCAAAAATAAATGTGGGGGAAGATTTGAAAATATTCCAGATGTTTTTGTATTTTGAAGGATACGAACAGGACAGCCGAAGCTTTGAAGTTAAGATTTTGCAGTTAAAGAACTACAGAGCAATCTATTGCTTTGTTTCTACATAGAAAATTGAAACTTGTCAGAACTAGTCTGTCAAGGATCTTGCAAGAATTGGCTGGCAATGTTGTTTCTAAGAATGAACTTTAGTTGAGTTGGTTGTAGAATGGAGTAGATGGAACATCAGAAAGGTGAGATGTTGTGGAGACTTCAGGGGTCACTTTGATTTCTTCAGAGAACAATAAATTGACCTTCTTATCCAGTCAAAAGTCAGATGAGTGATTTGTTAAGTGTACAGAGGATCAAATTTTTCATTAAAAAGCACTGCCTCAAGTTGAAAGAGAGAGAGGCTGTGAATGTTCCCTGCCTGACCTGTTCATCTGGTAATCTGAAAATTCCACTTCCAAGGTTTCATTTTATTATTGAACTGTACATCTTTAAATTTGTTTTCTATTAAACATAGAGGGTTAAACTGGTTACTTAAAGTGAATGCATCATTCTCACTTATTAAGATTTAATCCGTAGTTGTCATTAATTCATCAGTCTGAAATTGTTTGAAAGCTTTCCTGATACATGGTTTATCAGAGTTTGAGCAGTTTTCTTCTTTTTCATGATCAAGATTGCTTAGAGTTTATTGTCCTAGGAATAAACTTCTAAAAGGTGGGTGAAGTGAAATGCAATAAATGGAATAAAATGGAATAGAACAGATGACTAAAACATTAAATAATTGAGTGAAGTAATAGAAAAAGATGCATTCTATAAAAACTGGAGTTAAAAACAATAGAGAAAGCTAAATCTGCAACAGTTTCAGTGCCATCATGAAAAGAAAAGGGGAAAAAAAACTATGATAAATCTATAAAAAGGAAACAAAAAAGCCAGGAAACATGTCCTCACCAGCAATCAATGCTCAGATAAGCAAAGTTTAACACCAGGATTAATACCAGGCCAACAACTAAGCAGTAAACAATACCCTAATCAAGGACCTACCAACTCAGACAAACAATCTAACAGTAAACACCAGCTTAATCAACGAATTACCAAGAATACTCCCACCAACACTGATAGGGCATTCGTATATAAATAGAGAGCAAATGTCATTCCCTTCTAGCACTGATGTTGGGTAATGAATCATCTGCAAGAAAATAACCAAGTTCAGAGAAAACCAAAGATTCCACAACCTACATTTTAATTCAGGTGCTGCAGTGGCCTTAGACAGTCTAGAGACCAAAAGTGCTTTTTAGTCAACAAAAGAGATTTTCATCACTGAGAATTTCAACTTGGGCATTTCTAGCCCTATTTCAGCACTTTGACTATTACACCATACTACCTCATTCATGATAATATCTGACTTTTTGATACAATACACACAATGGGAAGATAATACTCAGGATGATTTCCTCAAGACCATCTAAGCAATACCTTTATGGAAATTGACCTTTATTCTCTAATGTCAAGTCAATCACAAACTCTTTTACAGCCATGAAAGGGGAAAAAGGAAAAATAAAACCTTGATCATCTTCATAATTATTCTGGTTCCTGTGTGAAATCAAAAACAAGCAACTGGAGGCTCAAGGAGATTTGAAAAGAACTACAGATATTGGATCACATCTTGCAGATTAAGGGAAAGGCAGACGCCTCCGTGACTACATCTTGATGGGTATTTATAGACCAACGAACGATGGAACTAATTTATGTATTACTTCCTTATAAATATCTCTGTAGTAAATGCAGGTTGGCTGGACTATCTTTCAATAGCCTCACCAAGATGGATGTTTCCAGGAGAGCTGCAATATTAAGCCAAGAGAAAAGTAGCTATCCCTGTCAGAGGTACCTATCAAGGAAATGTTAAATTATGCCTCCTGAGTCTTCAGTTATGGGCACTGATAACTTTCCCCATGTTGTATCAGGAAGGTTATATATCAGTAGAACTATTTTCTAGCCTTTTGATTTAATTTTACATATTAAGAAATTTTATATGGCTGCTCAACTCATTCACAGTGACTTCAGTAGGCTTACAAAAATAAAACCCTAAATACAAAATCCAATAACCCCCCCAACCCTCCTAGCAACAACTATCAAACCAACCACTTGATGAGGTCCATATCACCCTGGGGTCTCCAGGACTGCCAGCAAAGCCTTTTCAACGATGAGGGTCAATCATATTTTGGCAGGGGCAATGTTCCACAGGGAGAGAGCTACCATGAAGAAGATCCCTTCTTAATTCTACGAGATGGACCTCCTTAAGAGAGGAGACCCATAGCATACCCTGCCTCTCCGCTCTGGTGGGTCAGATAGATGGTAAAAGACAGGGGTGGGTTCCTCCCGGTTTGGACCGGTTCTCCCGAACCGGTAGAGACCTGCTGGTGACATCGTGATGACGTCACCGAACCGGATCGGTCGGTGCCGGTCCGTGGGGGCCACCATGAATTGTTTTTTTGAATTTGTTTTGAATTTTTTTTCCTTCTGAGCATGCGCAGAAGCCGACTTCCGGCACTGTGCATGCGGTTGCCATCTTTTTTTCGGCTTTGGGGGGGGTTGGTTTTTGGGGGGGATTTTTTGTTACTGCGCATGCACACACACACTTTGTGTGCACGCGCCCACGAGGTGCGCCCACGCAGTGCAGGAGGGAGCGAACCGGCAGCGAGGTAAGTTGTAACCCACCCTGGTAAAAGATGGTCCTTCAAATAATCTGGCCCCTGAGCCATATACGGCTTTAAACGTGGCAACCAGCACATTGAATTAGCTGGAGCTGTTTGAAGGGAAGATGAAGAGGTGGAGCCATTCTATTCTTCAACTGAATTCTCTCGTGCATATTCCAGCTGGACAAATGACTGAAAGCATTCCCCACACTGGAGGCAAGCATAGGGTTTTTTTCCTTCTCCTGCATGAGTAGATTTGTGCTTATTGAGATTTTAGATGTATCAAAAGTTAGAATAGAGGTAGAGGCAAGTGTCGGGCATCTCCCCTATGTGGACTCTCAGACTCTCTTAACCCTAACCCCAAGTGCAAGTTCTGGGTGAAGCTTTTCCTACACTCAGGACAAATTAGATGCATTCCCCTTGTGGTGAATAAGAAGACGGTGGTAATGTCAGCATTCCAAGTAATGCACTCATAGAAAGCAGAACTCCGAAGCAGGTAGATTCCCCCCAAATAATTTTATTGGATACATCTTATTGGGACAACTGGTGAAAACCGACTCTGAATTCCCACGGTTTTCACCTAATTAAAAGAGAAAGTTTCCCCCCCCTTCCCCAAGTCATCAGTCACATGGTCCAGTCGAGGTGCTGGCCAGTTGCTTGGTTACTTCGCTCCTCCTCTCCCAGCCACCTGTTGGAGTGACCTTGGTTACCACAGGAAAACTTCTTATTTTGACTGCAAAATCCCAGCTAACTATTGTCCTCCCCCTCCCACCTAGTGGCAACCCTGAAACCTCAAAGATGGCCCCAGCCAGGTTCACTTCAGGGTTGACAGATGCTACCGGAAAGTTTGTCCACATCCAGAGCTGAGGTAGGGTAGTCCTCGGCTTACAACAGTATATTCAGTGACCAAAGTTACAACAACAAAAAAGTGAGTTATGACCATTTTTCACACTTACAAACATTGCAGCATCCCCATGACCACGTGATCAAAATTCAGACTCTTAGCAACTGATTCATATTTATGACAGTTGCAGGTATCCTGGGATCATGTGATCACCTTTTGCGATCTGATAAGCAAAGTCAAGGGGGAAGCCAGATTCACTTAACAATCGTGTTACTAACTTAACCACCGCAGTGATTCACTTAACAACTGTGGCAAAAAAGTCATAAAATGGGGCAAAACTTAACAAACGTCTTGCTTAGCAACAAAAATTTGGGGCTCAATTGTGATCATAAGTCGAGGATACATGTAATTACTTGGTGAGGCTGTTGCTTATTGTTTGATTGTTGTTTGATTGAAGTTTGAATGTCTGAATTGGTAGTTCCTTGATTGGGATACTTTTTACTGCTTTGTTGTTGGACTAGTATTCATCCTGGTCTTTAATCCCTGCTTATCTGCATGTCCATTGCTGGTGCAGAGATGTTGCATATCCCATCTTATAAAAAAAAAAAGATTAAGCCTCTAAACTCACATTTTTGGAAAATACAACTGGATTCAAGACTTGTAGAAAATGATGCCCTGGATTGAAGCCTTACCACTCTAGTAAAAAATGTTTATGGCCGCAATCCCATTGTCACACTCATATGAGCAGCACACATTTAACACCATGGCATTGCACTTATACAGCGGACGGCAAACACCAAACAAATAGATTCTAGTTCCACTGCAACAAATTTTAAGAACAAGCTATAAGTCACTGAAATGGAATTCAGAATGAAAACAATATTGATTCACAGAACACCAAAAGACATAAACTTTGATGTTTTGTTCATCCTGGAAAAATGATTCAATTTATATATACATAGCAAGAAAGAGAGAAAAAGACAGAAATCCAGACGTACAGATAGAAGACTAGCAGAACACATCCATGAAGACCAGCTGTCAGAAGACATGATGAAAACCTCTTAATTTCGCAGCACATGGACAGACGTGACCATAGTTTCAACTGGGGAACTAAGTATCTTAAAACAAACTAAATGCACAAGTACTAAGGAATTCCTGGAAGCTTGGCATTCAGTCAAATCAGCTATCAACAGGCACATAGAAATAAACAATATTTACACACCACTCACAAGAGAAAATAAAAAAGCTTGAAAAGGAAATCAAGACTACAACACTTCCTTGGCAGCAGTCAACACCCAGATAAGCAGGGATTAATACCAGACAAACAAGCAGTAAACAATATACCAATCATGGAACTATCAAGAAGATAACAACACCTCACCAAAACTGAGAGGGGAAAAAACTGTATAAACAGAAAGCAAACCAATTATCTTCTACCACTAATGATACCCAGGAAGCTACAGACCAATCAGCCTAACATCAATACCCGGGAAGATACTGAAAAAGATAATAAAAAAACAGATCTTCCAAAATCTAGAAACAATCTTTCATTGCTTTTCTTCATATAGTATCCAGAACTAGACTGGACCACCGTCCACTGATGTCTAGATAACGGGTTGGATGTATGTCATACTTCAAGCAGCAATTTATTGAAAGTACTTGACCCAATGAGTCTCACAATAAGACCATGCTCTTACTAGATCTCCTTTGCACATGATAGTTCCAAAGCTAGATCAAGATTCAGACTTAAAACAGATGCCCTGAGAGTCAGATTAAGCTGTTTCTAAACTAGTCTGAACTAAGTCTCATTGAATTTATTAGAACTAATCTATGGAACTGAGATACTCTTTGGAGGATTCCATCACGTCACATACTTGACCTTGTTTGTGGGTTTGTACATGAAATTGGGCCATAAATGAAGCTTTCGTACCTCAGTATATCTCAGTAAGCCTCAAACATGCATTGGTTTGGTTACAAAGTCACAAACAAGTACACTCTTTTTCATGGTAATAGCACACTTGGCATTGTATGTGATATTTGAAAGGCTGTAGGTTATAGAGATTCTGGGGCAGACATTTCCTCAAATTCCTTCAGTGATATTTGGCAGTCTCTAGATATGTCGGATTAGAGATCTTGCTCTTATTCCAGTCAAAGCCTCTGAAAAAATCCAGACAGTGAAACTTCACCTAGTTTCTTTCCTGTAACCATTCATGCTTTGCATTTATCTCCTGCCTTGCTTTGATATAGAACAGCTACTTTGGATTATTGATGTTTTAGCATTAGCATCCCTTCCTGAGTGCTATTTTGCTGCCATAGTTAGGTGACCCATTGACAACCCAAGTGGGTTTCTGTCAACAGGATCAAGATCAGAATTAACCAAACAAACTTGCAGCCAGTAGGACTTTAACAAATCCAATGAAGCATGTTGTATAGGTAGTCCTTGCCCTATGACCATAATTGAGCCTAGAGTTAGGGTTGTAAGTTGTGCCAGTCATTAAACAGGTCATCCCATGACCACAGGAGGGCCTTGCTGTTGAATCTGGGTCATAAATACATTTTTTTAGTCTGTCATAACTCTGACCAGTTGCTAAAAAACTAGTCATAAGTTGAGATCTACCTGTATTAACAGATCCAATGAAGCATGTTGTATGACTCCAGAATAGAAGTAATTATGTCCAAACACATATTCAAGAACTTCTGTTCATTGCATAAGGACTTTTTTATCCCTCCATATTAAATGTAAGGTGAGCCGACTTATGCGTCTAGCTCATCTTATATCCATCCATTCAGCAAATGAGATGAAAGGCTTTTCTTGCGTCTCTAAACTTGAAAAGTTGATAGAATCCCTAGTCAAGTATAAGACATCATAGCTGCATATTAATACACTTTCATCTCAATCAAACATACTACATGAGCCAGTTCTCAAAACAACAAATATACAGCAGGAGGAGAATGGGCAGGAGGAAACACAGCATCCCCCAAAAGTACAAAAGAGATTGGTTTTGAGGGGGAAAATCCATCTGCTAATTTTTACACATGGATGTAAATGTAGAAAGCATTGTTGTAATTTAAATAGAAATTCATTGCTAAAGTCTGGGGATGACAGTCACTAGTTGACTTGAGTACTGCTGATAGTTCATGGTCCAGGTGCCAGTTGTTGATGGGTCATATGAAATTTCCTCTGTTCTTCCTTATTGTGGTCCTTTCTCATCAATCCAGAGTTAAACTAAAAGACCTTGCAAACAAAGGACTGTCCTTTGAAAGTAGGACACACTTTTTAATGACCCCAAATAAAGTCTCTTCAGAAATGTGAACCAACATTGTAATTTGGGACAATGGCCTTCACTTCTGCCCTCTCTGTGTTGATGGGGAGGAGAAAGATGAAGGGGATTCTGCAAAAATTCCCCAGAAGAACTGAGGTAAAAGAATAACCACATTTAGTTTCTGAGTCCTTTTGCCTAAGTTGAAATTGTGGTGATCGATGTGGCTTCACCAGAATGTATATTTCTACATACTGAAATCTTGTCCAGATTCCCAGGAGGGAGAAAATGCATTCCAGAAATGAAAGAGAACATGCAATATAGATTCTCAGAGTATATGTTTTATGGTGCAAATCAGGGGTGGGTTTTTCTTACCTTCCCTACTGGTTCGGGGGCGTGGCAAGCCATCACTATCGGTTCGACGAACGGGGCCAAATTTCCGCCACCGGCTCGCGCGAACCGGTCCGAACCAGTAGCAACCCATGACTGGTGCAAATAGTCAGCTTAAGTTTGACAAGATTTCTGTTGATGAGCATGATGGAACCTCTAAGTAGAGTCGGGAGCAGAATGAAAAGACTGGCGAGCTTGGAGTGTTTGCAGAGGAGGGACAGGAGCCAGACCTCCCCCCCTGCCCCCTCCCCCACAATTCCTGGAGCCTTTATCTGGCTGTTCCCAAGAGAATGTAGTCAGTTTGGAGAGATTCTTGTAAAATACAGGCAACAATAAAGAAGCAACTCTGATCAGCTCATGGTGGCCTTCTAGTTCAGGGGTGTCAAACTTGATTTCATTGAGGGCTACATCAGGGTTGTGTTTGACCTCGGAAGGTCGGGGTGGGGTGCATGGCCAGGGTGGACGGGCCTCATGTCGGGGGCACCTGTGGTGGCCAAGTGCTAAGGCAAGACTTCCCTCAGACCCTCCCTCATTCTCATTATAATCTCCTTCCTTCCTTCCTTCCTTCCTTCCTTCCTTCCTTCCTTCCTTCCTTCCTTCTTTCCGTCCCTCCTTCCTTTTTTTTTTCTTCTTTCCTTCCTTCCTTCCTTCCTTCCTTCCTTCCTCTTCTTTTTCCTTCCCTCTTCATTCTCCTTTCTTCTTCCTTCCCCTCTTTCCTTATTTTTTTTTCCTTGCTCTCTTCCCATCTTTCCGTCTTTTTCTTTGTCCTTCCTCTATCCTTTGTCCTTTCTTGTCCTTTCTTGCATGCTTAAATGCAAAAGGGGAAACATTTCTCCTTTTGTTTTGTTTTTAGTTTGTTTTGATAGCCCTCTGCCAGTGAAAATGGAGCTCGGGGGCGCCATGCATGCACCCCCCCATACCCCATTTTTGGCTTGGACCAGGGGTGAAATCCACTTACCTTCCCTACCGGCTCACAAATGTGCGCGTGCTGTCATCCACGCATGCGCAAAGCCTTCTGTGCATGCACAGCATGAAAACCGTCCCAAAAAAGGGACGTCATGACATTGGCATGGGTGGGCAGTGCTTTGCGCAGTCGGCCCTACCGGCCCGCGCGAGCCGGTTAGAGCCGGCTGCATTTCACCCCTGGCCTGGACAGCCTCCTGCAGCCTTCTGCAAGCAAAAACGGAGTGCGGAGGGGCGTGCACACACCCCCAAGCTCTCTTTTCACTGGCAGAGGCACCGCAGGCCAGTCCTTTGCTATTGCCAGGCCGGCCCCACTGGCCAGATCTAAGCATCCCACAGGGCGGCCCATGGGCCTTGAGTTTGACATCCCTGTTCTAGTTCCTTGCACCCAACAGTGAGGAATAATAAAGGCTGAGAGCAGATAATGAATGCCAATTCATTTCCTTAGCCCTGTCCTTAAACTTAGATGAGTAATTCAGAAAGGGGGTGTATATTTGGTAGGAACATACAAGTAGTCCTCTACTTAGAACCATTTGTTTAGTGACAGTTCGAAATGACACTGGCACTAAAAAAAAGGGGGCCGGGGTTCCAACCAGTCCTCTCACTTTCAACCATGACAGCATCCCCACGTTCACCAGATCAAAATTTAAGTGCTTAACAACCGGCATGTATTTATGATATTGCGGCATCCTGGGGTGATGTGATTATCATTTACAATCTTCTCAGCTGGCTTCCAACAAGCAAAGTAAATAGGGGAAGCCAGATTCACTTAATGACCGTGTGATTCACTTAACAACTGCAGTGATTTGCTTAGCAACCATCGCAAAAAGTTTGTAAAATCAGGCATGACTTACTTAACTGCCTTGGTTAGCAATGGAAATTCTGCCCCCAGTTCTGATGATAACACAAGGACCAGCTGTGCTCATAGTGTGTTAAGGATTTGCTAACTTACAGTGCTTTTCAGAACCAGGGCAAACCTAGAGGGAACATGCTGGGTAAAATGAGCAAAGTTTTGCTACTCTTTGGTTTGATCAAAAAAGGAAAGTGAATTAATACAAAGCAATTAGTGAGGTCTGCAAGGTGAAAAGGCTTGTCTGGTCTGATAAAGCTTGACTGGTACTCTAATTGCTTCTTGCTGACTCTACCAGGCTCCATACCAGGGGTGGGTTCCTCCCAGTTCGGACCAGTTCTCCCAAACTGGTAGTGGCCCACTGGTGATGTCACGATGACATCACCAAACCGGATCGGTCGGTCGGTGCCGGTCCGTGGGGGCCGCCATGTTTTTTTTTATTTTTTTTTTAAATTATTTATTTATTTTGAATTTTTTTGAATTTTTTTTTCCTTCTGAGCATGTGCAGAAGCCGACTTCTGGCACTGTGCATGTGGTCGCCATCTTTTTTTCGGCTTTGGGGGTTTTTTTCCGGATTTTTTGTTACCGCGCAAAGCGCACACACGCCCATGAGGCACGCCCACGCGGCACGGGAGGGAGCGAACCGGCAGCGAGGTAAGTTGGAACCCTCCCCTGCTCCATACCCAGGTTCAGAAATCTGGGTTAAAACAGATAGGATAACCTAGGCTTGTGAATTGTTGTTTTTCTCTTTACAGAGAGAAAAACAACAAACCTGGAACCTGTTTTATTTACCTATTTTAACCGGTTCTCTGAATCTGCATATCCCACCCTGGTAATGGGTATAAGAAAGCAGGGAGTACCCGTTACACAAAGTTATTGCTGAATATGTTACTTAGCTCCACGTAACAGGATGGTAACGGAATCTGAAATAATGCAAGCTTCATGAGAACTTGAGCCCTCAGAAGGTCATATAATTGCCCCATCTAGCTTGGTCAACACTGCAGAATAGTGATTCTCCAGAATTTCAAACAGGAGCATTTGCAGGCTGCAGCAAATGTGCTAATAAAAACCCACCTCAAGACATAATAGAGAACTCTTAATTATGGGAAACGCAGCTCATGAATGAAGTACAGATGCTCTTTTTCTTTTTTTACTTTTAAAACTCAAAGGCTGAGTTTATATATTATGCTAAACTGTAATATACTGCAGCTCTTCTCTGGAATAGCCACCTTCTTAGGGATTTCTGTTCTCCCCCTGAACGGATGGGCAGACTTCACCTTGCTGCTATTCTGGACTATTCAATGAGCTTTTGGTCCCTGTTGATGGATTATGGGAACCTATTTTGGGTTTATTTGGGATTTTATCCTTGCTCTCCCTGCGTATTATCATCCTTTGTTCTTGATACCAATTTGTATTGAACTACAGGTAGTCCTTGACTTATGACCACAATTGAGCCCAAAATGTATGTTGTTAAGTGAAACATTTGTTAAGTGAATTTTGCCCCATTTTACGACCTTTCTTGCCACAGTTGTTAAGTGAATCACTGCAGTTGATAAATTAGTAATCCGACTGTGCAGTGAATCTACCTTCCCCGTTAACTTTGCTTGTCAAAAGGGCTCAAAAGTTGATCACATGACCTTGGGACACAGCAACCGTCATAAATATGAACCAGTTGCCAAGCATCTGAATTTTGATCACATGAACATGGGGACGCTACAAAGGTCATAAGTGTGAAAAACGGTCATAAGTCACTTTTTTCAATGCTGTTATAACTTTGAACAGTCAGTAAATGAATTGTTGTAAATCAAGGATTACCTGTATTATCTTTTCCCTCTTCTTTGTCTGATGTTATGTTGCCTGGAGTGGTTTGGGATGAGAATGGTAGGTTATTAATTAATAATAATATTTTATTATTAGTTAAGTCTAGAAACCAGGAGCTGGTCTAGTCCCAACCTAAGCATGAAACCTTCTGGGTGACTTTAGGTCAAACCCCAGGAGACAGTGAGTTTTAGTCCCTCCTTAGACATGAAAGTGGTTGGGTGGCTTTGGGCCAACCATTAAGGGATTATGTGAGTTCTAATCCCACCTCAGGCATGAAAGCCAGCTAGTGACTTTGGGCCAGTCACTCTCTCTTAGCCTAACCCACCTCACAGGGCTGTTGCTGTGGAGAAAATAGGAGGAGGAAGAAGAATTAGGTATGTTAGTCACCTTGAGTTATTTATAAAATAATAAAGTGGGATAAAAATCAAATAAATAAATAAAGCTTGCTTGTTTTGGGTTTAATTTATTGTGTGAATCAAGCCAACTATAGTTTATTATAAATCACCATTTGAATCAACAATGACAAGTGTGAGCCCAGTAATGTGTCAGAATTTGGATCATTCTAAGGTGTTAATCAGGCACTATTTTTTTTCTGTTTATGTCCACGTATTATTAAAATAAAATACCTGAGTAGAAATTAAATATCAAAAGGATTGGGCCAAAATGAGGGAGCTATTATGGCCCGTGATGCTTTCATAATGGTCATGCAGACCGTTTAATGGGGTTTTTGCTCTTTTCATCCTTTTTCTCCAGCTCTTTCTCAGGTTGAGAAATAGAGATATTCATTGCCTTCCTTCCTTCCTCCGTGCGGGTGTATGCAGGGTGAATCCTTAAGGCCGCTCTAAGAGAAGGAAATCTATGCCACAAGGAGAAATAACTAAGACTGAAGGAGGTTTGACATGCTCTTCATAAACCCCCATCAATTGAGTGAGCTGGCAAGATCCCCTCTAACGTGCGCGACATATCAAACGTCTCTTCAGCTCATCTGCAGATTGAACAATGAAATTATTACTCGATTCACATATTAATTGGAGGCTATTCATTTCTCAGACTGTTTCAGAACGTTCTGCCTTCCTTGAGGGACATTGTCCTGATTATTTCCATTATTGCATGACGTTAATTTGCTTTAGGTAGATGGAAAGTGCAGACAGGCATAAATCTTTCCAATAGAGCAAAGACTGTGTGGTTTCCTGGCTGGGAAAAATGGACAGCAGTGAGGTCGTTCCCTGTTTACAAATTTGCCCAGATGGTGTGTACCAGTGATGCGATCTCCCCATTTTATTTGTATGAAGTTTCTCAAAGAGCTTATTAAATGACATCTTTGCAATCCTTTGGTCCCCAAAATGTTATCGACAATCTCTGAATGCTATTTTGCTGTAAAACAACAGATAAAAGCTATACAGGGTAGTCCTTGACTTACAACCAGGGGTGAAATCCAGCAGGTTGTGACAGGTTCTGGAGAACCGGTAGCGGAAATTTTGAGTTGTATTTCAGATCACGGTATGTTTATATCAGGGGTGAAATCCAGCAAGTTCTGACAGGTTCTGGAGAACCAGTAGCGGAAAATGTGAGTAGTTCGGAGAACCGGCAACTACCACCTCTGGCTGGCCCCAGAGTAGGGTGGGAATGGAGATTTTGCAGTATCCTTCCCCTGCCACGCCCACAAAGCCACGCCCACAAAGCCACGCCCACAAAGCCACACCACGCCCACAAAGCCATGCCCACAGAACCAGTAGTAAAAAAAATTGGATTTCACCACTGCTTACAACCATTCATTTAGTGACTGTCCATAGTTACAGTGGCACTGAAAACTGTGACTTACAACCAGTGCTTATACTAACAACCAACATAGCATCCCCACAGTCATAATTTGGTTGTTGTGTTTATAATGGTTGCAGCATTGGAGGAGGTGAGCGCAGGGGTGGGGTTAAATGCATCATCAGTGTGGAATCATTGTGCAGCCACAAGAGACCATACAGCCACCTGTGAATTTCATTGCCTCTTATCTAGCATCAATTTAGCTTGACCGTTTAGTGGACCAGATTCTTGTATATAGATAGCATGAAATAAACTCTTTGTGCTTTGAACTGAACTCCTATTCCTGGTTACTTACGCCTGACAGATAATCCTCAACATATGAACATAATTATGCCTATATGTCATGACATTTATAAAACAATTTGGTCATACGAGTGATCCGATTTTATGATGTTTTTGTGGTAGTCATTAACCAAATCACCATAGTTGTAAAGTCAATCCATGGTCATTAACTGAATCAATGTTTACTATGGGCACGGTTTTGCGAAAACGGGAAGGAAGTGCCCATTTTTGGCAAAATTATTGTAAAATACAGTCACATGATCGCAGAAGGCTGCAAACAGTCGTGAACAAGCTATGTTGCTAAGCACTTGAAGTTTGTCAGATCTTCGAATCTTGGTCATATGTCCTCTTTTCCAGTTTAGTTGTAACTTCAGAATGGTTGCTAAGCAACCTGTTGTGTTGAAAATACCTCTATACCAGTGATGGCTAACCTTTTCCGGACCAAGTGCCAAAAGCGCATATGCATGTGTGCAAATGCGCGCGCGCCCCCTGAACTCCCAAAATGCAATGCGTGTGTCGCCTCCACATACGCGACCCCATACATGCGCCCTGGCCCCCTGTGCATTGCATTTTTGAGGTTTGCCCCCCCACATGCGCCCCCTGTGCATGCACGCATGGGCCCCCGCATGTGCCCCCCACATGCACATGCAGCCCCCCCCACATACACCCCACCCCCCGTGCATGCACAACAGAGACCCGAAGACCAGCTGGCCGGCGGGAGGCACATGCACATGCGCGGCGGAGCACGGCTCGCGTGCCCACAGAGAGGGCACTGCGTGCCACCCTGCCACGCGTGCCATAGGTTCACCATCATGGCTCTATACAATGAATTAGAGAAATATAATACCTAGCACAGATAGGCTGGTGTGATGGAATGACCTTGGGAGACAGGAAGAAGAGCTGCAGACTGAATAACCATCGTGTAACAAATAGCTCACAGAAAGAGGGACGGTATGGGAAGCATTTCAAAAGGATCCCTTGTTATTTTCCAGAGGGTAAAAGACTTGCAGGATTCTGTATATATTCCCAGTTGCAGTTCTTGTCTGGACTAATGTACCCCTGAATGGCTAACATTGTTATTGAAACAAGACTAGCATGTTGTGCAAAATGAGGATTTTTAACAGAGAGTAGTCCTACACTTTTAGTAGTTTTTGCTCTCTTTGTTCATGGTACACTAATGAATCACTGTGGGGTCCTTGGTGCTTTCTGACCTTGGCTCTGTTCCTGCAGAGGTTTCATTACTCAACTGGGTTCATGTTTTCTTGCAGACATTTCATTACCCGACTAGCTAAGTTCCCAACTATCATCAGTGCACTCAGTTCAACCCTGAGCTACAAATATTCTCATGAATGAAGGCAAAATATACGTGTCCCAGGATAATGTTGCAGGATCCAATCTGGGTCGGTCACTGAGATGAGAGGTTTACTTTTGGACTTGTGCTGGAGCCCATCCTCAGGGAAGTTCTCTCTACTTTAATGTGTTCTTTGGATTTTTCTAGGTGTTGTATTTATGTCGTGCTGTCATGCCCCCATCGGAGCCTGAATCTGCGGAGGACGATGAGCCGGAGCTGGAGCCTACGGAGATTGAGGGGGCGGCTTTGTTGGCTTCGGAGGAATTTGAGGAAGAGCAGGCCAAGGCAGCCCAGGGCCCCTCAGGATTGGGACGGCTTGTTCGCAGGGAGGAACGGGGACAGGATGACTGAAAGAGGACAAGCAGTGGATATGAGGAACAACAGAGCTCAGGCGATGAGCAAGGACCACCCCCTCCTGATCCCCGAGCATGGAGAATGGAGAGAAGGAGGGAACAGCGCAGGCTGACCCAACGACTTGGGAGGAGAGCACTCCGCCCCTCTTCACAAGGCACACCTGGGGACTGAGATTTAAGGAGATGGTGTGGGGAGGGGTGTTTGTCAGGAACAAACACTGAATTGGTAGAGTTTGGTGTGCCGGTACAGACATTTGGAGTTTGCAGGACTTTCTTCTTCCTGACTTCGTGGAGTCAGTACCTTGTTCCTGATTACATGGACTCAGTACCTTGTTCCCTACTTTGTGGACTCATTGTTCCTTGTTTCGTGGACTCATTCCCGTTCCCTTGTTTTGCTGGACTGGGCGCAGCCACAGGCTGCCATGTGTGTGTGCACGCGGGCTTTGCTCTGGGACTTGCCAAGAACATGGGAGCATTTGGAGGGAAATTTGGAGCATTAAAAGGGAGTTCAAACTTTCAGCTGGCTGTGTGGCCTTCGTGCCCTGTCCCAGGTCATTACAGGTAAATCAGAACTCCTGTAGACTGACATGTGACCCATTTCCTAGGCTTCAATAATTTCCCTGGCCGAGCAGGTACAAAGATAGCCAGGGAATGATTGAATCCTGAAAATGAGCCCCTTGTCATTCAACAGGAGTGCTGATTTACCACCAGCTTATCAGATAGTTAGGAGCTGAGGACTTGACAGCACAAGGAAACAAGAGTCAATGACTTAATAGCCGGCCATCAACATCCCAATCAACCACACTCAACCAGGTACCATATAAACACGATGCATAGAATAAGCCAAAGTCTACATTCTGGTAGAGAGAAGTTGCCTGAGGATGGGCTCCAGCACAAGTTCAAAAGCTTGGAAGACTAAAATCTTTGGTCCAGATGACCGGCTAGATTAGATCCTGCTACAAATATTCTCTTCTTTCGGGAACACTAATGAAGCCACTAGCAAATTGGATTTCGGAGCACGGTGTAGTTTTGATCGTATTTGGCATACTGACTTCAAAGAAGACATTCTGGGACCAGCTTCTGAAATCCAAATAATTAGAAATTCAAATAAGGTTGTAGCAAACCCCAAAGTTTACAGAGAATAGAAGAATAATAGAGTTGGCTATACATTCCTGTCAGAAGATACTGCCTTTCATAGTAGTATTTTGTTGCCTCCTTCTTATTTCATCTAATTGTTCATTATTCAGGGGTCTCACCAAGGTTTAGAGAATATTAAATTAACTGACCTGGGGCAAAATTGCCTTATCTTTAGGGCAGAACTGATTCTGGATGCTTTCAGATCTGCAATTCTATTATTTTTCCTCCAGCCATAATGTAGTTAAAAAGGAGCTACAATTAATCCTCACGTTTTATTATACAGAACAGAAAGCAGAATAGATGAGCATATAAATGCATCGCACTCCCACTTTTGAATCTGAGCAAATTTTACACTCCATTTCTTGGAAATATTTGGAAACACACACCCACGATGGGAAATGCTAGCACAGCACTTCAGAGAGTTCTCTTTTCATTGACCGGCATTTAAAAATTTAGCATTCTTCTACTCCGAGAAGAAATAGAACAAGAGAAAAGATCGAGAAATTGGCTGCTTGGTTGTAAAAACTTCAACAAAGGAAAGTTTTATTTGGGAGAAAGTTCTATAAATTGTGATAGCTCAATGTATATTGATCAAACCTGAAACAGCTGTAGCATTAGCTAACGAATTAACAGTGGCTGCATTTACACTTCTTAGAACAAGTTGTCATCCTTTTTTAATAAAAATTTTTAACTGAAAGCATTATTTCATCTAAAAATGCACATAATATGTAGCATTCATTTTATTCATTGTTTACATCAGGGGTCCCCAAACTTGGCAACTTTAAGACTTTTGGACTTCAACTCTCAGAATTCTCCAGCCAGGCTGGAGAATTCTGGGAGATGAAGTCCACAAGTCTTAAAGTTGCCAAGTTTGAAGACCTCTGGTTTACCTGTTGCGTTCTCTTCAGAAAGGACAATCAATTAGGGCAGCAGCTAAAAACATAGTAAGAATATCAAATCAAACAAAAAATAATTAAGTTAAAAACAAAAAAACAAAATAGATAAAGTTTTTGTTAATAGCATGCAAACCCTTGGTTAACCCAACTACACATTTTTTTTGCCTGATTTGTTATGGTTCAGCTCCAAAGATAATAATGTTTGTGCGGTCCTTGATGCTCTCTGAGCTTGGTTGTTCTCTTGCAGATGTTTCATTACCCAACTAGGTAACATCATCAGTGCTGGAAGGTAGTAGATTTTGCTATCTGTTTATATGAAAAGAAGGACTAGGGGAGACATGATAGCAGTGTTCCAATATCTCAGGGGCTGCCACAAACAAGAGGGAGCGAAGCTATTCTCCAAAGCACTTGAGGGTAGGACAAGAAGCAATGGGTGGAAACTAGAGAGAGCAAACCCCACTCTCTTTTAGCACTGGTGATTTTACCTTATGAAACATCTGCAAGGAAACAACCAAGCTCAGAGAGCACCAAGGACCCCACAATTCAACTCTGAGCTACAAATATTCTCTTCTATTGGTATAGTAACTTTTTCCTGCCCTTAATCAACTCCTCGTTGAACTTGGCTGAAGCCTCTTTTTGGAAAAATGGAGAGAATGGCCATAAAACAAAACTGCTGATGGAGCCTGGGTGTTCCATAGTTTTAAAAGAATATCAGAACCGTGTCCTTCAGGCCCACCAAATAAGCTTCTGAGAGTAGGAGGTATCTTTCAAAGGGCATCCCGTTCAAATGTTAATATCCAGGTAGGAATATTCAGATATTCAGGCCCAAGTAATGTAGAACATTAAAGGATAAAGCCATTATATCTTAAAAGCAATTGGCAATTAGTGCAAATTTGTTCAACAGGGAGATAATATAGTGCTGATATCATATCTCAGCTGGAAGGTTAGCTATTATAATATAACCTTGATTCAAATGTTCTTCAGGAGTAGCTTCATATACAGATCCCATTGCAGTAATGTAATTATAAGGAAAGCAAGATACAAATAGTTCTCAGCTTATAGCCACAATTGGGGCTGGAATTTCCACTAGTAAACAAGGCAGTTATTAAATGAGTCACAGCTGATTTTTTTAAAATCTTTATTACCACAGTTGTTAAGTGAATCACTGCAAGATTTTAAATAAATCATGCAGTTCTGGCAAAAAAAACCCCCACCCACTGTGGTCAATGGATCTGCTTAATGACTACTGCAGAAGATCAGGCATGGTCACATGGTGATCTGCTTAATGAGTATCATGACTTACAACTGTAATTCCAAGTTCAGTTATGGTCATAAATCGAACATTTCAGAGGTGTGTTTCAGCAGGTTCTGACCACTTCTGGAGAACCGATAGCGAAAATTTTGAGTAGTTCGGAGAACTACACAAAATAATTACACAAATAAGTACCACAAATAATTACAACGATCTAACACAAATTGATTTTACAGAAGATAACGTTGCAAAGGCATTACGCAACCTAAAACCATCTCTATCTATTGGACCTGATGGTCTATGTGCATATTTCTTAAAAAAACTTTCCACAGTCTTAGCTGAACCTCTTAGCATAATCTTTGATAAATCTTTCAGGACTAGCTCCTTACCCAACTTATGGTCACTAGCCACAGTCATCCCTATCTTCAAAAAAGGAGATCCCAGCAACGTCGAAAATTACAGACCAATCTCATTATGTTGCGTCACCTGCAAAGTCATGGAATCAATCATAAACCAATCCATTACCCTCCACCTAGAAACTAACAACCTACTTTCTAACAAACAATTTGGTTTCAGGAAAAAATTATCCTGTAATCTGCAACTCCTACACTGCAAAAACATATGGACTACACAACTCGATCAGGGTAAAGCAATAGACGCAATTTACATAGACTTTTGTAAAGCCTTTGATTCAGTGGTACATGACAAACTACTTCTGAAACTAAAATCTTATGGCATCTCTGGACCCCTACATGATTGGATAACTGCGTTCCTGTCAAACAGACAACAAGT
>QLTV01002718.1:505083-519646 GCA_003457575.1 Thermophis baileyi | reverse complement strand
TATCCTTCCCCCTGGAGTGGGGAGGAAATGGGGATTTTGCAATATCCTTCCCCCTGGAGTGGGATGGGAATGGGGATTTTGCAATATCCTTCCCCCAGGAGTGGGGTGGGAATGGAGATTTTACAGTATCCTTCCCCTGCCATGCCCACCAAGCCATGCCCACCAAGCCACATCATGCCCACCAAGCCACGCCCACAGAACCGGTAGTAAAAAAATTTGAATCCCACCACTGGAACATTTATGTACTGTTACAGGCTGTATCCTAATCAAGAACTTGAAAAGTATTCTGGCATTTCATACACTTACCAACAAAACAAATAGGGTTATACACGAGAGACTAATGTATTAAGTAAAATTCAAGGCCAATTTTATCTTTATATAAAGAATAATTTGGTTGCTCAGTGCAGATTTATAGATCATGACAAATTTATAAATTGAAAAATATTGAATGTCCCCTAGAATTATTTTGAGGTTTTCCATTCCTGCCTTTGTTACCACTGCAAACCAGGACTGAGTTAGCACAAACCTCAATGGGCGTTTTGCTGTGCAACACCTTTGGAATTTTGTTAATACAGGAACTAAGGTAGGTTGCAATAATAATAATGCTGCATCGGCTTGATTTTGTTGTTGGTAATAATTGGATGTGATTTTTCAAACATTTTGTTCGCCCTTCTTATTTTCCCAGTAAATCCCATTCTTTCTTTTGCAATAGAGGCAAAGTGAAATTGAACTGTTTTGGGTTCCCCTGTGTAAAACCTGCGAAAACTCATCTACGGTAGTCGTCTCAAAGCCATTATGTTCTCTTAGGGAAAAAACACTAATAGCACACCATTCTGTTTGCTTCATTTCCCATATATGCCCACTATGGAAAGGTTGGCGCTGCATGGTTGCTGGGATTGACCATATAAATGGACACATCTGAGCTACACTAATGTAGATTAAATAGCTTCAGATTTTCTCTTAAAGGCACAGCCAGTGTCAGCATTGAAATGAATAATTAGAATGAACAATGCTATTAATCCCTGATCTGAAGTCTCTACTAAGCATTGCAGAAACGTAATAATTCTGCAATGTGAAGTAATTCACATTGTGCAATAATTCAGCTCATGTGAAAAATTTAATGGTCTTGGGCTAAGCTGTGAAGAACTGAGCATAATCAATAGTAGAGAATATTTCTAGCTCATTGGTCCTTGGTGCTCTCTGAGCTTGATTGTTTTCTTTCAGACTTTTCACTACCCAATTAGATAACATCATCAGTGCTAGAAGAGAGAGGGGTTTGCTTTCTTTTTATATACAAGAGGCTTGCCCTGTCTGTGTTGATGGGATTGTTCTGGTGATTCCTTGATTAGGCTGTTGTTTACTATTTGTTTATCTGAGTTAGTAGTTCTCTAATTGGGGTGTTGTTTACAGCTTGGTCGTTGGTCTAGTATTACTCTTGCAAATGTTGTTTATTTCTATGTGCCTATTGATGGCTGATTTGTCTGAGTGCCAGGTTTCCAGGGATTCTCTAGCATATTTGGGCTTAAGGGACTCAGTCCATAATTCTAAAAAAATTATCTCCAAAAAGGAGGATCTATTTCAGATTCTCAGAATCTTTCCAATGTTAAAAGGGTTGAATGGACTTATACAACTGCAGGCCAGTTCACCAAGGAGTATTCAGTATGGGATGGTAGAATTCAATATAAAAATATGTGGTTTCTAACTTCATTATTTTTAACCCATCTTCCCCTGAAATTCATTTATCCCCAAAATTCTCAAGTGTTTGAATTTTTCAAAGCAGATCCCCATTTTTCAAAAAAGGCATTAAAGAAAAGTTGTAGAAAATTGCTTATAACCCACAAAGTAATATCCCAAAGTGCATTATATTAGGTGAAATATATAGAGATGCAAAAAATGAAAAACCAAAGCAATTAAAAAAAACAAAAAGTAAATAATATTAGGAAAAATAAAAAAAAAAAAAAAAAAAAAAAAAAAGCCCTGTATATATCTTGTAAAATTGCAATTAAACTACACCCATTTGGAGAAAAATGCATGTAAGGACATCATTTTAGCGCAATGATGCACACGCAACACACAAAACAGAAATAGGATGGACTGAAATTGAAAAAGGAAATGGAAAAAGCAAAAATAAACTGAAAATGCCAAATGTGTCTTTACAAGTAATCCTTGACTTATAACCAGTAAGGTTACGAGAGCACTGAAAAAGTGATTTACAGCCAGTCCTCATACTTATGACCATTGCAGCATTCCCACAGTCGCATGGTCAAAATTTGGGCACTTGGCCACCTACATGTATTTATGATGGCTGCAGCAAGATGGTTGCTTACTTGATCACTTTAAGGCTCTCAACATCATCAACCATGGTATCCTTCTGGATCAGCTGAGAGGATTAGGGGCGAGCAGCATTGTGTTGTGCTGGCTCACTTCCTTTCTCCAGGGTCATTTCCAGTCAGTGTTGATTGGGGGGGAGATCCCACCCTCAACCCCCACTCTGGGGATGCCACAGAATTCAGTGATCTTTCCTATTCAACATCTACATGAGGCCACTGGGCCCAATATACATCTCTATCCCTAACAAATTAAATGATGCCATGGACATCTTATCAATAGCCAGTGCCGTAAGGTTGTGAGGTTCTGCATCGGGGACAACAGGTTTCAGATGAAACCTGGGCAAGATTGAGTGGATTTGGGGACCTGCTGGTTCTAGGACTATGCCATCTTTGGTGTTGGATGAGGTCGCACTATCCCAAACAGACCTAGTACACAATCTTGACATTCTTCTGGAGTCATGACACCTGTTCCAAAGACAGGTGGCAGTCATGGTTTGAAGGGCTTTATATTGTGCCAGTTGTGCCCATTCCTAGATCCAATCTCTCTGCTCATGGTTACTCATGCCCTCGTCATCTCCTGATTGTCTACTGTAATGTGCTCTACATAAGGCTGACCTTGAAGGCTATCTAGAAGCTTCAGCTAGTGTGGAATGCTATGATGTAGGCAATTATGCATGCCTAGTCTAGAATATCACACACTATACCTCTGCCCCATGAGTTATTTTGTTTTCTGACTGCTTTGAAGTCAAATTCAAAGTGCACAGTTATTTAAGAGACCACCTCTTGATTATATTTGCCTGTCTCTTTCAGATCAACTGAAGAGGCATCTACAGGTCCTATTTGCTAGGGAGCTACACTTGGTGGATCCCAGGAAGGAAACTGTCTTATAGCTCATCCTCCCTGCCCCCCCCCCCCATCCAGAAGTGAGGCTGGTTCAATTCCTGTTGATTTTCCAGAAGTCCTTTAAAACCTAGTTATGACATCAGACTTGGGGCCCCAGGGGACAGCAAGGAGTCATGCTGGCACAATGGTTAGAATGCATATTGCAGGCTAATTCTGCTGAGTGCCAGCAGTTTCGATCCTGACCAGCTCAAGGTTGATTCATCCTTCCATCCTTCCAAGGTCGATAAAATGAGGACCCAGATTGTTGGGGGAGCAATATGCTGACTGTAAACCGCTTAGAGAGGTCTGTAAAGCACTATGAAGCGGTATATTCAATAGCAATAGCAAGCGATTGCTATTGCTATTGTTACTGAGGTGGCTCTATTGCTGTGAACATCTGCAGTCCTCTCTTAGTGTTTGTGATGTTTAAAAATATTTTTAATAATAATTGTTTTTACATGTCAGCTGTTTTATGGTTTGTCCTGTATCACACAGAGATGAAAAGCCACATAAATTGAATCTATGGGTGGGTGGATGGATGGATGGATGGATGGATGCATGGATGGATGGATGAACAAATCACACATTCTGCATGGATTACAAGTGTCACAGACAAAGATAGTACATAAATGTAAATTAGAACTAATTCCAGCTTTTTGTGTTATCAGGTTCCCCCACCCCTCCCCATGGATTCATCTCTTTTAGTTTACAGTAGCTGAGTTTCTGTTTTCTTAACAGTCAGCTGCATCCAAGCATCCTTTTCTGCTAAAGTCTGTAATGGAAGTTGTATCAATGCTTGAGTGCCCACACGCAGTAGCAGAATTTATGTGTTTATTTCTAAGAATAACTGAAACAGGTGGATACACAGAGAAGCACCCAAATGTTCTGTGAGGTCAGTAAGGGATTAAGAAGGGGAATAGAATGAAACAAAATGTACAAGCACAGAGAAAATGCTTCTTTAATTATATCTTGTTTTCTGTTCTTGTCAGGAAGAACATGTGTTTTAAACTAAAAAAAAATCTGTTTCATAAAACAGAATCAAAGTTATAAGCTTAAGCACATCTGCTGGAGTATATCCACTGAATTTCATTCGACATTTGTAAATAAACCTCCCTAGTAGGTTTCTCTCATGGTGCATTGATTATCTCAGGTTGAGGTGATCAGATAAATGTAAATAAAACTATAGGGTAATGCAGTGTTTCTCAACCTTGACGGTCTCCAAGAATCAGACACGATTGAGCAGAAGGAAAAAAACATGAGTAGTAGTTCACACCCAAAACATATGAAATAGCTCACACATTTGGACAACATCTTGGATGGCATGTTTATCTATGTACTACTAAACCTCTTCTGTCTGTTTGTCACTTCTAGTTAGCCCAGTGGTGGCGAACCTATGGCACGTGTGCCAAAGGTGGCATGCAGAGCCCTCTCTGTGGGCACGCGCGCCATTGCCCCAGCTCTGTCACGCATGCACACATGCGCGCATGCCTCCCACGGCCAGCTGGTCTTCGAGTCTCTGCCACACATGCACAGGGCGCACTCATGCATGTGCCCACGCCTTGCAGTTTGTGCACACGTGTGCACTTTGGGCACTCAGTGCCTAAAAGGTTCGCCATCACTGAATTAGCCCAAAAGGTGCATTATATCACAATTATTTTTGAATCAAGGTACCTCAAACATAAAGAATGTGCAAAAAATAATAATAATTCAGGACTCATTATTCTTGTGCAATTGAACTTTCCACAACATTCACACCAATTTTATTTGCAAAATTCTAGCCATTGCAGCATCCATGTGGTCAAGTGGTTGTGATTTCTGATGCTCCCTGGCAGCTTCTTACAATCAAGGTGAATAGGAGGCCAACAGGAGGTCGGGAGTTACCGTATTTCCACTCCTGGTGCATTATAACTGCAATCATTTTTGAATCAAGGTTCATTTTCAAACCAAACCAATAGCAATACGATTCAGGAAAGTTCATACTGGTCACTGCCTTTCTTTCTAAAGGTTGACCCAATGTATCAAAGGTTGGTACATTGGGATACTGCTGTTTGGATGTGTTGGAAACCATTGGGATGTTGCTGTTTCCATGTGTTGGAAACCTTTGCAGAAAGATGGACCTGAGACCAAACAATTGCAGGAGCTGTGAAATAATCTTCGTAAATAGAGCTGAATCCACGGACTTCCCATTTCTGGTTCCTTCATTTTCCCTTAAAATTGGCCACATGTCACCCATACCTGCTGCAAAAGTTCAAGTTCAAGAAAAATCTGCATCGTCATCCAACCAAATCGGAGATTTTATAACATTAATATGTATGTTGGACCCAAATGAGAATTCTGGCAAAATATAAAGATGCTTTGATTTTTGTTTTCTTCATCTGTGCCTGAATGCTAAATGTGTAGAATAAATTTATTCTGGAAAGGGGAGGAAGAAAAACAGACAGAGTTGTTCCTAAGGGTAATTCAGCAGAAAATAAATGTGCAATGTTGAATCCACCAGGTCATCATCTGCCGAAAATCACCCTTAAATCCCAGTAGGGTCTGAGAACCGAAAGACAGCATGAAATTTTAATCAGAGGGAGATTTGCCTCTTGTAGGAAGCTTATTTTCAAAGTAGAAAACCTTGATGATTTCAAAGGGAGATGTAATCCTTGAAAAGACGTAGATTGGAACCAGGAAGCAAGAATTGCTTTCAAAACCTTGGCGGGTGGGGTGGAATAAGGCCAACTAGCTAAGGCAAATAGAAGTGAAGGCTGCTTGAAAAATTTCCCTCTCTTTGATACTTTAAGCCTTAAATTGCATTGTGGAATCTCCACTATTTCCAGGGTGCTTAAAGCGAAGGCATTTGTCCGCTCTACAAGACTTTCCTGTAGATAATGCTAACATGTGAAACGTTGCTTCTGGAGTCATTATGTCTCAGGAATATTGCTGGGGTGCTTCAAATGGCAGAACGGGTAGTCCTTGACTTATGACCATCATGGGGCCTACAACTTTGGTTGTAAGTCTTTGCAGTCATTAAGCAGGTCACCAAGTGCCCTGACAGATTTTTATGACTATTTTCATTTTATGACTGTTTTCATGACTAAGGCAATCACCATGGTTATAATTGCATCATGTGGTTGTTAAGTGAATCCAACATACCCAATGGGTGGAGGGAGTTGGTTTGTTTTCTGCTGGAAAAGGGCAAAAGATAATAATAATCACAAATTGAGGTCACATGACCGCAAGATGCTGCAACTGGTTGTAAATGTGAGCCAATTGTCAAGAGCATGAAATGCTAATCACATGACCATGATCTTTTTTGTGGGGGGAACACTGGCCTGCAGCTTTGATGCACTCAATAGAATCCTATTAAGTGGGTAGTGTGGGAAGTGTAGGAAGATGTTTTCCTTCCACAGATTTTTTTAGAGAAGGCTTTTAAAATTCTGTAATATTTATTTTATTGGTGTATTAAAGCATGCTTTAGAAGCATATTGCGCTAAAGGTAGAGTTGGAACGGACCTTCAAGGACGTCTAGTCCAAGGGTGTCAAAGTCAAGGCCTGGGAGTCAGATCCGGCCCGCGGGGTGCTTAGATCTGGCCCGCAGGGTCGCCATGGAAACAGCGAAGGACCAGCCTGTGGTGCCTCTGCCAGTGAAAACAGAGCTTGGGAGGGCCACATGCAGCCCTCCCGAGCTCTGTTTTTGCTGACAGAGTGTTGCAGGAGGCTGTTGCAGCCGAAAATGGAGCCCGCGAGGGCTGCAGTACTCCCCAGCCAGGGGTGGGTTCTAACTTACCTCGCTGCTGGTTCGCTTCCTCCCGCGCCACGTGGTTGCGCCGCGTGCGCATGTGCAGTGCCGAAAAATCCAAAAAAAAATCCAAAAAAAAAAAGAAGGGCAGAAGAAAATTCAAAAAAATTCAAAAAAATAATAATAAAAAAAGATGGCACCGCCCACAGACCGGCACCGACCGAACCGGATCCGTGACATCTTTGTGACGTCATGAGCAGATCATTACCGGTTCGGGCGAACCGGTCTGAACCAGGAGGAACCCACCTCTGTCCCCAGCTCCATTTTCGCTGACAGTGTTGCAGGAGGCCATAGAATCCGAAAATGGAGCTTGTGAGGGCCGTGGGCAGCACTCCCCAGCTCCTTTTCGCTGGCAGAGGGTTGCAAAAGGCCGTCCCAGTCGAAATAGAATAGAATAGAATAGAATAGAATAGAATAGAATAGAATAGAATAGAATAGAATAGAATAGAATAGAATAGAATAGAATAGAATTTTTTATTGGCCAAGTGTGATTGGACACACAAGGAATTTGTCTTGGTGCATATGCTCTCAGTGGCAGAGGGTTGCAGGAGGCCGTCACATCTGAAAATGGAGCTTGGGAGCTCGTTTTCGCTTGCAGAGTGCTTGGGCCACCACCGGCGCCCCCAACACAAGTGACGTTGAGCTGGCCACACCCACCCGGCTCCCCAAGGTCAAACACAACTCTGATGCGACCCTTAATGAAATTGAATTTGACACCCCTGTTCTAGTCCAACCTTCTGCTCAAGCAAGACTCTTTCTACCATTCCAGACAAATGGTTGTCTTTTGAAAACCTCCAGTGATGTAACACCCACAACTTCTGGAGGCAAACCATTCCACTGATTAATTGTTCGCACTATCAGGAAATTTCTCCTTAGTTTTAGATTGGATCTCTCCTTGATAAGCTTCCATCCATTACTTCTTGTCTTGCCCTTAGGTGCTTTGTAGAGGCAAAGCCTTCTGCTTTTGATTAACAAGAGGTCCTTGGATATTGTCTGAGCCTTAAAAAGTTGCAATTAATCTGGAGTTAAGCTGCATATCCATGCAGAGGGTTGTAACGCTAGTGGATTCTCGTTTCTCTTTCTCTGTTTTAGGATCAAGAAAATACTCCCTTCAATGGAGCAAAGAAACTCCATTGATTCTCTGATGTTAATCAAGCCAGATCATGTCCACTTCAGAAGAGCACTGTACTCTTGGTTTTGGGTTATATATTGGTTTTGGGTTGTATATATATTTGTAAATGTTGGATTGTATAGGAGTGTGTGTGTGTGTGTGTGTGTGCGTGTGCGTGCGTGCATGCTTGGAGATGTCTGGAGATGCCCTGGTGGTTTTCTTGGCAAGGTCTTTCAGAAGTGGTTTGCCATTGCTTCCTTCCTATGGCTAAGAGAAAGTAATTGGTCCAAGGTGACCCAGCTGGCTTTGTTCCCAAGACGGGAGAAATACTCACGATCTCCTGATGCCTTAACTCAGGGGTGTCAAACTCAAGGCCCGTGGGCTGGATCCGGCCTGCAAGGTGCTTAGATCTGGCCTATGGGGCTGCCCTGGAAACACTGAAGGACTGGCCCGTGGGGACTCTGCCAGCAAAAACGCAGCTCGGGAGGGCTGTGCGCAGCCCTCCCGACCTCAGTTTTCAGCTGCGATGGTCTCCTGCAGCCCTATGCCAGCAAAAACAGAGCTCAGGAGGGCCATGTGCGACCCTCCCGAGTTCCGTTTTTGTTGGCAGAGTGCTCAGGCCACAGGTGCACCCGACACGAGTGACTTTGAGTTAGCCACTCTCACACTGGCCACGCCCCCTGCCCCCAGCCCCAGGTTAACACAACCCTGATGCGGCCCTCAATGAAATCGAGTTTGACACCCCTGCCTTAACTACTACACCAAACTAAATAAACAAATGTTCTGTGTTCTGTATTCTGAGCCAATAGAGAACAAGTCTATGTCACTTTGTACTTGCATTTGCCTTCAGCCATGTGAGTAGATCCTTGTTGTAACTGGAATGTTATATTACAGGTAGTCTTTGACTTACAGCCACAATTGAGCCCAAAATTTCCATTGCTAATCAAGATAGTGATTATGGGAGTTTTGCCCTATTTTACAATCTTCTTTGTCAAAATGGTTAAGTGAATTGCTGCAGTTGTTAAGTTAGTAACATGGTTGTTAAGTGAATCAGGCTTCCCCATTGACTTTGCTTGTCAGAAGGTCTCAAAAGGGGATCACGTCAGAGGTGGGTTCCTGCCAGTTCGGACCGTTTCTTTAGAACCGGTAGCGGGAATTCCCACCCCCACCCCCCGCTCGCCAAACCGGCAGCGATGGCCGGCTGGACATGCCCCCAAACCGGCTCTCTCGGCAGTGCCATAGGCGGCGCCATCTTGTTTTTTCAGCACTGCGCATGCACGCGCGTGGCACAGGAGGAAGCGAACCGGCAGCGAGGTAAGTTAGAACCCACCCCTGGATCATGTGACCCCGGGACACCACAACTGTCATAAATACTTGCCAGTTGCCAAGTGTCTGAATTTTGATCATGTGACCATGGGGATGCTGCAACTGTTGTAAGTGTGAAAACCAATCACAAGTCACTTTTTTCAGTGCTGTTGTGACTTTGAACAGTCACTAAATGAATGGTTGAAAGTCAAGGACTGCCTGTATTTAATTTAACAACCTGTAATATATTAAGGGAAATGCCTCACAATGATTCTTCCTTTTATACAAGTATGGAAGAGAACAGTTTGAAAGTACCACTCTATAAATCCTTAGTAAGACCACATCTGGAATACTGCATCCAGTGTTGGTCACCACATTACAAAAAAGATGTTGAGACTTTGGTGCAAAGTGCAAAGAAGAGCAACTAAGATGATTAAAGGCCTGGAGACCAAAACGTATGAAGAACCGGTTTTGTGGGCGCAGCTTGGCGGGCGTGGTGTGGCTTGGTGGGTGTGGCTTGGTGGGCGTGGCAGGGGAAGGATACTGTAAAATCTCCATTTCCTCCCCACTCTAGGGGAAGGTTACTGCAAAATCCCCATTTCCTCCCGATCAGCTGGGACTCGGGAGGCAGAGAATAGATGGGGGCGGGGCCAGTCAGAGGTGGTATTTACCGGTTCTCCGAACTACTCAAAATTTCCACTACTGGTTCTCCAGAACTGGTCAGAACCTGCTGAATCCCACCTCTGATGGAAACTCATCAAGGAGAGAAGCAACCTGGAATGAAGGAGAAACCGTTAAGAATTAACAGTGAGAACAATCAACCAGTGGAACAACTTACCTCCAGAAGTTGTGGGTGCTTCATCACTGGAAGTTTTTAAAGAAGAGACTGGACAGCCACTTGTCTTGAATGGTATAGGGTTTCCTGTTTGAGCAGGGGGTTAGACCAGAAGATCTCCAAGGTCCCTTCCAACTCTATTCTGATTAAATGTGTTTTTAATGGTTATCTTCATTTTGTTTTAGTCTTATCTTTTGTGGGTTGGATCAATAGAATGGAATTATTACTCCCTAACAATGCATTCAGCTTTATCCACAGAGTCTTAGTTGCACTGCCTTTTTTGACCACTCCTCCTCCCTGCACACATTTCTTGATACCACTGGTGGCACTTTTTAGCAATCTTCTAATTTGATCAACAGTTAAAAGTAAAACTACATTTATTCTTACAAAGAACCGTAAACTCTTAAATTTTCTTCAGGATGATGGAAGTAAATATCATAAGGATGCATTATTTAAGATTAAATGCCAATGCAAATCTTATTTAGAAAAGGCAAATTACTCAAAACTTGGTTAAACGACTCACGTTTTCCTGCATCTCAGAAATATATGAAATATTTTCCATCTGCCTTAAATGCTCATGGGACCCAGGTTTAGGTCTTATGAAAGCTGTATTTCATCTTCACTTCAATTTCATACATACAGGGGGGCTTAGTGCTGCGGGATGCTGTCAGCTCTTTTACATCGGCAGAGGAGACCCAGGAAAGAAAATAATTATGTGCTTTTGGGCCATTACACTCACAGTTGCAAAACAATCTTGCTCAGCAACTCCATCACCAAACACAAATTGACTTTCCAGCTGTTTCGGAAGATGGTTTTGTCTAGACGAGGGATGCCATCTGGAGTAGAAGCGGAGAGGGTGTGTAGGATATCCTGCCCCCTCCTTTCCACATTTCATTTTATTCTTGGGAGTAGGAGGAGGGGGAAAAGAAAAGTGTCCTTCGGTTTCCCAAAAGCTTCTTTTTGTTCTTCAAAGAGGCTTTCATTTTGCTTCCTAACTTGTGAGAAATTCATTGAATGATAACCCAGCCTCAAAACTCCTAGAACATGAAAGGAAGAATTGAACCAAGCTGAGAATATAATGTTTTCAATTGCAAATTCTGATTATCAGAAGAGGAGAAAAACGATCAAGTAAATAAAAAATGGCAAGGCACTACACCACCAACACCCATTTTACTTATTTATTTGTATAATTTATTATTATTATAACTTAAGGCAGCAAACTTATCTAATATTTTTTCTCCTCTTAATATAATATAATAACAGAGTTGGAAGGGACCTTGGAGGTCTTCTAGTCCAACCCCCTGCTTAGGCAGGAAACCCTACACCACTTCAGACAAATGGTTATCCAACATCTTCTTAAAAACTTCCAGTGTTGGAGCATTCACAACTTCTGGAGTCAAGTTGTTCCACTGATTAATTGTTCTCACTGTCAGGAAATTTCTCCTTAGTTCTAAGTTGCTTCTCTCCTTGATTAGTTTCCACCCAATGCTTCTTGTCCTGTCCTCAGATGCTTTGGAGAATAGCTTCACTCCAGTGGGTTCTAAAACCCTTTACTACCGGTTCGCACGCATGCGTGCGACGCTTCTCTGCAGAAGCGTCTCAGGCGGGTGGGAGGAGCGTCCCGGGTGGGTGGGCGGAGCCCCACCACCAGCGCTACCGGTTCTTAGAACCGGGCCGAACCGGGAGCAACCCACCGCTGCTTCACTCCCTCTTGTTTGTGGCAGCCCCTGAGATATTGGAACACTGCTATCATGTCTCCCCTAGTCCTTCTTTTCATTAAACTAGACTCCTCCTCATATTTTCCCCACAACAACTCTATGAGGTTGGGTTGAGCTGAGAAAGTGGGACTGGCCAAAGGCTTTCATGTCTAAGGCAGAACTAGAAATCACCATCTCCTGGTGATTGGCCCAAAATTACCCAGCTAACGTTCATGCATAAGGTGGGTCTAGAACTCACCGTCTCCTGATTTCTAGGCCAGCGCCTTAACCATTAGACCAAACTGATGATTGATTGATGATGGTAATGATGATGATGACAGTGTCTCAATTTTCTTACAGGAGTTCAAGGTCTTTGATTGACCCAAAGTCACCCAGCTGGCTTTCATGTCTAAGGCGGTACTAGAACTCATAGTCTCCTAGTTTCTAAGCCAACATCTTAACCACTAGACCAAACCGATGTGATGATGATGATGATGACGACGATGACATCTCACTTTTCCTATAGACTTTCAAGCTTCCATGATGCAGTATTTCCTTAACTGCAATTCTGCCACACCTTTTCCTCAGAATGTGCAACATCAGCAAAACACAAAAGCACACTGAATGCATAGTCCTTTGCAATCAATATTTATCAAAATCCTGACCCGTTTCCCAGATCTGGAGATTCTTTAAAAATAATCCACTTTAGAATTGCTTTTAATGATGATTTATACTTGCATACAGGCATATCACTGAAGCAAGAGGCACATAATACAATGCGCTTTTGTGTCCTATGTATGTATCCATTTGAAATAAAATAATCTTTGAAAGAGCCGAGGTGGCGCAGTAGTTAGAGTGCAGCACTGCAGGCTACTTCAGCTGACTGCTAGCTGCAGTTCGGTGGTTCAAATCTCACCGGCTCAAGGTTGACTCAGCCTTCCATCCTTCCGAGGTGGGTAAAATGAGGACCCAGATTATTGGGGGCAATATGCTGATTCTGTGAACCGCTTAGAGAGGGCTGTAAAGCACTGTGAAGCGGTATATAAGTCTAAGTGCTATTGCTAAGTGCTATTGCTATTGCTAAATCCAGTTCTCTGTGAATTTAATAATTCTATATATCTGAAGTGGGAGGAGAAACACAACTTCTTGCAAGCAGCAAAAATGTCTTCAGCCCGACGATGCCCTTGGCCATTTTCCACCAACCTTTGATCTCTTGTTATTTAAATGAACCAGCAAGCCCCAGATAATTTAAAACTCATAGCTGAAAAGATATTTGGAAACATAAATCCGCAGATTTTATCTACAGCTAGAGAGTTTCAAAATAAATGAAATGCTGCTGAAGGTCCTGTACATACAGACGTTTTTTTAAAAAAAATATATAGCAGTTTACTGATAGTTGGAATCAAACTAGGAGGTTGGAGTAACTAACATTTTGAGAAACTCAAGAGTCTAGCTGCAGATTTTTACACTATAGGTACAGGTAGCCCTCAACTTACGACCACAATGAAATCCAAAATGTCTGTTGTTAAGTGAGACATTTCTTAAGTGCCCCATTTTACGACCTTTCTTGCCACAGTTATTAAGTGAATCACTGCAGTTGTTAGTAACACAGCTATTAAATGAATGTGGTTTCCCCAATGACTTTGCTTGTTGGAAGGTCGCGAAAGGGGATCATGTGACCCCAGGACACTGCAACCGTCATAAATATGAGTCAGTTGCCAAGCATCTTAATTTTTATCATGGGACCACGGGGAATGCTGCAATGGTCGTCAGTGTGAAAACAGTCATAAGTCACTTTTTTCAGTGCTGTTGTAACTTTGAACGGTCACTAAGGGTCACTAAACAAACTGTTGTAAGTTGAGGATTATCTGTAGTCATTGACTTATGACCAGTTGCTTAGCAACCATCAAGTTAGAACAAACGTCCCTTCAGGCTACTTATAACCCAGATTCAATGATGGTCACTGTTCGTCCGGGGTGATGTGACCGAATATTGAGTACTCGGAAACCTGGCCACATTTTCCAGCATTTATAGTGGCCCAAGTGACATGACTCCATTTTATGACGGTTTCACTGAATTATTTCTGGTTTTTGACAAAACTGTGCCATAGCAAACAATGACTGCTGTTATGTTCTAACTGTTTCAACTGTGTTGCATGGTTCCAACCAGGTCCAGCGTTTGAGCGGGAAAAAGCTCAAACGCTATTGGCTGGTCTGTCTGACAGCTCCCTATAAAAGGGCAAGCTGTCAGACTGCTCTTTGCTGGTTGCTTACACAAGAGCTGAAATAAAGAGCTGCTTTGGAAGTCTGTCTCCTGTCATCTACAAGAGCTGAAATAAAGAGCTGCTTTGGAAGTCTGTCTCCTGTCATCTCTACCCACTATCTAACAGTGGCGACGAGGGCTTGGGCCAGGAGAACTGTGACTAGTTTCTTCAGCACTTTCAACCAGCCAGGCAGACATCTTCCTGCCTCCTTCTGCCGCTATGTCCACCTTCCACCCGCCGGCGCTTTTCGACCCGACCAGGGAGAAATGGGACTCCTACATGCGGCGATTCGACTGCTTCCTGGAAGCAAACGATATGCTGGGTCTGACCGACAACCGCAAAAGAGCTGTGTTCTT
>QLTV01002718.1:483904-502514 GCA_003457575.1 Thermophis baileyi | reverse complement strand
CGGCCGTGGAGCCGTGGAGGCCACACCCAGTACCTTCCAGGAGCTTCCATGCTCGAGCCCCGGAGCGGCAGCAGACCTGTCCGCACAGGCCGCTGCCTCACCACCAACTGAATTGCGCAGGTCTAGTAGGACGCCCCGCCNCCTGGCCGCACAGTCCGCTGCCTCACCGCCATCTGAATTGCGCAGGTCTAGTAGGGCTTCAAAACGCCCCGCCTACCTGCGTGATTACGTATGCTGGACAGCTCCATCCAGGAGGGGAGGGGTGTTATGTTCTAACTGTTTCAACTGTGTTGCATGGTTCCAACCAGGTCCAGCGTTTGAGCGGGAAAAAGCTCAAACGCTATTGGCTGGTCTGTCTGACAGCTCCCTATAAAAGGGCAAGCTGTCAGACTGCTCTTTGCTGGTTGCTTACACAAGAGCTGAAATAAAGAGCTGCTTTGGAAGTCTGTCTCCTGTCATCTCTACCCACTATCTAACAACTGCAGCATCCACTTAGCAACCATGCTGTTTGTTTTGTGACCATGGTGTTTGCTTAACTAGAGGTGGTAAAAATTGGATCAGTTATGTGAATAACCCGTTTTCTGACCATCACAAATTATGATCATAGTGAGCAGGATCCATTACAGTCCTATGTCAAGGACTACATGTAAGACATTTTATTAGTAGGTCTAAGCATTTTTGAGCTTCAGTTCCCAACAGTATGTGTATGATTGAAAAAGTGCTAACTGAATTTTAGCTTCCAGAAACTAACATATCCTTCCTCTTACAATGCTAACAATTTGAAAGAAATCTTAATGGAGACTTAAAAGAACTCATTAAAAAAAAAGTCAATATGGATTTTGAAAAATCTGGGTTAGCTTCAAATATTACAAAAAGATGCCAAGCGTCAGGTGAATTTTCAGTTGACAGTGAAGAAGTGAACTTTTTTTTTTCTTCCTGGACTCAAGAATAGGGAAAAACAGACAATGTGCTGGAGATACAAAGAGGGTGCTAATACCGAATAACCGAGTTGGAGGGTATTAAATCCTTAACGCGAGGGGAAAGTAACTGAGGCGAGCCAGGATGTGAATCAGAACAGGCCTTTATTAAGGCTAACACAATAACAGCAGGTATAACAGCAGAACAGCTCCGTAACAGCCAGCGAAAGCCCGTTGCGTCTGACAGCTCTTTTATAGCTGGCTGTCAGATGCGCCAGCCAATGGGAAGGCTCTAAACTCCCGCTCTCAGGCAGCTCGCGTCGTAGCCAATCAGAGAGGTTCCCAGGCAGACTTGCTCGTCCTGAGGGGACGAAGCAGAGGGGATCTTAAAGGTCTTCCAGTCCAGCCTCCTGCTCAGACGGGAGACCCTACACCAGGGGTGTCAAACTCGATTTCATTGAGGGCCGCATCAGGGTTGTGTTTGACCTCGGAAGGCCTGGGTGGCCGAGGGTGGGCGTGGTCATGGTGGGCATGGCCGGAGTGTGCCTGGTCATGATTGGCATTTGATACTTTTTATTTCTAAATTTATACCCCATTCTTTAATAGTAAATTGCTTTTCCAGGCAGAAAACCTATTTATACTATTGTATTTTTATTATTCAACTAATAATAAAAATACAATAGCATAAATAACATGATAATACAAGATAATACAGCAGAGGTAAATTTCCAGGATAGTAAATAGAAATGGCTGCCAATTATAGATTGTTGATTGTAGATTAAATGGACCTACAGTATGTAAAATCTGGCATTAAAGTGTAGTATTAACATAGGATGTTGCTTGTTTTCTATCCAGATCAGGCACTTATTTGAGGCCACATAATTGTAATCCAATCCAATTCAGTCCTCCTGCAGCACTCTGCCGGCCGAAAACGGGCCGTGCGGGGGCCACATGTGGCCACTCCGCAGTCCATTTTGGCCGGCAGAGGCACCAAGGGCCGGTCCTTTGATATTTCTGGCCCGGCCCTGTGACCCAGATTTAAGTGGACCATGGGCCAGATCCAGCCGGCGGTCCTTGAGTTTGACACCCCTGCCCTACACCATTCCAGACAAAGGGCTGTCCAATCTCTTTTTGAAATCTTCAGTGATTTCACTTGAAATTTCACAGAAAATTTCTCCTTAATTCTAGGTTGGCTCTCTGTTTGATAAGCTTCCATCTGTTATTTCTTGTCCTGCCCTGAGGTTCTTTGAAGAATCAGCCAATTTCCCCACCCACCCACCCCCGCCTTCACCTCTGTGACAGCTCCTCAAATATTGGCAGATTACTATCATATCACCCTTAGTCCTTCTCTTCATTAGATTAACTATACCTAGTTCCTTTAACTGTTCATCATATGCTTTAGTCTCCGGTGCCCTCTGCACTCTTTCTAGAGTCTCAACATCTTTTTTATATCATAGCAACCAAAACTGGATGGAATATTCCAAGTGTCTTACCAAGGCATTATAAAGTGGCACGAACATTTCACATAACCTTGATACTATCCCTCTCTTGATGCAGCTTAGGACTGCATTGGCTTTTTCGGCAGCTACAACATACTGCTAGCTCATACTTAAATGGTTATTCACTAGGACTGCTAGATCCCCCTCACAGTCACTGCTGTTGAGCCAGGTACCACCTATTCTATACCTATGCAATTGTTTTTTCTCACCTAAGTATAAAACCTTATTTTTCTCACCACTGAACAGCATTTTATTGGATATGGCCCAGTGTTCAAGTCTGTTGAGATCCTTCTGGATCTTGAGTCTGTCTTCTGAAATGTTGGCTATTTCCTCCAGTTTGGTGGCATCTGCAAATTTGATGAGTTCCCCCTCTATCCCTTCATCTAAATCATGAACGTGATAGATTTTTCTTCTTCTTTGATTTAAGAATAGAGAAAAAGCAGGAAATGTGCTGGAGAAACAAAGAAGATACCAATCCTAGGGATGAAAGCAGTAGGAAAACATAGACAAGAAAATGACAACAAAGATCTGGATCGTTAAAGCCATGATTACTCTCATAGTAAACACAACTGTGAACACTGGACTTGGAGTCATAGCAAGAGCTACCTTCAAATTCTAGATTTGGAGATGGCAACAAAATACCATGGACCACAAGAAGAACCAACCAATCAATCCTGGATTAAAGAAAAGCTGGCTGCTCCTAAGGCTATGATTTGTAAGTGGATACTCTGAGCTTTCACCTGTAGAGCTGACAGCCCAGGTTCGAGATCCAAGCTCCAGGGAACAGGGTGAGCTCCTATTCCTTGCCCCAAACTCCTGCCCACTTGGCAATTTGAAAGCATGCAAATGTGAATAGATAAATAGGTACCACTTCAGTGGGAAAGTAACAGCATTCCCTGTGCCTCAGGGTATAGCCATGCTTGCCACCTGACCATGGAAACTGTCTTCAAATAATGCAAGCTCCCTTGACCAAGAAATGGAGATAGCAATAGCAATAGCACTTAGACTTATATACCGCTTCATAGTGCTTTACAGCCCTCTCTAAGCGGTTCACAGAGTCAGCATATTGCCCCCAACAATCTGGGTCCTCATTTTACCCACCTTGGAAGGATGGAAGGCTGAGTCAACCTTGAGCCGGTGAGATTTGAACCACCGAACTGCAGCTAGCAGTCAGCTGAAGTAGCCTGCAGTGCTGCACTCTAACCACTGCGCCACCTCGCAGATGAGCACCGTGCCCTAGAGTTGGACATGACTGACAGGGAAATCTTTATCTTTTTACTCACAAAGTTTGGGCTATATAATGCAAGTGAATGGTAGACTAGAAGAAATAACAATTCTTGAAAGGCCAATGGAAGTAGAAGATAATTACAATGAAGAAACTGGATGGATGAGATCAAAGATAAATTACAGTAGCCAAGGAAGTGCTGTAAATCACTACTAGAGATAGATTAAGAAGCTGAGTGTTTGCCCAAACAATCAGCAGGAATTAAGTCCAACTTAATGGAACCTAACTAATTATACCAGTTAATATAATTTCCACAAGCTACAACCTGTATGTATAAAAACTCATGATATTACCAGACAGCTTTAGTGCTGAAGCTGTGATTGGCATGAGTCTTCCAGCTCAGTGCATGTTCCTACAGCTTGTAAACAGGTGCAGTGTGTACTGTAGTTCTATGTTTTTCTTACACAGAAATGATTCCCAGCAGAAAGAGTAATGCGTAAAAAAATGGGTTATCTATGTCACTAAAGGGAAAATTTAATTATTCCAACATGCCAGATGTTGAATCTAGTTTCTCCCATGTTTCTCTGCAATGTTTCCGCCATTGGAAATTTGCTGCTGCAAAATAGACGTGTCTACCTGAAATTCATTCATGCAACATTACTGTTCCCATATTGTGATATACAGTCATTAAAATAGTCTTCAGCAAGGTTAATCCTTTGGATTCAAGTCTAGAAGGGGGAGAATTTATATTTTCTTATGCGCAAATCTATATTTTTGGGTAGCCCTTTCCGTTCTTTGGAGGGTTATACACACAGGTGCACAAATACATCTGATTTAAATATTATTTGGCCAATGGCTGAAAAGCTTCCATCTGTTTCATTTTCCTTCCTTTGGACATAGCCTAACATTAGCAAAGCAGCATTTAATATCTGCCAGAGTTCTAATCAGTTCTCAGTGGATGATGCTAGCAACTAATTCCAAACCACACCACAAACTGAATTAGAGCAAACTTCTACCCTACCAAATACTGTGGGAAAAGAAAAAGGGTATCAACATACCTTCTTCTTTTTTTTTAATTCCAAGAAGAGAGAAGTGAATAAAAAATGCAGCAGTTTAGGTGAATGGCTTAGGAAGGGGATTGGCTATATCATTCTCCAATGGGCGATTCAATGTTATGCCAGGTGTCAGGGCAGTGGTCAGGTGCCCAGGCAGGGGTGGGTTCTAACTTACCTCACTGCCGGTTCACTTCCTCCCGCGCATGCGCAGTGCCGAAAACTCTGCATGCGCAGAAGCAAAACAAGCAAAAAATAGCAAAAAAATAAAGCAAAAAACAAGATGGCAGTGCATGCGCAGTGCCGAAAACTCAGCTTCTGCGCATGCGCAGAAGCAAAAACCAGCAAAAAAATTCCCCCCCCCAAAAAAAAATTCCAAAAAAAAGATGGCGGCATCCACAGACCGGCACCGACAGAACTGGCTCTGTGACGTCACCACTGGTTTACTACTGGTTCTATAGAACCGGTGCGAACCGGGAGGAACTCACCTCTGTGCCCAGGCAATTGGTTCTTTTGGATCCAGAGACAATGAACTCACCAGTAAATAGAAGCATTTTAAGCTTTATTATTAGCTCAAGCAAAGCATAACATAAATAGCATACATACCTAGCAAGAGGACACTCAAACCTTTTCAGTGCCACTGTAATTTCGAATGGTCACTAAATGAATGGTTATTAGTGGAAGATTACCTGGACACTCCCTATCATAGAGTAGAGCAGGGATGCTTGACTCCAGGTGCATGAATAGCTGGATTTCTACCCGTCAGTGTGTGTTGCAGTTCTCAGTTAGATGCTCCACTTCTATCACCTGTCAGTTGGTTAATAAGCATGGATCTAGAAGTTTCTCAAAGTGCTTTTGGCCTATGTCCAAAAATAATCTGGCTAATAGATGGCATTACAGAAGACAACTGCAGGATGAAATGGAAGGGTGCAAGCAATTGATAGCAAAGCAGCTTCCTCTTCAGCTCCTGTTGCAATGGAATAGCAATCTGGTTTCATGCCCAGCATCCTCCAGAAGAAGCCCATGGACCTCCATAGAGCCAGAATGAAGCAGGTAAGAGCCTTCCATTAAAACAAAGAGTGTTCCGTGCACCTGCAGGGTTTAGTCATGCCGGCCACATGACCACGGAGACGTCTTCGTACAGCGCTGGCTCTTCGGCTTTGAAACAGAGATGAGCACCACCCCCTAGAGTTGGGAACAACTAGCACATATGTGCGAGGGGAACCTTTACCTTTACCTAAAACAAAGAGCAACAAAAATGATTAGGGGACTGGAGACTAAAACATATGAAGAATGGTTGCAGGAATTGGGTATGTCTAATTTAGAGAAAAGAAGGACTAGGGGCGACAGGATAGCAGTGTTTCAATATCTCAGGGGCTGCCACAAAGAAGAGGGAGTCAAGCTATTCTCCAAAGCACCTGAGGGCAGGACAAGAAGCAATGGGTGGAAACTAATCAAGGAGAGAAGCAACTTAGAACTAANAAAGGAGGGGAAGGAGAATCTGAGTGTGTCCAAAATTAGCTAGACCAGTGATGGCGAACCTATGGCACGCGTGCCACAGGTGGCACACGGAGCCATATCTGAGGGCACACGAGGTGTTGCCCTATGTCAGCTCCAGCGCGCATGCACGTGCTGGCCAGCTGATTTTAGGCCTTCTTTTTGGCCGTTTTTCGCTCTCCCCAGGCTTCAGGAAAGCCTCCTGAAACCTGGGGACGGCAAAAAACGGCCCAATGGAACTTCCCGTTTGGCCATCTTTTGCCGTCCCCAGTCTTCAGGAGGCTTTCCTGAACCCTGGGGATGGTAAAAAATGGCCGAACGGGCCAACCGGAAGTTCGTTTCCAAACTTCTGGTTGCCCCGTTTGGCCGTTTTTCGCTCTTCCCCAGGCTTCAGGAGGCTTTCCTGAACCCTGAGGAGAGCGAAAAACAGCCCAATGGGCCTACCGGAAGTCCAGAGGCTTCAGTGAGGCCTGTGCGCATGCGACTTGACGTACTAGTTCAGTGATGGCGAACCTTTTTTGGCTCGGGTGTCAAAAGGGTGCGCGCGCGTGCCCACACCCATAATACAATGCCCTCCTCCCGTGCATGTGCACAGCCCCCGCGCTGCCCCCCTTGCATGCGCACAACCACCCGCTGCCCCCCCGCGCATGCGCACAGGCCTCACTGAAGCCTCTGGACTTCCGGTAGGCCCGTTGGGCTGTTTTTCGCCGTCCCCAGGGTTCAGGGAAGCCTCCTGAAGCCTGGGGAGGGCGAAAAATGGCCCAACGGGCCAACCGGAAGTTTGTTTCCGAACTTCCGGTTGGGCTGTTGGGCAGTTTTTCGCCGTCCCCAGGGTTCAGGGAAGCCTCCTGAAGCCTGGGGATGGCGAAAAATGGCCAAATGGGCCAACCGGAAGTTTGGAAATGAACTTTCGTTTGGCCCGTTTGGCTGTTTTTCGCCGTCCCCAGGCGTCAGGAGTCCGGAGGCTTCAGTGAGTTGTGCATGCATGGGGGGGCAGCGCGGGGGTTGTGCGTATGCGTGGGGGGAGGGCATTGCATTATGAGTGTGGGCACATGCGCGCTATCGCACGCGCACGCACCTTTTTGGCACCCGAGCCAAAAAAGGTTCGCCATCACTGAGCTAGACCAATCCCATTCCTGACCACATCAGCAACTATGTTATTAATGAAGCACCCTAGATCCTACACACAGAAAACATTGTGTTCGGAGACCAAAAAAATCCCCCCTACTAAGCCATTACAGAGGACTGTAGGGTGCTTCCACCATAGGTTAGAGATGGGATAATATCTGGAGGACTTCACACATCTGCATGATTTAGCGCACCAAAATAGTTATCAAGGCCTGTCCATGCCATGGTTAAGATGTAAGAATTGACCTAATGCAGTTGTATCATGGGTAGTTTCACTGTCCTCTTTTTGCTCATTTACTATGATTTTCCTCGTTTGATTAAATTTCTTAAAAAAAAAAAAAACTTCAGTTCTCCTAATTCCCAGTCATCTTTCAATCTCATCGGCTCAGTTCTGGGAGGTAGAATCCCAAAGCTGTTTCTTTTTGAAGAAGTGCAAACCATTCTAAAAAGCTTAATGGAAATGTTTGATATAGAAGTTAAGGTGTTAAGCTCTCAATGGGTGACCTAGAGTTACATGAGGCTTTAGTGTTGTACAACATGAGTGAACTCCAGTTACTGGGCAATCCAAAAGTTGGTTAAACAAAACCAACATAGTCAAGTAGACTTTTACATCATAAACAATACCCTTTCAGGAGGGGGAAAAGTGCAGGAAATATCAGAGAAAAGTCAGAGAGGCTCCTGTATCAAACGAATGTGTCTGTTTAATGAAAATGTGTGATCAAGAAAGTGGAATTTCTTCCTAAGCTTTGGTATTATGAATGGCTTACATTGGAAAGGCTCCATAACTCACGTGTGCAATACCATTAAAAGCCATCTGTGATAAACTACCCATGATGTATACCCAGACATAAGTAAGGACTGAAAGCATGTTGAAATAGTACTACTTTAGCTGACTTATGAAATGCCAGTCGGATCGAAGCAGGCTGTACATCCAGGGATGCCTCTACCATAGTGAGAGGAAAATCTGTTATTGGTCTACACTCTACATACCTCATGAGGAAGAGAACTCAACGAGTTCTGTCTAGAATGTCCACAGTTAGCCATAAATGTTGATATTGGCCTTTCTCTGATCAAACTCCATTTTAGCTATCTCAGCATGGGTCAGGAAAGGTGCAGGGGGGCATTCAAGAGTTGCCATACAGGTTGGGGAAGATGCAAGAGGGACTTAGAATAACTTTACTATCACTTTAAATGCACACTAATTGGCATACATTAAAATGAAATTTCATTGCATACAGCTCTCAAAGGGTCACCACCTCCAATGAATTAATTAATTAATTAATTAATATGCATGTACCTACCGGTACATACCCACATATATTATATGACACAGAGAAACAAACACTCTGTTCTGACCCAGCCTTAGCAGAACCAAGAAACAGACTCCTTGTCCCGAAAAACCCCTCTTTATTTAGCGACTGTGAATTCATGGCATTCACACACAGAAAAGTCCAGACAATAATCCTTCCAAGGATTAATTGCAGTAACAGACCTTATCATTCCTTGGATTATTGCCAGGCCTAGAGCTTCCAGTCGCAAAGCTGTAAATTAATTCCTGGCAAGTAGTCTCTGAGGCACGAACCACGATAAGCAAATCTTCCAAAAGAAATATGAACTGTTATCTCATGCAACCACCACTCCCCTTTTGCTTCCATTTATTCCCCAGCCAAGGAGGGGCCATTCAGCGTCCACATGTGCCTTTCTTCCCAAGTCGGCTCCTGTTCCTCAGTTGTTCTCCTCTCCTGACAGCTCTGTGCATACGCGCATCTGGAACAGGCCCCAGCTGTTCTTCTTCCCCACTTAACTCCAACTCCGAAGGCAGCTGGGAAATGTCGGACGGCCCTGGCTCTATCTCTGCTTCTGACGCAGAGCATCCATCAGAGCCTTCCCCAGACTCCAGGACTGGCCCAAGTTCCTCCCCAACCTCTTTGTCGTCCGAGTCTGCTGCCAGCTCTGCTGGCAGCTGGTGGGCCACAACACACTCTAGTTCGGATGTATACATGTACATGGCGAGAAAAATGAATCTTGCTAATTTACCAGATGGATTGCATAGGGAACAAATTTGTTAGAGAATCAGGTAGTCCTGCTATAGATACTTCAAAACCTCCTCCCAGAGGGGAGCAACAGAAACAGACTGTGAAGTGGGTATGTGGGGCAGGGGTGGGTTTTAACTTACCTTGCTGCCGGTTCGCTTCCTCCTGCGCCACGTGGCTGCGCGCGCATGCGCAGTGATGAAAATTTGCAAAAAATTCCACCACCCCCCCAAAAAACCAAGATGGTGGTGCATGCGCAGTGCCGGGGACTCGGCTTCTGCGCATGCGCAGAAGAAAACAAAATAGCAAAAAATTCCCCCCCAAAAAAATCCAAAAAAAAAATCCAAAAAAAAGATGGTGGCGTCCACGGACTGGCACTGACAGAACCGGCTCCGTGACGTCACCAGTAGTTTGCTACCGGTTCTATAGAACTGGTGCGAACCGGGAGGAACCCACCTCTGATGTGGGGTCTCTAACAATACTTTGAGCTCTAAGCACATAGCACTTATAAGCAGTATCCTGAATAATGGGAAATGAGCTTCCTATGATTTTCTCAGCTGTCCTTACCACTCTCTGTATGGTCTTTCTATCTGAGGCACTGCTGTCACCAAACCAAACAGTGATGCAGTTTGTTAAAATGGGTGGTATGGGTCAGGAAGGGTGCATGGGGATATGCTAGAGGTGCTCAAGGGTCAGAGAAGCTATGTGGATAATGGCATGGGTCAGGGATACTGAATAGTTAGTCCTCGACTTACAACCACAATGGAGCCCAAACTTTCTGTTGTTCAGTGAGACATTTAAGTGAATTTGCCCCATTTTACAACCTTTCTTGCCACAGCTGTTAAATGAATCATTGCAGTTGATAAGTTAGCAACCTGGTTGTTAAGTGAATCTGGTTTCCCCATTGACTTTCTTGTCAGAGGGTCACAAAAGAGGATCACATGACCTTTGGACACAGCAATGGTCATAAATATGAACCAGTTGCCAACCTGAATTTTGATCACATGATTATGGGGATGCTACAAAGGTTGTAACTGTGAAAAATGGTCACAAGTCACTTTTTTCAGTGCCATGGTAACTTTGAATGGTCACTTAATGAACTATTGTAAATTGAGGACTACCTGTATTGGGGGCGCACAAGGCATGCTGTGCAAGTCAAGGAAGACATGTGGGGAGGCGGCACAGGTCAGGGAGGGTGCATGAGAGTACCACAAAGGAAAGCGCACAGGGGTAGCATTGGAATGGAGCACATGTGGGTGGTATGGGGGAAGGGGGCAAGGGATTGTGAGAATGACTGGGAAACTGTTATGGAACATTCAAAACGAGCACCACATGACTGCAGCAGCAGCCCAGCAACACTGAAGCAGCTACAATTTCCCCAAATTTCATTCCCTCAGGAGTCACGGGTTCCAGGTTTTAGATGCATTCTGTAAGTTAGTCCATTTGAGGTACCTTGGCCCAAAAGTTATTGCCCTGTGATGCACCATTTCGCCCTGTTAAAAGTTATGGGAATGAGAGTTTTAGTAGTATATAGATTGATTATATTACAGCTGTGAGTTTGGTTGACATTCCTCAACTCCCAAGCACAGCTTGCAAGTTGATTGCAAAAACTTCCATGCTTGCAGTTTACACATGAGGAGTAGCTGTCTGGCAGGCAAGTGGGCGATCGCACCATTTCTCCTTTTCCCAGAGAGACTTCGCTGGTCAGTATTCATCAACTAACTGCCAATCTCTGTTCTGCTCCTTCAGGGACAGCTAGTTCTCCATGAAACAGAAGCCCAGCATTTCAGCCTGGGTTTAGAAATTGCATTTTCTTTTATAGCTAAGGGATTTGGTTTCCCCATTTTTCCATGCCACTGAGAATTACAAGGTTTCCAGATGCAAGTCTGCTTCTGAATACTTATATGCCAAGGTATCTTTTCACTAAAAATATACATTTGAAATAGAAAAAAAAATATGAAAACTGCATTTTCTCATCTACAGAATTCACTTTCATGAGGTACTTGCAGTAAAGTTGCACATACTCAGTATGCATGTTATTTATATGAATTACCCTGACCTTCAAAATGATTCCCTCCATCCTGTGAAGTCACTGAAGCATTTGCTGTTTGGAGTTCTAGCCTAAAGTGAGGAGAAATTAAGAAGCTTCTAGGGTAGCTTTAATGCTTTGGGACACCTTGCATCCATTGTTGGTCTTCTGCAGATGTATCAAAACTATTTTATTCAGGTGGGAGGCTGTTCTGGGGGGGCGGGGAGCTTGGTTTAATTTGCTCCCAGCTGTTTTGTATCATGATTTTATTTATTCAGTAGAGCTGCGCGATTGGAACAGCATGCAAACATTTGGAAAGAAAGGATGAATATTCAGGAGATGTGATGGTAAATGGGAATGGCCTTAGTAGGCAGAGGGGAAAGTCCCAGGCAGGAGATTGCTTGGCTGTAAAGGCGATGGGAGCAAGGTAGCCTCAAACTTGCAAGATTCTGCTAATGTAATCTTACCAGAGGTGGGTTCCTCCCGGTTCAGACCGGTTCGCTCGAACTGGTAGCGACCCGCTGGTTACATCACGGTGATGTCACGGATCCGGTTCGGTCGGTGCCGGTCCGTGGGCGCCCCCCGCTTTTTTTTTTGGATTATTTTTTGGGGGGGGGATTTTGGAATTTTTTTTTAAAAAAAATTTCTTCTGCGCATGTGCAGAAGCCGAGTTTCCGGCACTGCGCATGCGACGCCATCTTGTTTTTGGCTCTTTTTTTTGGAATTTTTTTTTAAAAAATTGGCACTGCACATGCGTGCGCAAAGCATGCGCGCAGCCATGCGGAGCGGCCACGTGGCACGGGAGGAAGCGGACCGTCAGCGAGGTAAGTTAGAACCCACCCTTGAATCTTACAATAAAGTTTGAGCTTTTATATCTGGATACACAGGTAGTCCTGGACTTACGATAGTTCCGTGATGGCGAACCTATGGCAAGCGTGCCACAGGTGGCACGCAGCACCCTCTCTGTGGGCACGCAAGTCGTTGCCCTAGTTCAGCTCCACCGCGCATGCGTGCATGCCTCCCGCCGGCCCGCTGGTCGTCGGGTCTCTGGTGCGCATGCACGGTGGGCGTGGGGGGCGTGCACACATGCACGGGGGGAATCCACGGGGGCGCACACACATTGCATTTTGGGGGTTTGGGCACATGCACGCTTTGGGCAGTCGCTCCGGAAAAGGTTAGCCATCACTGCGATAGTTCATTTAGTGACTGTTAGAAGTTATAGTGGCACTGAAAAAAAGTTTTTTCACATTTACAACCAGTGCAACATTCAAACTTAGATGCTTGATAATCAACTCATACTTATGATGGTTCCAGTGTCCTGGAATTATGTGGTCCCCTTTTGCAGCCTTCTAAGAAGCAAAGTTAATGGGGAAGCCAGATTCACTTAACAACTATAGTAATTCACTTAATAACTGTGGCAAGAAAGGTCATAAAATGGGGCAAAACTCACTTAACAACTGTGTCGCTTAGCAATAGAAATATTCGACTCAATGGTGATCGTAAGTCGAGGATTATCTGTATAGGTAGTCCTCAACTTATGACCACAATGAGCCCAAAATTTATGTTGCTAATTGAGAAATTTGTTAAGTGAGTTTTGTCCCATTTTACAACTTTTCTTGCCACATTTGTTAAGTGAATCCCTGCAGTTGTTAATTTAGTAACCCAGTTGCTAAGCGAATCTGGCTTCCCTATTGACTCTGCTTGTCAAAAGTTTGCAAAAGGGGATCACGTGACCCCGGGATAATGCAACCGTCATAAATGGGAGTCAGTTGTCAAGCATCTGGATGTAAATCACGTGACCATGGGGATGCTACAACAGTGGTCAGTCTGAAAATGGTCATAAGTCTCTTTTTTCAGTGCTGTTGTAACTTCAAACAGTCACTAAGTGAACTGTTGTAAGTCAAGGACTATCTGTACTTCTTGTCTGGACTACCTTGCAAGGCTGACATTGATCTTGCAAGTCTGAAAGTATTTTTCTTTCCTGTCACCTATACAGCCCAAAAAATTTAGGGAGAGTCCCCTTCTGAGACTGTTTGCCACACTCTTATTCCTTCAGGTGTCTCCTATCTAATCATTCCCTTGGCTGTGGGTTTTCCCCATCTCCAAGGTCATTCTCATCACACCATTACTCTTGATTTCAAATCCTTAATGTTTCCTGGTAGTAAAGACTCAGATAATAGAGGCTTCCCCTGTATATCTGGAAAGTGCCGGTGGAAGAAGACAACTGGTCTCAGTTGAAATCAATAACCTGGCATTGGATAGACCAGGAGTCAGCAACCCGTGGCTCTGGAGCCGCATGTGGCTCTTTCATCCCTCTGCTGTGGCTCCCTGTTGCCGGTCGGCACCACAATTTTGAGAGGAGCTTCCGGTTGGGGGGGGGAAGCAGGGTGTGCCAGGAGGAGACTCTATGGCAAGGGGTGGGTTTTCCAGTCAGTTCTACAATTGATAGGGCTTTCGGTTAGGACTGGTAGAGGAAAAAGAATGCCACGCTAGGAGGAGACTCTATGGTGGGGGAACCGGACTTCCGGTCGGCTCCAGAATTGAAGGGGGGGCTTCTGGTTAGGACCTTTGTGGCTCTTTGAGTGTTTAAGTTTGCCGATCCCTGGCATAGACAATCAGATGTGGGCTGGGATGTGTCAGCTGTCAGCATTCCAAACTACAGCTAATTCTGACGTTTGGGAATTACCATTACTTTGTAAAATATTCTCATGTGACTAATAATTAGGCAAAGTACTTTCATGCAATGAACAAAAAAATGACATATTGACAATACATCACTTGTTCTTATTGTTCCTCCATTTTCTTAATTACATGTTGAATGGATTAAAATGAACACTTTATCTGCCCTGCAAGTATTTCTCATCTCATCCATCCACTGGACAAGATAATAATCACGTAAGCGTTACAAAATAAAGCATTTGTGTCCTTTAAACTATACCACAGTTTGGTCTTTCTCTGTCCCTCCACTCCACAAGGGATCAGTAGCCAAGCCATAAATGCTGGGCTACATACAACCCTCTATTTTCAGAGTGCACGCACAAATCACAGGCTGGAGATTCAAAAGCAAAACAGTTGATTTTCGGTGATGTGGTTGTTGCTTGCTTTTCTTTCTGAAAGCTGCTTTGAAGGTGTGAATGTAGCATAAGGTGTCTTCTAAAAAGCTCAAGCCAAAACCAAATCTAACCCACATCAATAGGTGGTTAGAGTTCCATGTTGAGAGTCCTGACCCAGAAAATGAATCCCATTCATTTTCCACAAGAAGTAACTACTGAACATTTATGAAAGCTAATATCTATTGAGATTCTCAGTCATCCAGGTCATGGTTGTCCCAAAGGTGTTTTTTCAAGACGCAACTGGACTTTCTGGTTTTTCTTGAAGATTGCAAAGTCCACATTTTGGACAGAGAGGACCACTAGTTTGACAGAGGGGTCAAAGAGGCCATCTATGTCAAAATTGAATAGCCCTCTCTCAACAAAGGAGGGAGGATATGACATCATCTATCTCCAGTCTACAACACAGTCCTTTCAGCAGTACCAAAAAGGCTCCACACCCATTTACAACACTCAGGTGACCCTGACGACACAGATAAACCTCCAGGTGGCCTCAATGACTCTCTAAAAGGATGCAAATGACCGTCTGCAAGGATTATAAATCCTTCCATTCCCCACCACCCAGTCAGAGCTGAAGAAGCTTCTTAGATGAGAAGCAAAATGTCTTCAAAGAAAAACCAGAAAGTCCAGTTGCCTCTTGAAAAAGCACCTTTGGGATTTATGAAAGCAATTTATCTTCTGAATTCATAAAAGAAATCTACTTATAGTTTGCGTTCTGCTACAAAATCCAGGTCTGCTTCTTAATCTGCCATCTCAACCAGCCATTTCATTGGGACCAATTTAATGGCCTCCATTATCCAACCTTGGTCTTCTACAGGTAGTCCTCAATTTATGACTAATGGAACCTGGAACTTCCATTTAGCCACCTACATAACCAATCTGATTTTATGACCTGATTTTATGATCATTAAGCAGACACCACAATTGTTAGGCAAGTCAATGCATTCCTATGGGCATTTTTCCCAGAAACTGGACAAAAAACCTGGTTTCTGGCAAAAAATAATAATAATTGTAAATCATGTCATCTGACCATGGAATGCTGCAACTGGCCATAAAGATGAGCCAAATGCCAAAACGCCCAAAATATGGTCACATGAACACGTGAGTCATGTGTGTGTCACCTTTGGAACTCTGCAATTAGTTGTAAGTACCTTTGGGGGAGTCCGTCTTAACTTAGAACAGTCACTAAGTGAGTGGTTGTTAAGTGAGGATTACCTACAGCTTTGCCTCATTTTTACAGCTTGTTGTTTTTTGTTATTCACACTGGATTCCATTATTTGCTTATTTTAATTCAGCTGTTCTACTTTCATGCACGTTAATATGTCTTGCTGTATGTTTTATGCTTCAGATAGGAGGTGGTTCTGGAAATGGCCCTGTGTCAGAAATGTAATGTTACACCTCTCAAACCCTCCCACTTCCAAGACAATGGTCCCTTACAAAGACCTCACCAGGTAGCAAATGAGGTTTATTGATCCCAGCTGATCAAATATTTATCATATAGCAACATACTGAGATGCCCTGAGAATTATAATGCCGATTTTACTTACTTTCTACAATCCCCAAACACCTTTATGTGCTGTTGGCTAGGAGAAAGCTCTACTTGTCACCAGCCATCCCAGAAATGCAATTTCCCAGATAAATGGTTAGAATTGTACAAAGAAAGTGACACACACGCAAACACAAATGAAGCTGCACAGTGATTTGTATTCTCATTGACTGCCAGTGACTAAAGCTACGTCCCAGGAGAGAATATCTCGTCTTTTGTATTTCAATCAGAGGAACAAAAGTGAAAACACTCCAATGAGCCATTGCTGAAAGGCCTAGTAAATACACCATCAGTGCACAGCTTTTGTGAAATAAATCCCAGCTAATGAAATAACTTGCATTCCTTCTAAGGTTCCAGCTAATATGCCCAGATGATTGCTTACAGGATATAATGACTCATCATTTGTTCTCCAGAACTGATAAACTGCCAGAGTCACAAACACAGACTCCAAAACTTTGCTCAGGAAAAATATTAGATTTAATATATGGCTCCTATTTATTATCTGTCTCCCTTTATTGTTTCATGTTGCCCAATGAGAAGCTATTCTCTCCAGCTTCGTGGGTTGCATTTTAATGGTGGTGCTTGGACTTGTCTGAGATAATATAGGAAGAAAGTCTTCTTTGGAGAAACAAAAAACATGGATGGACAACTGAGGCCTTTTGGGCCTCACAGGCTTCCCTGGAGCAAGACCTGGATTGTGTGGGATTCTTGATGTTTTCTGATTGTTTTCTTGCAGATGTTTCATTGCCCGAGTAGGTAACATCATCAGTGCTAGAAAAGAGTGGCGTTTGCTCTCAGTTTATATACAAGTGGCTTGCCCTGTCAGTGTTGTGGATGTGTTGTCTGTCTTTGGGTAGTTCCTTGATTGGACTGTTGTTTACTGTTGTTTGTCTGAGATGGTAGTTGCTTCATTGAGGTATTGTTTGCTGCTTGATTGTCCGTCTAGTGTTAATCTCTGCTTATTTGGGTGTTGATTGCTGCTGAGGAGGTATTTTGGTCTTTTTGTTTCCTTTTTATCTTTTAGATCCTCTCTTTACAATCTAAAGTGGGGAGGGGAGGAGGACAGGAGAGGAAAAAGTTATAAAGAACAATCTTCTTAACATCAGCTCCAAGGTCATTTATATTTTATTCTCTCTCTCTCTCATTCTAATACAACATAATTTCCTTCTTTCCGTAGTCTACCCTTTCTAATCATCAAACCCATAAATCATAAGTTCATTTTTTTTTTCTGTTTCAGCAAAAAGTCCATAAGGGGTTTCCAGTCACTAAGGAATATAGATATTGTCCTTCCTCTCATCAAGCAAGTCAATTTTGCCATTTCTACTAATTCTGTCATCTTCACCAGCCATTCCTCCATTGGTAAAATGAGGACCCAGATTGTTGGGGGCAATATGCTGACTTGTAAACCACTTAGAGAGGGCTGTAAAGCACTGTGACGTGGTATGTAAGTCTAAGTGCTATTTGGACATGCACTAATGATAAGAATGGACCAACAGGCTCGATAGTTAAAAACAGAAATAGCTTGACTGTGAATTTCCACTCAGATACACTTCAATCTTCCCCTCTTCTTTCATGATTCAGAAAGAGATGGCCTTATCAACAACTACTATACTCTGAAAAGGAAGCAACTGAACGGTCTTTATAAGTAATTTGCTACACCCTGTACATTGTCTTAGTATTTCTGGACATAGATTGACCTACATGTGCAAACGTCTGTTCATCTACTAAGTTATCCAATTCTGCAGAAGTGAGTTGTAGCCTGAGTGATGGCAATTGAAATCTATACACTACTAAAACCCTCATGTCTGTTTGATTGTTCGTAACCTTCAGCTGGGCAAAATAATGCATGATGGGGTAAACATTTTTGAATCAACATATCTCAAATGGGCTAACTTACAGAATGCATCCATGATGCTCGTGGGATTGAAATTTGCCAAAGTTATAGGCTCTTCAGTGCTGCTGTGTTGCAGTGCTACTAGGGTCAGCCATGGTCACATGATCATCATATCCAATGTTCCCTGACAACTCCCTACAAGAAAGTCAATGGGGAAGGCAGCAGAAAGTCAGATGTCACTCCTGCTCTCACTGCTTTTTTTGCCCATCTATGGTCTGTTTAGGAAAGGAAATATCTCTGGGGGGAAAAAATGACCCAATGGGTCATGGTTTCTAGCAATTAGTACAAGTTATCCTTGACTTATGACCACAATTGAGCCAAAAATTTATGTTGCTAAGCGAGACATTTGTTGAGTGAATTTTGCACCATTTTATGACCTTTCTTGCCACAGTTGTTAAGTGAATCACTGCAGTTGTTAGATTAGTAACACGGTTATTAAGTAAATCTGGCTTCCCCATTGACATTTGCTTGTCAGAAAGTTGCAAAAATGACCCACATGACCCTAGAAAACTACATCCATCATAAACATGAACCAGCTGACAAGCATCCAAATTCTGATCACATGACAATGAGGATGCTGCAACGGTCAGGTGAAAAATGGTCACAAGTCCCTTTTTTCAGTGCTGTTGCACCTTGGAACAGTCACTAAATGAACTATTGTAAGTCGAGGGTTACTGTAC
>QLTV01002718.1:463854-483877 GCA_003457575.1 Thermophis baileyi | reverse complement strand
ATTTAACGCTATCAAACAAAATAAAATTCAATGGTGAAAAAAGTAAGGTTCTACATTTAGGCAAGAAAAACAAAATGCACACAGGTACAGTATAGGTGGTATCTCACTCAATAGTAGTAACTGTGACAGGGATCATGGAGTCCTAGGGGACAATCATTTAAATATGAGCAAGCTGTGTGCTGCAGCTGCCAAAAAAGCCAACACAGTTCTAAGCTGCATAAACAGAGGGATAGAATCAAGATCACTTGAAGTGTTAATATGACTTTATAATGCCTTGGTAAGGCCACACTTGGAATACCGCAGCCAGTTTTGAAGATGTGTGCTGGAGGACATATATTTCCCCTCTCTATTGTAAAGATCCTTGTTGCTTCATCTTGTTTCAGAATGGATTGACGATGAAATGAGGTCTCTATCTAATTCTTCTTGATGGTGTCACTAAGACTAGGACTATTTTATGGGAAATAGAAACCAAAATAAGAAAGGTACTGTATGGTTTGAGAAGGAGGTTTAGACAAATGGAAAGATGTAGAGGCAACTGTAACTTATAATCAAGAGAATTGCTTGTCTGCAATAACAGGCTGCCTACGACATTCTTCTCCAACATGATGCCCTCAAAATGCATTGATTTGCAACTTCTCGTATCTCCAGTGAGCAAAGGTCTTAGTTATGGGGAAGAAAATCAAACACCTTAAATGATAATCCAGAGGCCAGAAATCCAGTGGGATACAGAAGTTGATATGAAATAAACCAACACCCATCGGTTGCTCAGAATGTAGCATCCAGAATAATTTAAAAATACATACCTCGGTGTTTGCAGCTAGTCACAATAATGCCAAAATTATGCAATATAGCTGAAGATGCCATAATATGGCTGGAGATACCACAATGAAATATTTGTGTCACAATGATGTACATAAATACATAATGGATGGAGTTGATGACACTGTGTTGATTTGATCATTTGCCACTCTAGATTATGCTTTATGGGCATATATATATACCGGTATACGCACATACACACACACACACACACACACACACACTCTTTGGTGGTTAAAGCATTACCATGGACAAAGTTTATAGTAGAAATGCTAATATTTTAGGATATGAATTTCAAAATAGAAACACTCAGCAGAGACACACATAATTGGCTAATGCAAACAATATACCCATAAGTGGCTAATTCATACAGAATAGTTAGATTGTGGTTAAGACCAGGGCGATAGAGTTAATTCTGTAACTCATGGATGGTTAATTATGATTTAATGTATTGCCCAGGGCATATGCTACTTAGTAAGAGGCTGCCTATTTCTAATATTTTTTTAATTAGATGTAGGTATGACAAGTAATTCATCCTTATGAAAATTTTCCTAGAATTTGACTTAGAAATGAGGATAAAATTAGCAAAAAAAAGTATGTTGTTGTGTGTCCTACTAAAAATGCAAAAGGAAAAAGAATATTTTATCCAAAACGGCAAAAAAAATTCAGACTGCAAGCCCACCTACTGTCACACCTTGCTGGACCTAAGGATAAAATAAAACTGTTGGTGAAAAGGAGTGAAGTAAAATCAGACGGAAAATGCTGTCTTACATAGTCTAAAAAAACTACACAAGGATAGTAATGCAACACAGTGAGTGGAACCATGCAGCTCCTCTATCTTCCAACTGTACACTATTATTTGATAGATTTCTATGCCGCCCAACTCCCGAGGGACTATGTTACAGCTATAGAGGGATTACGTGCCCTAAGAAAGGTTTTATGGCTAGTGATGGACATTGTAATGAAACTATTAGAATCTGACTCTTAGGATCAAGCTGGAAGAGGACAGCACTTACAGGTAATTTGCTATGCTGCTAAGAAAGGCTCTACAGCAGGGGTGGGTTCCTCCCGGTTCGTACTGGGTCGCCCGAACCAGTAGCGAGGCGCTGGTGACGTCATGATGGCATCGTGGACCCGCCTTGGTCAGTGCCGGTCCGTGGGTGCCGCCATTTTTTTCTGGGAATTTTTGGTGGCTTTTTTACGTTTTGGGCTGTTTGTGCTCTGCTGCTGCTTTGGAAAGGGCCCTCCCACCCGCGTCCGGATTAAGGCTGTCCTTTATTCTTCGCCCGAAGCACAGCTGATCAGCTCCTCAGCTGTGTTTTGGGCAGATTATAGTCACTGAGCATGCGCGGACACAGAATTGCACCGGGGGAGCGTGCGCGCGCGTAACCCTAAGCCACGGCCACAGAGTGGTAGTGGAAATTTTCAGAACCCACCCCTGCTCTACAGGTAGTCCTTGACTTATGACCACAATTGGGACTGGAATTGTTGACAGTTGTTAAGTGAGTCATGCCCGATTTTATAATCTTTTTGCCATAGTTGTTAAGTGAATCACTGTGCTTATTAAATGAATCATGCAGTTGTTAGGTAAAACCAGTTTCCCCCATTGACTTTGAGCCATGGTGGTGCAGTGGTTAGAATGCAGTACTGCAGGCTAACTCACTGCTCACTGCCAGGAGTTCGATTCTCACTGGCTCAAGGTTGACTCATCCTTCCATCCTTCCAAGGGGGGTAAAATGAGGACCCAGATTATTGGGGTCAATACCAGTAGTGGGTTCTAAAACCCTTTAGTACCGGTTCGTGCGCGTGCTCACGCATGCGACACTTCTGCACAAGCGCAGAAGCATCCCGAGTGGGTGGACGGAGCCTCCCACCGCTGCTACCGGCTCTAAGAACCGGGCTGAACCGGGAGCAATCCATCGCTGGGCAATACGCTGGCTCTGTAAACTGCTTAGAGAGGGCTGCAAAGCACTGTGAAGCGGTATATAAGTGCTATTGCTATTGTTATTGGCTGGGAAGGTTGCAAATGGCAATCATGTGAGCCTGGGACACTGCAACCATCATAAATACATGCCAGTTGCCAGTTGCCTGAATTTTGATCACGTGGCCATGGGGATGCTGCAACAGTCATAAATGGAAGAACTGGTCACAAGTCACTTTTTTCAGTGCTACTATAATTTCAAACAGTTGCTGAATGAATGGTTGTAAGTTGGGGATGATCTGCATTAGCTCTTTTTGGTGCATTGTGGATGCACAAATGTTTAAAAACGAGAGAAAGAGATTTTGTGCATTCCTGCAGTTAAATTCTTAGGGGCTTATTTTAGAGCTACATAGCTTTCCTAATATATACAGTAGTTTGGAATGGTTTAGCTTCCTACTCCATCCTCATATTCAGGATGACCTAAGTGAGAGTTTTTCAACCTTGGCAAATTTAAGATGGCAGATTTAAGAACTCCCAGAATTCCCCAGCCAGCCCTTCTGGTTTTAGGAGGAGTATTCCTGGGTACATCTGAAATTTTTTTTTAAAAAGTGTCTTTCACTATTGTAGTCCAAAGATGTTTAAGATTTAATGGTTAACAAGAGCACCTTCAACTGACCTTAGAACGGAACAGGCAGCCAGTATTGGTCGTAATTCAACCTCATCTGAGTGTACAACACAGAATTTGGTAGCAATTCAGGCATTAGTGCCTTTTCCTTTCTTATATTACTTCCCAGACAGGAAATGTTTTAGTTTGACTATTTCCTTCTGCTGTGTTGCAGTATAGTTCACTAATGAAATCAGACTACAGGTAGTCTCCAGGTGCAGTGGTTAGAATGCAGTGTTGCAGATTAATTCTGCTGACTGCCAGGGGTTCGATACTCACCAGCTGAAGGTTGTCTCATCCTTCTGAGGTCAGTAAAATGATGACCCAGATTGTTGGGGGCAATATGCTGACTCTGTAAACCGCTTAGAGAGGGCTGTGAAGCTCTGTGAAGTGGTATATAAGTCTAAGTGCTATTGCTATTGCTACTGACCATTCAAAGTTACAACAGGACTGAAAAAAGTGACATGACTGTTTTTCACACTTTTTCACACTGCAGTGTTCCCCAGGGTCATGTGATCAAAATTTGGACACTTGGCAACTGTCTTGTGTTTATGACGGTTGCAGTGTCCCGGGGTCACACGATCACCGTTTGCGACCTTCTGACAAGCAAAGTCAATGGGGAAGCCAGATTCACTTAACAACCGTGTTACAAACTTAATAACTGCAATGATTCACTTAACTTTGGCAAAAAAGGTTGTAAAATGGGGGGAAAGTCACTTAACAACTGTCTTGTTTAGCGGTGGAAACGTTGGGCTCAATTGTTGTAAATTGAAGCTAGGTGTAGTCTATGGTGTAAAAAAATCAGGAGGAGTCTGGTATTCTTTAACATATTTTATTAAAAGACGGAAGCTTTCATAAGGTGTGGTTATCCAAAAGATGCCACTGAATGCAATGGTTTATGTCACATAATAATACTTTAATAGTTGGAAAAGTTGCTGCCACAAAGTAGTCCCTACACAAAGGCAACTCCTGATTGTCACTACTCAAACTAGCTGGATCTTTCCCTTGAATCCAAACCACCTTTGAATTGTGGTTTTAAAGATGGGAAACAGCCACTGAAGAGTTTCACACCCATGAGTAGCAGAATAACAGCATTGGACGGGACCTTGGAGGACGTCTAGTCCAACCCCCTGCTCAAAAGGAAACCCTATACCATTTCAGACAAACAGTTGTCCAATCTCTTTTTAAAAACTTCCAGTATTGGAACACCCACAACTTCTGGAAGCAAGTTATTCCACTGATTAATTGTTCTCACTGACAGGAAATTTTTCCTTTTGGTTCTCTTCATCATCTAGGTCATGGTTGTCCCAAAGGTGCTTTTTTTTTCAAAAGGCAACTGGACTTGAGGGGCTGCCACAGAGAAGAGGGGTCAACCTATTCTCCAAAGCACCTGAGGGCAGAACAAGAAGTAATGGGTGAAAACTAATCAAGGATTGAAGCAACCTGGAACTAAGGAGAAATTTCCTGAAAATCACTTCTTGTCCTGCCTTCAGGTGCTTTGGAGAATAGGTTGACTCTCTCTTTTCTGTGTCAGCCCCTTCGATGTTGGAACACTGCTATCATGCCAATTTGTCTACAATCTTTTCAAAACCACCTCAATTGATGGTTACTTCAACATTTGAGGCAATAAATTAAATAAAACAATACAGACACAGACTTCAGAGGATAATCAGAATTGCAGAAAAAACAATTACTGCCAACCTGCCTTCCATTGAGGACCTGTATACTGCACGAGTCAAAAAGAGGGCCGTGAAAATATTTACTGACCCCTCGCATCCTGGACATACTGTAAATTGTTTCAACTCCTACCCTCAAAACGATGCTATAGAGCACTGCACACCAGAACAACTAGACACAAGAACAGTTTTTTCCCGAATGCNTACTGGAGGTCTCGAACCAAGATGGCGCCGACGATGTCTGCCTCGGTGAAATGCTCTCTACCTCATGATTCTTGACGAATGTATCCTTTCTTTTATGTACACTGAGAGCATATGCACCAAAGACAAATTCCTTGTGTGTCCAATCACGCTTGGCCAATAAAGAATTCTATTCTATTCTAAATTCTAACTCTGCATTGGGTAAAGAATTAGTACTTTTTATCGGTCCTGAATCTCCATGCATTTACTTTTAATGGATAGGATTGAATTTTAACAATGAGAGAGAATTTTAAAGTGGGCTTAGCAAGATCTGGGCAGCAGAAGCTAAGGTTTAAAATAATTAATTTGAGATAAGAATATATCCCTTGGTGAATTTCTCTTAATAGAGTAAAAATGAAATCCTGTTTTGTTATAGCAACCAAAACATTATTTATCTCTTTAGCAGACTCTTTCTTTTACCAAATTAAGCCTAATAGGGGCTATTAAGAATTAGATGACTTCCAGCATAACTGGAATCCCAAAAGACACAATCTTTAAATTTTCTGAAATACTTAACCATAATTTGTTTTGTTCAAAGATTAGGTCTATGTTACTCTTGAGATCAATTACAGCTTAACTGTTGTGAGGAAAAAAACTTTTCTTTTTTCCTTTTCCTTTTCCTTTTTTTTTTTTTTTTTTGGTCTTGAACCAAATCCTACTTTTAAAAAATGCCAATAACTCAGCACTTTATATTTAATACATTTATTAATTGATCTATTTATTACTGTAGTGGTGAGTCATTTTAAAAATATCAGTTCAACCTGCCTTTTCTTGTCATGCCTTATTTTTATTTATTCATATCCCACCTTTATTATTTTTACAAATAACTCAAGGTAGTGAACTTATCCAACATCTTATTTCTATTTTCTCCACAACAACAGCCCAGTAAGGTAGGTTGGGCTGAGAGAGAATGACTGGCCCAATATTGCTCAGATGGCTTTCATGCCTAAGGCGGGACTAGAACTCACAGTCTCCAGGTGATTGGCTGAAAGTCACCCAGCTGGCTTCAATGCCTAAGGTAGAACTAGAACTCATGGTCTTCCATTTTCTAGCCTGATGTCTTAACCACTAGACCAAATTAGCTCTCTATGCTAGAAATTTAATTGGTTCTGTCACATAAATCCAACATTTGCACTGCATCCTACAGATATAGATCAGATTAATTCGTAAATAAAACATTTGGAAATTGAAGACATGTTTTTATTATCCTGAAATTCTACTAGACATAACACACTATAAATATATGACTCAGTAAGGTAATGTAAAATTCCTCTTTGAAAGAGCACTGCAGGCAGAATGAATGCCAACCATAGTCAAAATACTGTCAGTGGAAAATTCAATGGCTGGAAGCTTGTAAGATGCTAAGTCAAAACCAAAGAAATCACATTACAGCCAAGGATATTCTAGAAAAACAGTCAATTGTGGCTTGATTAGCAAACTATAGTTAAACAAATGATTTTTTTCATAACTTTTATTAAAGATTTAAATGTACTGAAGTAAAAGTGAATACAAACTAAGTTTAGAAAACTAAGTATAAGATGTGCAAAGAAAGAAAAGAAGAAAGTAAAATAAAGAAAAAATATGTAAAGATGTGATTTCCAATCGTCGTTACAAGTAAAAATAATTATGGTAACTTTTTGCCTCCTATAAGGTAATAAATATCTCTTCTTTCAATAACTCATCCCTTATCTAGATACTAATCTATAAATCATTAATTTTCAGTCCTGTTGTCAGCAAAAATTTTGTAAAAGGTTACCAGACCTGTGTGACTTTGGGCCAGTCACACTTTCTCTCAGCCCATCCCACCTCACAGGGTTGTTGTTGCTATGGGGAAAATAAAAAGGAGAAGGAGTATTAGGTATGTCTGCCACCTTGAATTACTTATGAATTAATAAAAGTGGATAAAAATCTAATACAGGTAGTCCTCAACGTATAACAATTCATTTAATGACCATTCAAAGTTACAACACTGAAAAAAAGTGGCATGACTGTTTTTCACACTTTTTCACACTGCAGCACCCCCAGGGTCATGTGATCAAAATTTGGGCACTTGGCAACTGACTCGTGTTTATGACGGTTGCAGTGTCCTGGGGTCACGTGATCACCGTTTGCGACCTTCTGACAAGCAAAGTCAATGGGGAAGCCAGATTCACTTAACAACCATGTTACTAACTTAACATCTGCAGTGATTCACTTAACAACCATGGCGAGAAAGGTCGCAAAATGGGGCAAAGCTCAATTAACAAATACCTCACTTAGCAACAGAAATTTGGGGATCCATTGTGGTCGTCAGTTGAGGACTACCTGTAATGGTGATCACATGATTGCAGGATACTGCAACTTTTGAAAATGTGAGCTGGTTGCCCAGGTTATGATCACGTGACCATGGGATTAGTGATTAACGTGATTAGTCATAAGTGTGAGTGTCCTAAGTCTCTATTTTCAGTGCCAGTGTAAATTCAAACGGTCACTAAAAGAACGATCGTAAGTCAAGGACTACCTGTATTTTCTCTAAATAAATCTTTGTGTCACAGTAATAAACATGTTAGGGACCCGGTGGTTCAGTGGCTAAGACGCTGAGCTTGTCGATCAGAAAGGTCGGCAGTTCGGCGGTTCGAATCCCTACCACCCCGTAACGGAGTGAGCTCCTGTTACTTGTCCCAGCTTCTGCCAACCTAGCAGTTCGAAAGCACGTAAAAAATGCAAGTAGAAAAAATAGGGACCACCTTTGGTGGGAAGGTAACAGCGTTCCGTGCGCCTTTGGCGTTTAGTCATGCCGGCTACATGGCCACGGAGACGTCTTCGGTCTGCACTGGCTCTTCTGCTTTGAAAGGGAGATGAGCACCGCCCCCTAGAGTCAGGAATGACTAGCACATATGTGCGAGGGGAACCTTTACCTTTAATAAACATGTTTCCCTATTCTGTCATGGTCAGGTTCCTGTTCTCAGAAATCCTCGTGCACACAACTGTGCACACCAAGACACAATATTTCAGTTTCCAACAGTGAACAGCATGGAGACTGGAGAATAACTGGTTCATTTCCAGAAGGAATTAACAGCCCAACTGAGCACATGTTGCAGAAATGAGGCCACAAATGGTGTATCCCAGGGGTGAAATCCAGCAGGTTCTGACAAGTTCTGGAGAACCGGTAGCGGAAATTTTGAGTAGTTCGGAGAACCGGCAAATACCACCTCTGGCTGGTCCCAGAGAGGGGTGGGAATGGAGATTTTGCAATATCCTTCTGCTGCCACGCCCACCAAGCCACACCACGCCCACCAAGCCACGCCCACAGAACCGGTAGTAAAAAAAAATGGATTTCCCCACTGGTGTATCCCACAACCCTCCAGGGGAACCATTGTCGAATAGCTCTGATCTACCCAAGACAGAAAGCCTCACTCATGCCTCTCTTTAAGTTAAAATAACATAAAAATAAATAATTACTGCCCTTCGGGGAAACACAGTGCCCTTGTTCCCACATGGCAATTAACTTGGTGAAGAAGGAGGTTATTGTGTAATGAAAACTCTAAAAAGGGTCAAATGACTCAGCCAACTAACCCCCAAGACATTACATTAGATTGAAAAACCGAAGCGGTCATGTTAAACTGATTCCATCCAATCAAGTCATGGGAACATCTAAACCCAATCAGCTCCTCTTTAGCAGAATCTGCCGTCCTTTCTTCCTTTCAGGCACAGAAGAAAGATATACACAGAAATTATGTTAACTGCTTACAATCCCCATAATGGAAGAATAGATGGGGGGGGGGAGCCTGATGGAGTTTGCAGAGATGGCCAAATTTAACTGGTTTAAAACGAAGAGAAGCATACATCTAGTTTTGTCTCAGCTTGGAAACGGCTTCCAGATTTTGTGCTTGAGGCAGAAAAAAATGAAATTCTTATGATGGAATTTACTGATTAGATAAACTTCTTGTTAAAGAAATGGCTAGTGTATATTAAGTATGTAAAAATATGGAGTTCAGGCTGTAATTTATTATGTTTATTTTACTGTGCTGAACAAGTTGGAAGTTAATGTTTTTTTTTCTTTTTTCCTTTACCTCATACTTCTATCTCCCTTTTCCCTCCCCCATTTCCCTATTAACTTTGTTTTCATTTGTATTTTATATTAAATAATTTCAAGAATATATATATATACATTTGCTCATCTACCTCTCTGTCTTTATCCTTTTCTATCTATATCTATCTAGCTATCTGTTCCTTCCTTTCCTCATCCCTCTTTCCTTTCTTGCCTCCCTCCCTCCTTCCTTCCTTCTTTTCTTCCTCCCTCCTCCCCTCTCTTCTTCCTTCCTTCCTTTTCTTCCTTCCTTCCTTCTTTCCTTCCTTCTTTCCTTCTTTCCTTCCTTCCTTCCTTCTTTCTTTCTTTCCTTCCTTCCTTCCTTCCTTCTTTCCTTCCTTCCTTCCTTCCTTCCTTCCTTCCTTCCTTCCTTCCTTCCTTCTTTCTTTCCTTCCTTCCTTCCTTCCTTCTTTCCTTCCTTCCTTCCTTCCTTCTTTCCTTTCTTCCTTCCTTCCTTCCTTCCTTCCTTCCTTCCTTCCTTCTTTCCTTCCTTCCTTCCTTCCTTCCTTCCTTCCTTCCTTCCTTCCTTCTTTCTTTCCTTCCTTCCTTCCTTCCTTCCTTCCTTCCTTCCTTCCTTCCTTCCTTCTCTCCCTCCCTCTGCCTACCTTTCCTTCCTGAAACGACAGTTCCTGTTTAAGTTTAAGTCAACACCAAAGCCTTCACACACACAAAAAAACCCAACAACATAAAAGCAAAAGGTACTGCAGCTTTTCGTGTGGTGACACAAGAACCGATACTCTGAGTAGCTTTTTTTCGGTTCCAAAGAAACAGACTTGCTTGGTGAAGTCCCTCTGACCCTCACCCGCCTCCCAGTCTCAGCAATTGCTGATCAATCACCTGCCCTCAAAGACAGCTATTAGTCAATCAGTGGAAAGGCAACTCAGCTACTGCATGCCCAAAGCACATCAATATCCCAAGGAACTGCTTTGATAGTTCTTTCGTTTTACAGAAGACCTTTAGCTGCTTATGACTTGGCTAATGAGCCGCCAGGAAGGAGTCTAACGAAAAATCCAGAGCTAGGATGATCTACCATGAGAGATAATTGGCAGTCATGATCATGATTAGATTACAGACCAGAAACAAAGCGGAGATGGTTCATTTCAAGCAGAGAAAGGAGGGATTGTCAAATCATCAGCAGTGCAAACTCAATAGAGAACTTTGTTCTTCTTCAGTCGTTTCTTGTCTTGCTAGACATAAAACAGCACTGCTTGGTTCAGCCTTAGGAGAAGGAGCTGCCAGGTGAGTCTCTGTAAATCTATCACAGCCACTTGCACTAACTTTATTTGAATAAAATAGTGAGTCGGGTTAATCTTCTCAAAATGAGCCACCCTAATCCTTTCATGTGAGAATTTACATGCCTGCATCATCCCTTAATTCTAAGTATCGTGTATTTCAAGGAATAAGCCAGAGGTTCACCTAATATGAGTGAAGAGAAGATGGGGAGATATGATAGCAGTGTTCCAATATTTGAGGGGCTGCCACAGAGAGGAGGGGTTCAAGCTATTTTCCAAAGCACTCGAAGGCCAGACAAGGAACAATGGATGGAAACTCAAGGAGAGATTCAACCCAGAAATAAGGAGAAATTTTCTGATAGTGAGAACAATCAACCAATGGAACAGCTTGCCTTCGGAAGTTGTGGGACTAGAAGACCTATATGGTCCCTTCCAACTCTGTCAATCTGTTAATATTCTTCTCTCTGATAAAAGAGAATATTTTTGGCCCAGGATTGAAGTGAGGAATCTTTGGTGTTCTCTGAGCTTGGTTGTTTTCTTGTAGACATTTCATTACCCAAACTAGGTGGTATCATTAGTGCTAATTGGTGATATTACCTAATTTGGATAATGAACCGTCTGCAAGAAAACAACCAAGCTCAGAGAGCACCAAGGACCCCTCATTCTTCACCCTTTTTGCAAGACCATACAGAGGCAGCTGGGTCTATGACACATGTTGTCATGAATGCGATGATGTCAAAACGAGAATTTATAGTGCCACATTATCATTGCAGCAAGAATACAATTTAGCACTTTTGTCATGAGATATGGCCCAAGCATGTGTATCAAACTATTTCCATCATAACTCATGAGCTATTATCTTCTCCTCAACACCAGTTGCCCTATGCCTTTGGACCAGGGGCAAAATGCTCCCGGTTCGGGTGTGCCTGCCAGTCGTCGGAGAGCCAGTAGCGACGGCAGCGCTAGGCTTCGCCCACCCGCCTGGATGCCACCATTTGGGTACTTTTACCCTCTGCGCATGCGCAAAGCATTCTGCGCATGCGCAGAGGGTAAAAGAACCCAAATGGCGGCGTCCGGGCGGGTGGGCAAAGTCTAGTGCTGCCGTCACTACTGGCTCTCCGACGACTGGCAGGCACACCCGAACCAGGAGCATTTCACCCCTGCTTTGGACACCTTTACGTGGAAGAGTCTGTAGTGCAGATGCAATGTAAGAGCAGTGGAAAACTCCTCTTACCCTGTTTCCCCAAAAATAAGACCCAACCCAATAAAGCCCTATATGGCTCAGGGCCAGATTATCTTCGAGACCACCTTCTACCGCATAGCTCCTAGTGACCGGTAAGATCCCACAGGGTTGGGCTCCTCCAGGTCCCATCAGCTAAACAGTGCCAGCTGGCGGGCCCACAGGGGAGGGCCTTCTCTGTGGCTGCCCCAGCCCTCTGGAACCAGCTACCCCCTGAGATCTGGACCACCCCCACCCTACTGGCCTTCCGGAAAGCGGTGAAGACCTGGCTGTTCCAGCAGGCTTGGGGCCGTTGATCTCGCCTCTGTAATTTGGTGAGATCCGGCCACGAAACGGTGTGTATGAGTTTTTAGTTGTTGTTGAATGTTTTTAATATGTTTCTTGTTAATAGTTTTTATATTTTTATAATGTTTTTATTGTTGTAAGCCGCCCAGAGTCCTCCGGAAGTTGGGCGGCATAGAAATAAAACTAAGAGATAACAGATAACCGAAAAATAAGCCACAGCATGATTTTTCAGGTTGCTCGTAATATAAGCTTTGCCCCCCAAATAAACCCCAGTTAAGATGGATTCCCCCTGCAGTTATGTGATTACATCTCAGGTGCTCACCACGCATTTATGACCATTGCCAAGTCCCGCAAAAATGGCTCATAGAGAGCAATGGGTTTGCTTTATAATTGCACCATTTTCTTAATGACACTGCAAAAGTCATAAAAATCGGGTCAGTCCCATTTTCAATCATTCTGACTTACAACTGTTATGGGCTGTGGTCATAAATTGAGCACTACTTGTAGTGTATTTAGTATTTTTATGCAGTCATTTAGTGTTTACGCTGGTGCAATAAAAAGATGCTGACAGGACACAGCACACCAATCATGTCATGCAGGGGTGGGTTCCACTTACCTTCCCTACCGGTTCGCATTGCGATGGAAGTGCGCGTTTTGCGCACACGCGAGCGCAAAGCAAGCGCACGCGCCTATGTCACATTGTGGAAATGACCCTCTGCGCATGTGCAGAAGACTCTGTGCATGCGCAGAGAGTCCTTTGCCAGCCGTGACGACCGGAGCACCGGTTCGGGGGCGTGGACAGCCGGCCATCGATGCCAGTTCGGCGAGCGGGTGCAAATTTCCACCACCGGTATGGGAGAACCGGTCCAAACCGGCAGCAATCCACCACTGATGTCATGTCTGTGACAGGTAAGAACCTCGTTTGCTCCAGCATGTTCTGGTTGCTGCCAACTCTGTTTCATTGCAGGGCAACACCGGCACAATAATGCTACCAGATCTGAGCTACAAAACCCCACATGGAAAGGGGATTCTCCCCACACTGATCTTCTAGACTTGGGACGTAGAGAAGAGCTGGCCCTGGAGAGCTAAAGGGATGGGAAGGAGAAGATGAAACTCAGACAATTTTAGATGGAGGCCCTTCGGAAGGGGCTTAAGAAGATCTCTGTTGAAATGTTCATGTAGGCCTTGCAGAGTACAGTTACAGATAGTCCTCGACTTACAAACATTTGCTTAGCAGCTGTTTAAAGTTGCAAAGGCACTGAACAAAGTAACTTACAGCTGGTCCTTGCACTTACAACTGTTGCAGCATTCCCATGGTCACATGATCAGAATGTCAACTCGTAAAGCATTCCTGGCCTGCTCTTCAGTTGCCATAGGTAGGAGGGGGGGAAACTGACGGAGCAGCACGGCAGCCACAACCAGGAGCATATTCCCGCATATCTTTCTCAAGGCTGTATCCCAGGCTACCGGAACCAGCCAGAGAAGCGTGATCTCTACAGCCCGCGAAAGTGCTCTGTTGGAGAATGTGATTTATGACACACCCTGGGAGGAGGGGAGAAACAGGGTCATAGTTGGGCCGTAAATTACGTGGGGCAGAGGTGACTTCACTTGGGTACGTGCCGACATGTTGCTCCTAATAAATAACTGGATTTCTTTTGAAACTTGGCTCAAGACTCATGGTTTAATTAGGGCATCCATCGGAACCCTGACAGCAAGTCAGGTTGGATGCTTCACAATTGGCATGTATTTACAATGGCGGCAGCATCCCAGATCACGTGATGGCCATTTGTGATCTTCCCAGCCGGCTTCTGACGAGCAATCTGGATTCACTTAAAGACCACATGATTCATTTCACTTCTGCAGTGATTCACTTAACAATTGTGGCACAAAGTTCGTAAAATTGGACGTGACTCATTTAACAACCGCTTTGTTTAACCATGGAAATTCTGGTTCCAAATGTGGTTGTAAGCCAAGGACAACCTGTCTGTTTTCCTGCAAAAGTCACTGCATATATTTGCACTTGCTTCTTTTAAAACTCTTTAAAAAAAAAAACCTACATGAGAATTCAAGAAGGGAGAATGGTACTCCTCCCTTGTCATGGAGCTACCAGAGCAAAGAGTTGTGTGACATAGATAAACTGAAACATAATTCTCATGAAAGCCACCCAGAAGACAAAAAGGCAAATTAATTGTGCCCCAAAGAACATCCCCATTAGAGTAAAATTTGGTTTTAATGGCCGCTACTTAAAGTCATCATAGGTTCCTAATGAATCATTTGTCCTTGCCAAAAACAGCTTATGTAATAACAGCAGCTTCCATATTTGATGTCCTTTTAATGGTCCATGAGTTTCATTTGTAATGATCCAATTAAGAGCCAGAGCTTGGGTGCCTCTAATCATCAAGTCCTAATATTGTTTCTGTAGCAGCCCATTATTATTTTACACTCTGCTACCTCACCTTCTGAAGAATAGATTTTGTCCCCCACCTCCAACCCATCCAAATCAAAAGATTTAGCAGTTCATTAAGACTCAGTTTAGGAATGAGAAATTGTAGAAGGATGAGGAGAACAAGATCTGATACCAACCTTAGAGATGGGCTGCTGTTACTTTCTCTCTCTCTCTCTTTTTTTTTTTAAAAAGGGACATAGCAGGGGTGAAATCCAGCAGGTTCTGACAGATTCTGGAGAACCGGTAGCGGAAATTTTGAGTAGTTCGGAGAACCGGCAAATACCACCTCTGGCTGGCCCCAGAGTGGGGTGGGAATGGAGATTTTGCAGTATCCTTCCCCCAGGAGTTGGGAGGGAATGGGGATTTTGCAGTATCCTTCCCCCAGGAGTGGGGAGGGAATGGGGATTTTGCAGTATCCTTCCCCCAGGAGTGGGGAGGGAATGGGGATTTTGCAGTAACCTTCCCCCAGGAGTGGGGAGGGAATGGAGCCTGCATCAGAGGCCTTGCTGAGAAGAATGTTAAGAAAAACATGGAATCCCTGAGCACCCCATAAAAACAACGACCAGGATGTCTAGTTCACCTTGTTCATTCTCTTGAAACTAGTTTAAGAGCCAGAACTACATGGCTTGGAATCAGGTTATTTGAAGGACCACTTCTCCCCTACTACATCCACCTAGCTCATCAGGACAGGAAAAGGGGGGTATGTTACCGGTCCTATTCATTAGGGAGCATCATTTAGCGAGATACTGAAGAAGGGCCTTCTTGGTGGTGGCTCCTTCTTTATGGAACACCCTTCCCCTTGAGGTATAATTGGCAGCCTGAAAGGTGTACAAATTCTTAACGTGTGAAATCTAATCTTTATTTTAGAATTCCATTTTATTTATTCATTTAATATATTACATTTAGAAGCCATCTAACTCCACACATCTCCGGATGCCTTAAAGAAAAGCCCATGAAGCCAAGGAAAACAATCAATAGTGTTCAAAACTTTTTCTGCAGTTTACACTTGTTGGTAAGAAACATCTTCATTAACACTGCCTGAGATGAGGCAGCAAAGACTCTGGCAAGAAATATTTGCTTAATGAGGCCAGCTAAATGATTTATTTACCATCCCAATCTAGGGAGAAGACTCCTGGAAATACCATGGACAGCCAAGAAAACAAACCAATGGATCATTGAACAGAGTTCTTACTCAAGTACAAAGGACCAGAATTACCATATTTTTCGGTGTATAAGATGCACTTCCCCCCCAAAAAAAAGTGGGTGGAAATGTCTGTACATCTTATACAGCGAAGGTTGCCGAAGCCCCGCCCACCCGCCAGCCCCCACCCTTCGGCCTCTGCCTCCCAGCAATTTGCCTCCTTGCAGCAAACAGCAAACAGCCTGGTCAGCTTCAGTACAGCCTGATTTAGCACGAGCAGCTAACTGGCGGTTGGACCTGCCTCCCGGAATACCACCTATCAGCTGTTCCAGGGCGTGGGGATCGCCACTGCCCATCGCCGCCACCGCCGCCCATCACCACTGCTGCCTATCGCTGCCTCCGTGCACCCCATTTTCAGCCCATTCCAGGCGGCGGGAATCACCGCCGCCCGTCTATCCCCGCTGCCTGGAGGGCAGGGGTGGGTTCCAGATTCAGGTACTGCCGGTTCGCTCAGGGACGCACCGCATGGGCATGCGCGCATTGCACGCATGCGCAGTACTTAAAAAAAGCTTTTGTGCATGTGCAGAAGCAAAAACAAGATGGCGGCCCCTACGGCGCCGCCAAGAGAACCGGCTTGGGGGCGTGGCAGGCCTGGGTCGCTGCTGATTCCAGCGACCCAGGCCACCACGTTACTAACGGTTCTATAGAGCCGGTCCGAACCAGTAGGAACCCACCTCTGCTGGAGGGGCCGAAAATGGGATGCGCGGAGGCCGAAAACGTAGCGTGCAGAGACTAAAAACAGGACACGTGGAGGCCAAAAATTGGGTGCGTGGAGGCGGCGATAGGCGGCAGCGGCGATTGGCAGCGACGGTGGCAATGGGTGGTGGCGATCCCTGCAGCCTGGAACAGCTGATAGGCAGTATTCCGGGAGGCAGACCAACCACCAATCAGCTGCTCGTGCTAAATCAGGCTGTGCTGAAGCTGACCAGGCTGTTTGCTATTTGCTGCAAGGAGGCAAATTGCTGGGAGGCAGAGGCAGAGGCAGATTTTTTTTTCTTGTTTTCCTCCCCAAAAGCTAGGTGCGTCTTATAGTTCGGAGCGTCTTATAGTCCGAAAAATATGGTAAATTATCCTACTTTGGACACATTATGTGAAGGCCTAGCTTTCTAAAGAAGGATATAATGCCAGAAAATAAAAATAAAAAAATAAAGAAAAGAGGACAATTCGCAGCAAGATAAATAGAGACTCAGTGATATTGCACCGAAGACCTGAAAACCAGGCAGTGATGGATGTCACAGAGAAAATCTATGTAATGAATGTGTTCTCTAGGATTCAAAAATGACTTGACAGCACATAATCAATAATCAGTCTCATGAATCTGGGCCCGTACATCTCAGTATTTCAGGTAGTCCTTGACTTATGACTGGTTCTTAGTGACTGAAGTTACAGCTATCCAGAAAAAGGAGACCTACAATCTGGATTCAAAATTCCAATGGTCAGGCCCTCTCCAAGGTCATGTGATTAAACTTTGTGTGTTTGACAAAGCATTTACAATGTCCCACATTCATGTGACTGCATGTTACAACTATTTGACCAAAAACTGGCATTTACTTCCAGTTTTTGGTGAAACTATGGCATTGGTTTGCTTAATAATCACATTGTTTGCTTAATGACCATCACAAAAAAAGGTAATAAAATCAGGTTGGGCACATGACTGACCTGTTTTATGACCATTGCAACATATGACCATAATAGGTAGGCTCCATTCTTGTCATAGGTCAAGGACTACCTATACAGTCTAAACAATGATACACTGTAATAAGGAAAAAGTCATAATATAAGATGGTCGTCCTGCTTCAATGATCAAATGCTATTTTAAAAAAGAGTTTTAGCAGCTTCACAGATGCCAGAAAGGGGGGAAAACCAAATATTTCTCCAGGGATAGTACAGTCCATATTTAATTACTGAAAGGCAGGTGCAAATTTAGCTTTTAATTTGCTTTGGGGGGAAAAAAATCCTAAATACAACCTTTTCTTCAGAAACAGAAAGAATGAACAAGAAAATCCTACAATCAAGCCATAATGGCAAAATAAACAGAGGAGGAGAATAAAGGCCTTTGTGCTGTAAGGAAATAAATTATTATTTAATTAGCTAGCTACAAGAAATATGAGCCATGCTGCTATTATTAGCATTTACTTTAATAAACAGTTCTTAATTTTTATTGCTTAATTATTATTCCTCTGCATGAATGCTATACCATGGACTTATTACAAGATTTCATCTATTTCAGTGTTTCTAGGTAGCTCGGTAGCTTTAAGATGTGTGGAATTCAAACTTCACAATTTCCATGCTGGCTACGGAAATCTGGGAGTTGAGAGCCACATGTTTTAGAGTTGTGAAGATTGAGAAACACTGATTTATATTTGAAGTAAAAACCTGCAGAAATAATCTCAAGACAAAAGTCAACTAGGATATTCTCATTGAGTCTAATAACATTGCCAAAATTCGGGGGGCAGGGGGGATTTAAAATATTTTTAAATTTATTTTATGTACTGTATTTAAAAGATTTGTATGGCCACCCATCCTTAACAGCTCTTGGATGGCTGACAACAGCTAATAATATAATTATTCACAATGCTGGATAAATTATTTTCCAAACCGGAAAAAAAAGAACACAGTTGATAAGGCTTTCTTTGAAGTATAAGGTCATTGACATAGAAGAACAGAGAATGCTAAGGCTGTTAAATCATGTAAGGGAACTCAAATACAATTCAGTAAATAGGTACAAGGAAAAATAATTCTCCTCACTTATATACACCCCACCGTTGTGGGATACAAGAAAGAGAGAAATACTGCCATGCCTGGCAATGTTTCACAGAAATACCTCTTCATTTCTTCATAGTAATTGCAATACTCACCTTTTGCCCCTGGAAGCCAGAACCATCAGCCAACTTGTTTACACAGACATCCCTGGAATAGGCTCTCTGGACAATTTCCAATCCTTGAAGTATTTCAGACATATTTTGCTAGAAGAGCTATCAAGCTAGGCTAATAGTTCAATCTGGGGGGTCAATCTTAAATTTTTGTATAGGGTGTTGGAATTCTTGCTCAGGATGCCATGTAATCTCTAACATCCTTTATACGAAAGGATTGTGTAACAAAACAAGAAGAAACTGAATGCTATGGAGTGGCCCAAATCTTCCCACTCGATGACCTGATAGGGAGGTTTCAGGGAAGGGCCTCCCTGGAAAAGATAAACCTGAAGGCCATGAGTTTTATTCCTGCCTTAGCTATGAAAATCAGCTGGGTGGCTTTGGGTCTCTCTCTGTGCCCAACCTACCTCACAGGGAGGTAGTAGGTTGTAGGGAGAATAGGAGGAAGAAGGTGTGTTGCATACATTTGCTGCCTTGTGTTATTTGTAAAAATAATAAATAGACAGCCACATACCCTGTTTCCCCCAAAATAAGACATCCCCTGATAATAAGCCCAATCGGGCTTTTGAGTGCATGGCAATAAGGCCAAGCGCTTATTTCAGGGTTCAAAAAAGTATAAGACAGGGTCTTATTTTGGGGGGAACACGGTAGATATTGTCAAAAAAAAATTTGTCAAACACTGAATGAATACAGTTGACTTACAAAATGACCATTCAAAGTTACAACACTGAAAAAAAGGTGACTTATGATGAATCCTTGCATTTATGATTTTTGCAGCATGTCTCGTGATAAAAATTCAAGCACTTGTCCTCTGGCATGTATTTATGATAGCTGTAGCATCCCTGGGTCATGTGATCACCATTTGCCATCTTCCCTGGTCTTCCAACAAGCTAAGTTAATAGAGTTTTTGACAAGCCAAGTCAATGAGGGAAGCCAGATTAGTTTAATGACCTTGTGATTCGCTCCATAGTGATTTGCTTAACAGCTGTGCCAAAAAAAAGTTTGTAAAATTTGGCACAACTCACCTAATGACTGCAATGCTTAAAGATGGAACGTCTGGTCCGTATTGTGGACATAAGTTGAAGACTACCTGTAGCAATGTTTTTCCCTATCAACAGAAGGATAAATGATAGGACTGAACCAGAGAATTCCTTAACAGAGGAATTTCAATGTTTAAGAAGTCCCAGGAAACGATGCCCCAATTATGGGTCTTGTGAAACTGTTTGTATATGATTTACAACTGTTTTTCAACCAATGGGTCCAGGGGTGGGCTGCTGGGGGTTTGGAGGGGTTCGGGAGAACCTCTAGCTAAGATTCTGTGCAGTTCGGAGAACCCCCAAATCCCACTCCTGGCTGG
>QLTV01002718.1:453581-463829 GCA_003457575.1 Thermophis baileyi | reverse complement strand
GGAGGGGAAAAAATGGGCCTCCTGGAAGTTCCGGAAGGCCAAAAACGGGCCCATTTCCGGCCTCTGGAGGGCCTCCAGAGCCCGTGGGAGGCAGTTTTTGCTCTCCCAGTGGCTCGAGGAAAGCCTCCGGAGCCTGGGGAAGGCAAAAATCCCCCCCCCGCCTTGGTGCAGGAGGCTGACGAGGCCACGCCCACCATGGCCACACCCACCCAGCAACCGGGCAGAGAACCCCTTGCTAAAAATTTTGAAGCCCACCCCTGAATGGGTCACAATATGGTTTAAAGTGAGTTGCATTAATATCAAGGAAATATATTATATATATTTATATAATATATATAAATATATATAAATATATAATATATAATACTGGACAACTTTAGCTGTTTAACCTCATCCTGGAATGCTTGTTGGAAGCAATTATGTATTCTGGTTTTGAAAAACTGAAAGACTCTTGACCCATTTTAAGCATGAAAATGTTACACAACCTTCATAAGCAACTCTAGCCCACAACTGAGATCTGGATTTCTCACTGGTTCCATTATACCCTAAAGGAGTCCTGAATTGACTCCCCTTCAATGGCAGCATTCTTCCTATATCAGAAGATATCTCCAAGGTATGGATTCAAAAATGCAAAGAGCTGATTGCCGGTAGAATCATCGAAGGCAACCTGATTCTATGAACTGACTGGCTGGGGAATTCTGGGAGTTGAAGTCCACCCCTCTTAAAGTTGCTAAGGTTGAGAAACACCGCTCTAGATCAGTCAAAATCAAAGTCAGAAAGAGACAATCCCACTCTATCCTGTGATTGGCAGAAAATCCTTTACCATTTTTCCTCCCAAAAAAGACAACTTTGGAAACAACAATGTAAAGAAATTGCACAATTTCACAGGCAATCCAGTGAAATTGTGCAATTTCTTTACATTGTTGTTTCCAAAGTTACCTTTTTCAAATTCATCCAGAAAAGTCTTCCCATTTGTGTATTTTTCCAAGTTGGGAAACTAGAAAGAGTACAGTACAGCAGAAAAATACCTCTGTCATATTTATGCATTATAAATGGTGATCTTTTTTCCATACTCATACCCTGCTATCTTTGCATCTCATGTGCCACCTTGTGGCTACTGTGGAAACTTTGGGGTGAAGCCACACAGAACAGAATGCCTAACATCAGTTAACCTTTTCATGCTATAGGAGTTGTAAGTTGCTTGCGTTTGTGGGAAGCCAAACTGAACTTTAACTTTCCTTAATAGTTGCCAAAACTGCAAGCATAATTCTAGCCTGCTTAATCAAGTAATGCTTAATACATTTCTTTACAAACTTCTGATAAATTAAGTCACCAGTATTGAAAATATCCACCCTATCTTTTACCCTAAAGACCTTCTGTATGAATATATGACTAAGTTAAGCCCTGTTTACAAAGCTTTCATGATTTTATTTTTCCAACAAATCTACCACTCACTTTTCTGCCAATTGTAGAACTTAATATTAATATTTAACATTCTTTTCTCATGATGAAAGAAGACATGTATGTGCAAAGTTCACTACTGGTTTTAGCTATTTATCTTTGTTCGCTTTCAAAGCAGATATTCAGAAAAATTCAGCAATGTTTTTTAAATCAGGTTCTGGCATTGTATTTAAGGAAGGAAGGAAGGAAGGAAGGAAGGAAGGAAGGAAGGAAGGAAGGAAGGACCATTTTATGAAGACTCAATGGAAGATAGAGCTCCTATCCTAACTCTTCCTTCTAGAAATTAGGTGTCTGGGCCTTTGCCTACTGTAGCATCCATTTTATGGAAATGCACCTGATGTGCTATCAAAATTCTCGATGTGCTCGTCAACTCCCAAAGTTTGGACTTCCCTCTGAAAGAATCCGTGAGAAAGGAAACAGATTACAGGTAATCCTCGACTTACAATTGGTACCAGAATTTCCATTGTTAATAAGGCAATTGTTAAGTGAATCATACAGATGGTAGGCAAATCTGGCTTTCCCCATTGATTTTGCTTGTTGTGAGCTAGGCACAGCTTGGAAGGTAGCAAATAGAGATCACATGACTCTGGGTTGCTGCAGCCGTCATAAATATATTCCAATTGCCGAGCAACCACATTTTGATCATGTGATCATGGGAATGCTACAACAGTTGTAAGTGCGAGTACCAGTCATAAGTCACTTTTTTCAATGTAGTTGTAACTTCAAACAGATGCTAAATAAAATAGTTGTAAGTTGAGAACTACCTGGAATTTTTGTATGCATACTCTTTTTGTCTGTTTCTCTGAGAGAAGAGAATTCCACCAAAATCCAACCAATGCAGGATCTTCTATAGCTACGTGGACTGACAAACATGTTCCCTATTTTTTCCATGAGGTTCTAGTAGCAACCTGATAAGGTATTATTGTATTCTGTTATGTATTGACAGTAAGAATGGTTCCACTCAGGTCCAGCGAGGACCATACAAAACAGACAACCAGGATGACCATGCCGGGAGCCAGGCCCTAGCTACAAGGAACCAGGAGGAGCTGTTCTCAAACCCGGAGGAGGACCGCAGACACCTACCTGCGAACGCCGGAGTCCAGCGGAGTCAACCGGGACCAGAGGACGGAGATGCGGAGACTTCAGCAGCCACGCCTGGGGGCCGGTTCCAGATTATTCCACATGCAGGTACCGGAGCAGCAACAGGCATGTTGGCACCAGTCAAAGACTCCCGAGGAACTGAATCGTGCAGGCCCAGTAGGACTTTAAGGCGTCCTGCATACTTGCGTGATTACGTGACTTACGTCAACTCCGGATTGGCCATTCCAAGAACTAAGAGGGGAGGGGTGTTACGTACTGCCGTACGGAGTAAATTTGCATAGCCGCCGCTGATTAACTAATACAGCAGCGGAAGAATTAAACTGCTGTCAGTGGTCGGCTAGGCTACAGGAAAGCCCTTAAAAGTGGCTTCCCTGCAGCTTGGAGCCAGTTCGTATTACATTCAGCTAAGGAGATATAAAGGTGCTGAACAATTCCTACGTCTCGCCTCTTCATTCCCGCGCAAATCTAACAATGGCCAAATGGATCTCACAGAGTTTGAGGTTCCATCAGCAGGAGCTACAACAGAAGAAGTTCACATTCTAGGTCCTTTTTGACATTTGCTTGCAGATGGGACTGGAGTACAGGTAGTTCTTGACTTACAATCATAATGGAGCATGGCCATATGTCATGATAGCCATAAATCAGGTTGGGCATGTGACCAACCCGATTTTATGACTTTTTTTGTGAAAGTTTTGGTTTGCTACGAATGCAGTTTTGCTGAAAACAGGAAGCAAATGTTATTCCCCCCCCCCAAAAAAAGTTTTGTGATCATGGGAAGCTTTAAACAGCTCTAAATGCGGCCCAAGTGGCCAAATGCCTGAAGTTCAGTCATGTGACCATGGGGGGGGGGGGCAACTGTTGGAATTTTGAATCCAGGTTGTAAGTAGCCCCAGTGGTGGGTTTCAATTTTTTTTACTACCGGTTCTGTGGGCATGGCTTGGTGGCGTGGCAGGGGAAGGATACTGTAAAAACTCCATTCCCACCCCACTCCAGGGGAAGAATACTGCAAAATCCCCATTTCCTCCCGATCAGCTGGGACTCAGGAGGCAGAGAATAGATGGGGGTGGGGCCAGTCAGAGGTGGTATTTACCGGTTCTCTGAACTACTCAAAATTTCCGCTACTGGTTCTCCAGAACTGGTCAGAACCTGCTGAAACCCACCTCTGAGTAGCCCCTATATAAGTTTGTTGTAACTTTGAATGGTCACAAGTCATGGCCTACCTTGTATAACCTTTCTGTTGGACCCAGTCGGCTGGGTAAAAATCATTGAAGAGAGGCCATCCCATAAATAACTCAGCCCTATGTGGTGAGAGGCTTCATAGGTAACAACCAACCATTGCACTTGGGGCCAGTGCAGCTTGCTGAACAGATATATGAGATGGACATATCAAGGGGTGCCCATAATTGCTGTGGGGATGGATCTCTATGCTCTCTTTCTCTCTTCACACACACACACACACACACACACACACACACACACACACACACCTTAGCTCAGTGGAGGAATTGCTTAATTCAGACAGGGACTTCTGAAACAGGGAGTGCCCTATATACCACTTTATTCAACCAAAAACAAAGTCCAGTGGATTGTCTCTTGTCTTGTGGCACCAGTAGCACCTAAAAACTAGTTTGGTTCTGAGGTGGGTTCATTCAACTTTGGTTGATGACTTCTCCTCCACCTCTCCATATCTGCCAGCTTCTTCATCAGTGCATGGAATCTCTTCCGTCCACTAATTTAAATTAGGGGTTCACCAGTGACTTTTTCCATCTAGGTCTTCTACTTTCTCAAAGCCTTGGTGAGAAGTTTTGATGACTCCTTCTCTATCCTGCAGACTGCTGTCATTATCCAATCTGGCTCATGCAGAAGGGCAAATCTGTCACACTACCTTTTGCTCCAGCATCCTTCCCCAAGGGGCAGGACTGCCCACAGAGTATGATTTTTTTTTAAAGATACAGTTAGCAACCACAATGTTACCCTTGAAGCACCATTCTGCAATGCACATAGAAGAGGAAGAGCTCAAGACTCACCATTGTGGCTTCCATATTGCTTTTTTTTTTTTACCATGCCTACTGACATCTCAGGATAAAGAGGTTCCTTGCCTTTGGATTAACACCTTTGAATGAACAGCAACAGATTGCTGTTCAAGCAGCAGGTGGAAACTAACCAAGGAGAGAAGCAATCTAGAACTAAGGAGAAATTTCCTAACAGGGAGAACAATCAACCAATGAAACAGCTTGCCTCCAGAAGTTGTGGGTGCTCCATCATTGGAGGCTTTCAAGAAGAGATTGGACTGCCACTTGTCTGGAATGACATACAGTCTCCTGCTCAAGCAGGGGGTTGGATTAGAAGACCTCAAAGGTTCCTTCCAACTTTATTATTCTATTCTATTATTCTATATAATGAAATGATATTTGCACAATATAGGAACGATGGGTTGATTGCTGTCAAATGAGCTGATTTGTTTCAATCCTCTGACTGAATTTTTGATCTAGAATGGAAGACTTTTATTCAATCACGCCCCACCGAAGGAGAAGAAGGGCAAAGTCTGCCCTATAATGAAATTTCCAAAGCCATCAACTACTCCTTTAATACAGAGGGAGTGGAGGAAATATAGTCAACAGAAAATCAAAGAGTGCTTTTTAATTAACAAGGACAATTACTTCTAATTGCAAAGCTCATACATTTTTCAAAAGGGAAGATATTTTCTCCTTAATTGCTATAGGTGTGCTTGAATAGGCAATTAAAAACACATTAAAATAAGAAACCAAAGATAAGAAGCCTGTCCTGAACAGATTAAGGATGAAAATTGTAGCAGTAACTCAGTTTCCATTTTAGTAGAAATAAGGTCTTCTTTTTTTATATATTGTTTTTTTCTTTCCAAGCAATGCAAATAGAATGAGTATTATGCATGATTTCATAAGCCTGCTGCATATAGGTGGAGTGGAAAAATTATATTTCTTCTTGATGAATGAAACATTGATACAATCAAACTATGAAAAAAAAATGAACCCTGTTTATTAACATTTCAGCAGGTGACAGCAACGGCTGATCTTGTGCAGCCTCAAAACTAAGCAGCATTGCGCCTAGTTAATACAGGATGGGGCACCAATAGGAAATCCCAGGGCTGTAGAATTGGAAGTTTGGGGTGGGGGGGGACCCATCCTGGAAACAAAGAGAAGCAAAACACTCCTGTACTGTTGCCAAGAAAATAATTTGGATTAATGCATGAGGTCATCTAGAAATGCACTTGTAATATCAATTATATAAACACACACACATATAATAGTAATACAGTGGAGATCTTAATATTAAGCACTTTGTTCAAGACCAAAACTATTACTATATAATTAATACTTTGATGTGACTTGCAGTGGTTCTTTTTTTTATGTTATGCTTCCTTTTGGATGAAAAGTCAAATAAACTTATCTTAACTCTATAATATTCCACATTTCAATTAAAATTGTTAGAAAGTTTACTTTTCTTTTTCTATCTGCAATACTAGAAGGTTCCTAACTAATAGAATGTTCACCATTTTAATCGTACTACATAAATATTACTGCACTGAAATCTGCATTGAAATATCAAGATTTGTAGTATTATAATAAAAAAGGGAAAAGAAAAGGAAAAGAATTGAGCTTTCAGTTTTTCACCCAGCATACTTTTAATCAATGCTTAGATCAGAGAAAGCACACGTGTTACCTAGTTCAGCTAGTAAAAAATATAGCTTAATGTTTATTTACATTAAAATCGGGAAAGCAGGACACTGGGTAATCGCTCCCTGTTTCTGCACCAATAAAGAATTTTGTGAATGAGGATGATGTTTCCAATCAGGTCTTTATGTCACCTTTAAAAGGGCCCCTGGATGCCATTCAGCATTTGATTTCATCAAATTTACCTGTTTGACACCTCAGCAAAGATGCTACCCATCAGACCTCTCATATAGATCAGACAAAAATAATGTCCTGATGAGCTAATTCTACTTTATTGTAAAGCTACATTAACAGGATATTGCAAGTACCCTGTTTCCCCCAAAATAAGACATCCCCTGATAATAAGCCCAGTCGGGCTTTTGAGTACATGGAAATAAGGCCAAGCACTTATTTCAGGGTTCAAAAAAATATAAGACAGGGTCTTATTTTTGGGGAAACACTGTATGAATGTGTAAAAAATAAAGATATTTTTGTGGTTCTGTTTTTCAATCATATACTCATGAGACCTGTGACATAGTTAACTTCTTCCAGGCACCAGACTCAACATCTGGGGAGGAAAGCAAGGGAAAGTAAAAATGGCGAAGGTCCAAGGTTGGGGGCAAGAAGAAATGGGGAATTGTGCCGTTTGCTTCTATTAAGCCTATTTAAGATCCACACCACACATATATTTCTTCTTATCTAAAAATGGTAGGAAACTATGACACTGATTTTGGACAATTGGAATCGAAGGGGGCCTCCCAAGTGACACAGACAAGAGGGAACAAATTGGCTCCATCTTTGAAGATGAAGCTCCAACCTTCAATGTCAGTATGGGAGGCCAGCTTTAAAGTTGTAGTATTGATGAGTTGGAAGGGACATCAAAGTTCTTCTCATCCAGTGTTCCTCAGGAACTTTAAGAGATTTGGATTTCAGCTCCAATCCATTTGAATGGCTAGCACGGGAATTCTGAGAGGTGAAGTCCACATCTCTTAATGTTGTTGAGGCTGAGAAACATGGATCTAGTCAAACTCTCTGCAGGTTTTCTGTGCAGGAAAACCAATTCAACCATCCAGGAGAATCTATGGAGATTCTCAATCATCCAGGTCATGGTTGTCCCAAAGATGCTTTTTCCAAAAGACAACTGGACTTGCTTGGTTTTTTTCCTTTGAAAACTTTTCACTTCTCATCCAAGAAGCTTCTTCAGTTCTTCAGTTCATCCTCCAAGGAGAGAGTCCACGGTTATATACATCTTATCACCACGAAGCTTTTTCTTATATTTAAAGGAAATCTATGTTTTAAATAAGTTGTGTTGACATTTATGAATCTGTGTTAGAGAAATAAAAATAATGGATTGACATACTGATCCTCATGTGAGAAAAGGACTATTGGATTCCATTCTTATTGTCTCACATATGCTTGTCAAATTAAGCCAAGCTTTGACATGTATCACGTAATCTAACAAAAAACTCAGCATGAAAGCAAATGTTACTTGTAAAATATGATTTGAGTTTTTATGACTCCCATGTTGCTGAGTATTGGTTCTTCGCCCCCCCCCCCATGTCAAAGCAAATGGCAGGATTCATTTGTAAAAGCCATGATTAATTTGCATTTTATTGCCCAGCCTAAAGATTGTTCACAGACTTAGACCATTGCTTAACTGAAGAATATAGGAAGATTAATCACATGCCATATTTTTATTATGTAAATAGTAAGGTGCCAACTGCATAAATTACTGTGTATAAACATTTTTAATAAAAGATGAATGAGCATCAGTTTTAATTTTAAAAAGGCGAAGAGAGAATTAATGCCCCACAAGTAAAATCTATGGGCAATAAACATCCATACAAACAAATGTTTTACTTGTAGCCTCTAAAATTATTCATACACACAATCCATTTATAACCATGAATACTTTCAGATTTTCAGCTTTACTATTACTGCTCTCTGGAGAGAAGGATGCTGTACAACTTTACAGCAAGTTTGCTCATATTTCATTACCCATATAAATCATCTTTATAACACTGGCTCAGTTTTCAGATAACCCTGCTCCTTTAATTATAACAAGTGACCACTCTTAAACGAAGACTAGATGACCACCTAAAGTTAAAAGCTGAGAAGTTTGTTTAAAACAAGTTTTGACTCAGATCATCTGTTTTATAAAATAAAGTCCCTTTGTGCAGATTCTAAGGGAAATCCATGTAAGGAACAGTAGGGGGAAAGTGTTATATAAAAACAGATAAGATCAGTTATAAAAATTTAGTCAGAAGAATAAAGTTTAGAGCATGCTAACAATTCTCACTTCAATTTTTAATCATGTATCTCAAAAAAGTGACTCTGAGCAGAGGACATCCATTGAAAGTACAATATTTCAACAAAACCCAAATGCCCAAAGCTACAGCACAGTCCAATTCATAAAGAATACAATAACCACATTTACTTGTATAATCAAACAGCCCAAATGATCAGGCCAACGGTCAGGTCTTTAATGCCTTAGGAAAAACAACCAGGTCAGTGCCATGAATAATGTAAATAATAACAAAAAAAAAGCTTCTTCCAACATAACAAAAACAAGAAAAAAGTCAAGGAAACAATTGGTCCATTGCTGGGAGAAAATGACAAGAAGGTGACAAGCAACAGGGAGAAAACAGAGCTACTTAACTCGTTTTTTGCATCTGTCTTTACACAAAGGGAAAAAACAGTCCAACCTATCAAAAACAGCACCACAAAAAACATATTAGGAACACAAGTTAAAATAGGGAAGAAAATAGTAAGTGAACACATGTCTACCCTAGATGAGTTCAAATCACCAGGACCGGATGGATTACACCCCAAGATTCTGAAGGAACTGGCAGACGAGATATCAGAACCACTGAACTATATCTTTCAAAGATCCTGGAGCACCGGGGAAGTGCCATAGGACTGGAAAAGAGCTGATGTAGTTCCCATCTTCAAAAAAGAAAAAAAAAAAAAAAATAGATCCAGGAAACTACAGACCTATCAGCCTGACCTCAATACCAGGGAAGATTCTGGAAGATAATCAAGTAAAAAAAAAAAAAAAAATAGATCCAGGAAACTACAGACCTATCAGCCTGACCTCAATACCAGGGAAGATTCTGGAAAAGATAATCAAGCAATGAATCAGCGAACACCTAGAAGCAAACAAAGTAATAACCAAAAGCCAACATGGGTGTGTCAAAAACAGATCATGCCAAACTAATCTTATTGCATTCTTTGACAAAGTGACAAAATTAGTGGACCAGAGGAATGCTGTAGATATAATTTACTTGGACTTCAGTAAGGCATTTGATAAAGTAGACCATAACCTACTACTAGATAAAGTAGAAAAATGTGGGTTAGACAGCAACACCACCAGATGGATTAAAAACTGGCTGACCAACCACATTCAACGTGTAATGCTCAATGGAACTGCATCTACATGGAGGGAAGTATGCAGTGGAGTACCCCAAGGTTCGGTGCATACACTTGCATACCCCAAGTATGCAGTGGAGTACCCCAAGGTGAATCCGGCTGGATCTTGTTGCAGTGCCACTGGCGCTGCTGGGATGGGGTGGGGGTGGGGAATCAGCAGGCAAGAGACAGTTTGTGCGCAGCAGTGAGAATCCGGCTCCCGTAGGCTGGAGTAAGAACTAGCAGTCATCACCGCTCCGGTTGTGAATCCTGCTGAAGAGGAGCCGAAGAGGTGATCCGCACGATTATCGGCTAAACCTGCCATTGTCAAGGCTCTGTTTTAGGCCCAGTACTCTTCAACATCTTCATCAATGACTTGGACGAGGGGATAGATGGGGAACTCATCAAATTTGCAGATGACACCAAACTGGCAGGAATAGCCAACACTCCAGAAGATAGGCTCAAGATATAGAAGGATCTTGACAGACTTGAACATTGGGCACTATCTAACAAAATGAAATTCAATGGTGAAAAAAGTAAGGTTCTACATTTAGGCAAGAAAAACAAAATGCACAGGTACAGTATATGT
>QLTV01002718.1:417356-447356 GCA_003457575.1 Thermophis baileyi | reverse complement strand
TATGAGAAAGAGAGAGAGAGACAGGAGAGAGAGGAGAGAGAGAGGAGAAAGAGAGAGAAAGAGAGGGGGAGAGAGATGAGAAAGAGAGAGGGGGGAGAGAGAAAGAGTGAGAGGAGAGAGAGAGGAGAAAGAAAGAGAGAGAGGAGAAAGAGAGAGAGAGGAGAGAGAGGGGGAAGAGAGAGAGGAGAAAGAGAGGAGAGATATGAGAAAGAGAGGGGAGAGAGAGAAAGAGAGAGAGGAGAAAGAAAGAGAGATATGAGAAAGAGAGAGAGGAGAGAGAGGAGAAAGAAAGAGAGAGGAGAGAGAGGGAGGAGAGAGAGGGGGAAGAGAGAGAGAGGAGAAAGAGAGGAGAGAGATGAGAAAGAGAGGGGGGAGAGAGAATGAAAGAGGGGGGAGAGAGAGATGACAAAGAGAGAGAGAGGGGAGAGAGAGAAAGAAAGAGAGATGAGAAAGAGAGAGAGAGATGAGAAAGAGAGATGAGAAAGAGAGAGGGAGAGATGAGAAAGAGATGAGAAAGGGGGAGAGGGGGAGAGAGAGAGGGCGAGATGAGAAAGAGAGGGAGAGGGGGAGAGAGAGAGATGAGAAAGAGAGATGAGAGAGAGAGAGAGGAGAAAGAGAGAGAGAAGAGAAAGAGATGAGAAAGAGAGAGGTGAAAGAGAGAGAGAGAGGAGAAAGAGACGAGAGAGGAGAAAGAGAGAGAGAGAGAGAGAGAGAGGAGAGAGAGAGAGAGAGAGAGAGAGAGAGAGAGAGATCACATACACATAGATGCATAGATATATAGATATGCCATTAAAAGTGCCCTTATATTCCTTCAAGAAACTTGACTTAGGAGCCTGATCATGCTTGCCTTCTATCATTTTTATTTTTTATTTTTTGCAAACTCCGCAATGGTGAACATGCAGATACAAGCATTTTAAAGAAGCTAAGATCATATATCATAGATATATCTGAGAAGTGTTTTTTTTAAGAAAGGATCAAATTATACATACTATTTTGTATTTTTTTTTTCAAGTGTGCACAAACTTGCTATTCTCATGGTGTAAAAAAAAAAAAGCAGTGATGGCCAAGATATCAAATTGTTGAAAAGAAAATATGTGAAGTCATCTCAATGTCTATCTAGCATTCAAGGTCTCTTGTATTTTGGAATCTGGATCCTGAAATCAACCCCCTTGTTAAAGCTCTGCACTTGAGCTAGCACTTTTCAGACAAAATGAATGAAAATAGTACAGATGGCTGTGAATCCTATAAGACGGACCAGACTAAGGAACCAATGACAGATACTGAGAACTACTTTTATTGTAACGGCAAGAAGATCCTGTAAGTCTGAATATGCTTTCCCCCAACCTCACTTTATCCTTGTGTGAATTGGGGAGGGGGCTTGTCTGAGACTTTTTCCTGCGTTACTTTATTAGTCCAGGCTCAAGCCCTGCTTTTCTGACGGTTGCCTTGGAAGCAGCTCTTCCGCAAGGCCATTCTTTTATGTCCTCTACAATTGAACAGCAAATAATGGCCCGGTTTATGTGGCAGCATGTAACATGATGGCAACAAATGCCACACACAGAGGCTGGTGTGTGGTAAATACTAGCAGAGTTTGTTGCAGAAAACTAAACCCAGAAAGCACACACAGGCAGACTGATGCAGCAGGATTGATTTAAATAAGAAACTTCTTTATATACAAGAACAGTGGTTCTCAACCTTTCTAATGGCACTCCTGGTTCGCTCGTACCTGTCGGTCACCGTAGAGCCGGTCACCAAGGTAGCGCGAGGCGCCGCCCACCCACCCGGATGCCACTATTTGGGTTCTTTTACCCTCTGCGCATGCGCAAAGCATTCTGCGCATGCGCAGAGGGTAGAAGAACCCAAATGGTGGCGTCCGGGCTACCAGCTGACGGCGACCCGCAGGCACGGCCGAACCGGGACCTTTTTACCCCTGCAGTGACGGTGGCACCAAGATGGCTGGCTAACGTGCGCGGCGACCCCTGTGAAATGGTCGTTCGACCCCCAAAGGGGTCGCGACCCACAGGTTGAGAACCGCTGTACAAGAATAACAGATGAGTATTTGCAATACCAGTAGCAGAATTCTTCTTTAACGTAGCAGTAACAGTAACATAACAGGCAAACACATAGGCAGGAGAGAACAGTTGGTTTCATTTCAGCAGTTCAGAGTGGACAGAGAGTATAGAGTGGGCTGAGCCACGGCCAGCCTTCTAGCTTCAGTTTCGATTCTCTGCACAGACTCAGATGTGTTTAGCTCCCATTGGCTGACTTTGTTGCTATGCCTATTCATTGGCTGACCTTGTTACCATTGGCTCTCCCAGTTCATGAATAATCTGACAAATACCCTACGAAATGAAGATTTTTAGGCTTCTCTGAAAACTCCAAGAACCCAACAGTTCAACCCAGACGTACTTACTGTATATTCTCAGCTATAAGACTGCATTTGCTTGTCCGCTTAATTTCTCCTTCTGAGCCCATCACACCAGACACATTCTAAAATGGTGAGTATCTGCAGATGCAGGTGGAATTTTGTTCTACATTTTGCCTGTTGCCTTAAAAAGAAAAAATGGATCTATCTGTCTCTCTTAGGGAGAATCTAAGGAGCATCTTGAATCTAAGAGAAGAGAATCCAAGAAGCATCTTGATCCGGGTTGTCTCATACGTTTTTACTCTGATGGATCTATGCCCGACCAATGTTGTGTCTATTGTCTCTTCCAAGATTGACATTTTTATATTCTGTTTTTCTATATGGCCTAATTTTCAGATTCCCAAGGACTTTTACAACAAGACAGAAAAACTCAGCAGAGAGAGATCTCTGGCAGATGTTTGCAGATTTTTTTTTTTAATGAACTTTAATTAGGAAGCCCAGTGGCTTATAAGATTAGGACACTGGGCTGATAATCAGCAGGCTCACATTTGAGATCCGGTTGCTACTGCGGGATGGGGTGATCTCCCATCACACGCTCCAGGTCCTGCTATTTGAAAGTGGCCAACTCAGAATAGATAAATGGGTACCACTTTGATGGACAACTTAACAGGAACATGAAAGAAGCCCCCAACTGGGCATCCCCTGGGCAACTGTGATGTTACTGTTCAATCCTTTCAGTCAGCTCCTGATATGACTGTAGTAGTAGTAATAGTAATAGTAGTAATGAACTTTAATTTAACTTGATGGCCATTTATGAATTATAATTCTGCAACGACTTCTGTTACACAGGCAGTTCTTCACTTACAATTATTCATTTAGCAACCATTCAAAATTGCAACGGCACTGAAAAAGCGACAGTCCTCATGCTTAGAACCACCGCAGCAATTCCACAGTCACTTGATCAGAATTTGGATACTCGGCAACCAACATGCATTTATCATGGTTGCATGTGGAGTCATATGATTGCCATTCGCAACCTCCCCAAAGTGCTTCCAACAAGTAAAATCAATGGATGAGCCTAGATTTGCTTAATGACCACATTATTCACTTAACTGCAGTGATTCGCTTAACAACTGTGGCAAAAAAAGATTGTAAAATTGGGTCAACTAACTTAACAATCTCCTTGCTTAGCAATTCTGGTCCCAATTGTGGTGTAAATGGAAGACTACCTGTATCTGAAATTTGGATTTCTTTTCACATACTATCTTTGAATATCAAATTCTGTCTCGCCGGTCATAAAATGTAAGGACAGTGTCACACCTGCCCCAACTTGGGTTCTTAGGGAAGAAAGACCCTTGACTCCATTTGGGTGAAAGGTATACTTTTACTAAAAGCCAAGTGGTTACAGTACAGCAAAGCCAGATCTGAAAGTTTGTGCATGAAGCTTCCCCTTTTCTGTTCCACTACACACACGCCCCCCTGTTGTCTCCCCATTATTCAGTCACATTTGAATAAGTTGTTTTGGTAACAGTCCTGGCTACGATGGGCTAGATCAGGGGTGGGTTCTGGCTTACCTCGCTGCTGGTTCACTTCCTCACGCACCGCGTGGGTGCGCATGCCTTGCACGCATGTGTGTGCATGCGCATTGCTAAAAACCCAGCTTCTGCGCATGCGCATGCGCATGCGCATGCGCAGAAGCAAAAACAGCTTCTGCGCTTGCGCAGAAGCAAAAAACAAGATGGCGGCACCTATGGCGCCGCCGAGAGAGCCGGTTTGGGGGCGTGTCCAGCCGGCCATCGCTGCCAGTTTGGTGAGCGGGGGGAAATTCCCACTACTGGTTCTATAGAACCAGTCCAAACCGGCAGGAACCCACCTCTGGGCTAGATGGTGAACTGTTAAATTCCATTCCCAGGTCTCTGGCCTTGGGATGATGACTCCAGATCTCAGGAAGGCATGATGAATGTTTTCTGTTTCCCCCTCCCAACAGCTCCCTCCTCCTTCCCCATAGTTTATGGCGGGCTGGCATCTAGCAAAGCAAGGCTGAAGTTCAGGATGGCAGTTCTGATAGACAGACTCTTTCAGCCTATAAATTCTTGTTTTATTACTTTCACTTAATTCATATTATTTTTATTGTGTTTGGGTAACTTCTAACTCACCATCAATAACAGTTTTTAAAGTGCCAAGTTGTGACACTTTGTGTATTATATTAATACAATGTTACTAGTAAAATAATACCATAGAATATTTTTTTCTGTACATTTTATAAATTCTTATCTAATTTTTACAACTGGGAAATCCTTTTTTCTATTTCTTTCTTCTCCCCTGCCCCCGTTAAAAAAAAACATTTAAAAGAAGGCAATAATTAGTTGGCTTTTAAAACCTGCAATCCGGAAACCATAATCTTGTTCCTGTTGTTGTTTTGATTTCAGTTGTAATGATCCCTCAAGAATCCCTTTCTTTTACTGAAGAGGATCCTATAGTTAGAAGGAAAGAAGGGAAGCCTTGATCGTCCTGTAATATGTATGTATCCAACCGGGAAAGTGGTTTGGCTGCAATTTAGTCAAGACATCTTGTTGAAAACTCAAACCAATAACATTCAAGTGTTGCAACTGTAATGGAAAGAGATCAAATATCATTAGTAGGAGGATATGAGGTAAAAGGCATTGTTCACCTCTGGAGTCAAGCTGAACTCAGTGCCATTATTTTCAAGCCCGAATGTCCTTGAGAACAGAAATGCACAGATAGTATTCTAGGATGCGCCAACCTTTGCAGGCCATCTCATCTTTTATGCATTATGCAGGAAACACTTTTGACCAGCGCTATTATGCACCACAAATGGACAAAACCATGAAAATTAATTCCAGATGATGAGTCCTTGAGAACATTTGAACCTGCTTTTTTGACTGTAAAGCTATGGGTGCATCTTCTTCAATCTAGTCTTGACAAGAATTCTTCATGGTCTTGAAGGAATCTTTCCCCGTCAATGTTGCAAGAACTTTGGATCCAGTGGTAGAGGTGGAACACCAATCTTAGGTGAATATGATGGAAATAATAATGGAGTTCAACCAGGACTAGGTTCAGGTAGGAGCTTTTGTCATAGAACAGCACTGTGTCACTTGGGAGAAGCTATCAGAAGGTGTTTTGGGCAGGGGGTGAGAATGGAGAAGAGAATGCTATATGCTGAAATAAAGATGACATAAAAATTGCTGTGACACCGAGTTACTTCTTTCCCTCTTTGTAGATAACAGGTACGTTCAGCATCCGTTCAAAAGTTGCAATGGTGCTGAATATATAGTACTTACAAGTTATCCTTAGGGTTCCGACTGTTGCAGTCTCCTCTGGAACCAAATCTTTGCAATTTATGGCATTCCTTGCCAGCTTTCTATGCAGAGGTGGGATTCTATCGGTTCAGACCGGTTCGGGCGAACCGGATGCTCCGACGATCAGCTGGGAGCGAACCGGTTCGCTCCAACGATCAGGTGGGCCCGCCTGCCCACCCCTGCGCTTTACTGACCTATATCTTCTCAGCTGATTTGCATGGCAGAGTGGATTGCCACGCCTCAGCTGTGTTTCTCCCCAGTAGTAATGCGGAAGTTACGTTTTTGTAAACCTGCGCGCGCACGCGAAGCGCGCAATCACCGAACTGGTTGTTAAAGAGTGTCTGAGCCGCGGTGGCGCAGTGGTTAGAGTGCAGTACTGCAGGCTACTTCTGCTGACAGCCGGCTGCCATCAGTTTGGCAGATTGAATCTCACCAGGCTCAAGGTTGACTCAGCCTTCCATCCTTCCGAGGTGGGTAAAATGAGGACCCAGATTGTTGTGGGCAATATGCTGATTCTGTGAACCGCTTAGAGAGGGCTGTAAAGCACTGTGAAGCGGTATATAAGTCTAAGTGCTATTGCTTTGCTATTAAACTGGCAGGATCCCACCACTGTTTCTATGAGCAAACTCACTGTGGAAGCTAGGAGGAAGTCAGATGTTACAACCATTTGAAGTCCTCGCTTAATAACTCACACTGTCCTCAGGTTACAACTACAGCCTGGGCTGCCAGAATTGCTGCCACTAAGTGTCACATGACATTGCACTTTATGGCCTCATCATTTAGCGATGGAAATTTTGGTCCTAACTGCTTTCATAACTTGAGGACTACCTGTACACATATCCCATCCTAGTCTCAAATGCATGGCACAACACAGGAGAACAAACTCACCAGGACAGGATTCAGCAGTCCATCTGCATCTGAAAGTCAAGGGCCACTCTTTTGAAGATAGCAAAGTTCACATTCTGGACAGAGAGGACCGCTGGTTTGAAAGACAAGTCAGAGGCCATCTACGTTAAAATGAAACAGCTCTCCCTCAAACAGAGATTGGACAGCCATTTTTCTGAAATTGTATATGGTCTTCTGCTTGGGCAAGGGTGGGGTTGGACTGGAGGACCACCAGGGTCCCTTCAAACTCTGTTATTCTTTCTGTGGTCACATGTATCCATCCCATAAAGCCCAAAGAAAGTCTGGAATGGTATAGGATCTCCTGCCATGAGCAGGGGGATCTCCGATGTCCCTTCCAACCCTATTATTCTATATTCTATATCTTTAGAAGGAGTGTCTAGAAATATTCTATATCTTTAGAAGGAGTGTCTAGATAGAGGGAATTGCACTGTTTTCCTCATCCACTCAGAAGAAGCATCCGTTAGAATGTATGATTCAGGAAAGAAATCCTTCATGAGGCTGACAACAGCTAATTACAACAAGCTTCACTGAATAATGAGTTACTTTCAACATGACTTCAGTTTCCAAGAATTAAGCCAGCAAAAACCTCTCATCAGCAATATGTATTACCCTTTCCTGGATTATTTTTTTTTCTTCATCAGCAACACATGTATAATTATTTCTCTCTGATCTTATCCTATAAAAGCTATCAGAGTGGACCAGGTTGGTGTTAACAAGATTTTTGGAGCCTGTGAGGGGAAGATGATTTAATTGGATTTTGTTGGACTTATTTCAGATCATAGGTCTTTTATTTTGAAGAAATACATATGCATGTAGTCATTCCTGATCCATATATTTCTTTATTTCTCTACCCCAATTCATGTATAGGTAGTCCTCAACTTACAATCATTCATTTAGTGGCTGTTCAAAGTCACAACAGCGCTTTAAAAAGTGGCTTACCACCAGTGGTGGTATTCAGCCAGTTCGCACCAATTCAGGCGAACCGGTTGTTAAATCCCCCCCCCCCCGCTTTCAAAGTGGATCCTGGGCGCTGCACTGCGCTGCAATGGAGAAACGGGCAACGGAGCAGCCAGCACGAGGGAAGGAGAAGACCACTTTTCGTCTTTCTTCTCCCTGCTCCTCCTCCTACCCTCCTTGGCCATTTCTCCATTGCAGCGCAGCACAGCACCCAGGATCCACTTTGATAGCTGGGGGGGGGGATAATTTAACAACAGGTTCATCCAGGGTCATGTTGGCTGTCGCGGGAGGCTCGTCCAGCATATGTGGCGGAGCTGAAGGACAGGGATGGGCCACACCTCCCACGACAACCAACCTGACCCTGGGCAAACCGGTTGTTAAATTATTTGAATCCCACCACTGCCCAGTCAGGGGTGGGTTCCACTTACCTTCCCTACCGGTTCGCATCGCGACAGAAGTGTGCGTTTTGTGCACGCATGAGAGCGAAGTGAGCGTGTGTGCCTACATCACTTTGCAGAAATGACCCTCTGCGCATGCGCAGAACCCTTTGCGCAGGCGCAGAGCATTCTTTGCAGGGCTGCAGCGACCAGAGAACCGGTTCGGGGGTGTGGACAGTTGGCCATCGTTGCCGGTTTGGCAAGTGGGTGAAAATTTCTGCCACCGGTACGGGAGAACCGGTCCGAACTGGCAGCAACCCACTACTGTGCCCAGTACTCACACTTACAACCAACTCAGCACCCCCACGGATATGTGATCAAAATTTGGGTGTTTGGCAATCAGCATGTATTTACAACACTTGTAGTATCTGGGGGTCATGTGATCATCATTTGTGACTTTCCCAGCTGGCTTTTACGGTAATCTTCTAGCTTCAAGTCAATGGGGGAAGCTGGATTCACTGACCTCATAAATCACTTCAGAACCATGGCAAAAAAGGTAATAAATTGGGCATGACTCACTTAACAATCACCTGGCTTAACAACAGAAATTCTGGTCTCAATTGTGGTCATAAGTTGAGAACTACCTGTATTCTAACATTTTTGCTGGGGGCCAATTTTCATTTTCAGGAGAAGGGCCTCTTTTTTTTTAGTTCTATGTTTGTTCACTGCTACTCTGTTGAAGGCACCATCTAGCATCATCAGTTCCATCCTTCTCTTTTCCCTCCCCTTCCTTCCCTCTTTTCCCTTCATATTTCCAAACCTCCTCCTCCTCCTCCTCCTCCTGTTGTTGTTGTTGTTGTTGTTGTTGTTGTTGTTCTTCTTCTTCTTCTTCTTCTTCTTCTTCTTCTTCTTCTTCTTCTTCTTCTTCTTCTTCTTCTTCTTCTTCTTCTTCTTCCTCCTCCTCCTGTTGTTGTTGTTGTTGTTGTTGTTGTTGTTCTTCTTCTTCTTCTTCTTCTTCTTCTTCTTCTTCTTCTTCTTCGTCTTCTTCTTCTTCTTCTTCTTCTTCTTCTTCTTCCTCCTCCTCCTCCTGTTGTTGTTGTTGTTGTTGTTGTTGTTGTTGTTGTTGTTCTTCTTCTTCTTCTTCTTCTTCTTCTTCTTCTTCTTCTTCTTCTTCTTCTTCTTCTTCTTCTTCTTCCTCCTCCTCCTCCTCCTCCTCCTCCTCCTCCCCCTCCCATATTGGTCTTACAGAGTTTCTCAAAAGACTGGGCCAAGATCAGAGGATTTTTATACAGCTGTTCTCATGAAATCAGGCCAAGGGACCCTTGAAGTTATAGGCTGCATTCTTTGATTCAGCAGAAATCTTTTTCCCACAAGGTTCTTTGTTATTAAGGAATCCCCAAGAGTGTTGTTTATCAAACATGTTGTGAAGTGCAAATAACAGGAGGATTCATTGGATTCAAAGCACAGAAGAGTTTATTGATGTGAAGAATCTAGTCAACTGGTGGTCAGAGCTAAATTGTCACTAGATAAGGTTCAACAGAGGGCTGGACTTGGGCCTCTTGTGGCAATGCAATGACTCCCAACTGATGACACGTTTTACAGCAGTTCATTTAGTGACTGTTCAAAGTTACAATGGCACTGAAAAATGTGGCTTATGACCTTTGCAGTATCCCTATGATATGTGATCAAAATTCAGATGCTTGGCAACTGGTTCATATTTATGATGGTTGCAATGTGCCAAGGTCACATGATCCCCTTTTGTGACTTTCTGACAAGCAAAGCCAATGGAGAAGCCAGATTCACTTAACAACCGGGTTACTAATTTATCAACCTCAGTGATCCACTTAACAACTGTGGCAAGAAAGGTCATAAATTGGGGCAAAACTAACTAAACTGTCTTGCTTAGTGGCAGAAATTTTGGACTCAATTGTGGTTGTAAGTTGAGGACTATCTGTACTCCACTCTCAGCTCTGCCTACTCTTCTCTTACACATTTTCTTGAACGGAGAAGGAGATCGTATAAGCTTCTTAAGATGGCTTGCCCCAATGCCAAACTATTATTATAATTAAGATGTTTTCTCATCTTCGTACCCTATTCTAGTTGAAGTCCAAGTCAAATCCAAGTAGGAGAAACCTCCATTGCCTTACCATTTTAAACCTCTGCTGAATCTTGGTCCTTTCTGCTGATAGAGGATGAGAATATCCAGGTGATAAGCTACTTAGAACCCTTTTGCCTGGGAGCAATTAAACCTGACAGTTATGTGGACAGCCTATTAGGAGGGAAAGAACATACTCAGAACAGAAAGAATATGGTGTTATCTATTTCAACCCATTCAAGGTTTTTATTGAGTGCTTTTCACATTTAGTTTCATCTAACACAAGAACAAACAGATATATAAAACTAAGTGAAGTAAATGTAAGAGCAACCTAAACTGGAGGAACAATAATAGTTAAAAGCCTTGCCTGGAGCATCAGGAATAATAATGTTTACGCTTACCAATCCTCTTGAGAAAATTGAGCTTTGTTTTCAAGGGACAAACATAGCAGATTGAAGATCTGGGCCAGGCAGATTCTAGAGGAGAGGGCAAGGCCACCATATCTTGAGTACGCACAGTACCACAGCTAGGGGCTTGCAACTTGGAGCCAGTTGAAAAGATTCCCATATGAAGGGAGTGCATCTATTTCAAGCCAGCAAATGTTGTTTAGAAAACTCTACAATTGAACAGCAATGCTTTTGGATTTACCCCATCTTTTCTGCAATCACTCATGTGCCCTGTTGTCTCATGTGATCGGAGAAGGAGGAGGAGGAGGAGGAGGAGGAGGAGGAGGAGGAGGAGATTCCTGAACCACAAAGATGCTGCAGTGGCATTTTTTTCCCTTAAATTCATTTTAAAATCCTTAGGAATAAGTGGGACAGGAAGAATAACCACCAAAATCGAGCTAAATCCATTTCAGGTACATTTTAATGCATCTTCAGAAAAGTTGTAAGACAAAAGACATATTTTTCTTCTCTCTCCATCCTTTTCCAAAGAATAGGTTATCAGTCAAGAACTGTAATGGGCCCACTTGTAAAAAATTTTTAGCACAGTTATAAATCCACAATTGGACAGTTAGAGTGACACTTCCCACTTGAAGTGTTTGTGGTCACCTTCTTTAGCTTCTTCCAATAAGTGCCAAGGTAGATATTACCTAAGTGTCGATGCTAACGATGGCTATTATCAAGCAAAAGCATTGACCAAGTGATAAAGTAAAATAATTCTAATTAAAGCAGATTCATAAAAAAAAAAACCTCTTGATAGTTTATTAACAGATTAATAGACTATCAGGACTGTCAATCTCCCAGCCCGCGGGCCAGATGCGTCACGCGCTGGCCACGCCCATGCTCGATTTAGCAAAGGGGGGAAAGTCCCGATATGTCATGTGACGCCGTCGTGTCAACGTGAGTTTGACATGCCTGGACTAGGCCCTCACACCCTCCACCCCGCAACTGCAGATACCCCTGTTTTTCTGTAAGATTTCTAGCTGAAGATACCCTGGGCCTGGTTCACAAATCCATCCAGGAAGTGAAGTAGAGAAATATCCAGAGAAGTTAAGCAGTTGAAAGATGATTCTTTCAAAAAATTGTGTGTGGGGGGGTGACGGGACACACACAACAACAGCAAGCACGCAAACTCTTAAGATCACAAAGGTGTGTAATTTTATCATGTTTGTTTTCCTTCTCTATAATTACCCTTTATTATGGCATTTGACTACAGCTGGCAATAATTGTGTAGGGGAAGAGAAAAGAGTGTCTGATTGGATGCAGCTGCTGCTGATTGCTGCTAATTGCCTTTCACTTCTCTCTCCCTTGTACTCTGCTCCTGTCTAAGCCCCAAGCAGGCGGGTGCTGGGTTTAAACAAAACAGCATCAACAGAGAAAAGTGGATTGACAGGGGTAGGGTTGCACTAGGCAGGAAAGCCTGTTTTGGCTTAGCTTCCTGGAGAATTACAATCATTTCCCACATTGCATTTTGCAAGCTCAAAAGGACACCAACAATTTAACTGTGTGAATATAAACAGATAGAGTAGTCTTTCCTTAGTTCTCTGCTTGATAAAGGAACAGATTCTTTCTCTTGCTGCTGGAGAAGAATCCAAGCAAGAACCCCATTCGTCTCTTGTAAAAAAAAAAAATTGGAACTATCAGCCGTTCCGTGATGGAAAATCTTCAATCTGTCATTTCTAGCCTGGATCCTCCCCAAAATATTAGTAAACAGGTCAGGCTGAACTGCAATATATGAACAGTGTAACATTGATTCTAGTTTAGCTCCAGGAGGACATTAAGTCATGACTCAGAAGTCAGATCAATCCCTTCAACTAATTGCATCCCATTTTTGTTGTTGCCCGGGTGCTATTTCATGTTATTTATAGTTTTAGCTGATTGTTTTTATTGTGTTTTTAATTGTTAGCTGCCCAGAGGCATGCAGTGGAGATGGGCAGCCATATAAATTAATATATAAATAAACTTTTTTTAAAAATATATATATATATCAAGATGTGATTAAAAAATAGCTGACCAATTTACTCCTATGCCTACATACCTGGCGTGGCACTAGATGTGATATAAGCGCATGGCATAGCATTCGCATGAAGGAACGGTAAGTGTGCTTGGCATCATCCCAAGATCCCTATGGGCACTTCGTTTTTAGGTACATGCAGTGACTCTTTCCCATTTGCCAATGAAATGCAACAATTTGAGTGCATAATGCACCAATTTTTTTTACATATTCTTTAAATGAGTGAATTTGAAGTAGGATGATTCAAAAATTGTTGTGATATAATGAACTGTTTGGGCTAACTGGAGGATATGAATGTACAAACAGACAAACTGGAGAATTTTAGTAGTGTATAAAAACATACGTGGTGAGTGTCTGTTGTGTAGAACATTTTGAAAAGTAGGTTCAATAATTCAGCTTTTTTTATTATGATTAAACCTAATTATTAGCTTATTTGAGCTATTGTCATTCTGAAAATCAACCTTCTAAAATTTATCAGCAGAAGATTTTGGTCCATCAGTTATTTTTTGATGTGCATTAGAATCAGAATCAGAATACAGCTGAAAGGGACCTTGGAGGTCTTCTAGTCCAACCCCCTGCTCAAGCAGGAGACCCTATACCATTTTGGACAAGCGACAGTCCAGTCTCTTCTTAAAAACCTCCAGTGATGCAGGATTTTCATAACAACTCTCCATGTTTGCTATTATTTATGTTTTTCTTTTAAAACAGCCCTGGATTCAACAGCTTCTTTGTCAACTTTTCCACGGTTTAATTTCCTAAACCATGTCTCTAATATAATCATATCAGTGTTTTCAAAGAGGCACTTGGATTAGAAAAAGCAATGGATCAAGGGAAGATTTATTCCTTCCATTGTGAGAACTTTAAAAAGCGATAGAATGGCAGTGAAAGCTAATCTGAATGAATTAAATGAAGTGCAAATATTGGTTATAAACTCTTTAAAAGATAGTGTGCACTGCGGCACAAAACATGTTGGCAAGTTAGATCAGAAAATGTTCTGATAGCATTTCTTTCTGCCTTTGGGTTTTTGTTATTTGAACTATATCAAGAATACAGGTTGATTTATTATAGTGTTGTTGGGGGGAAAGGAGCAGCAGGAATCTGTTTACAATACAGCCAATTTCAAATATTTCCAAGGTCTTTGGAAGAGTCAAAAGAATTGGTTTTTGTGTGGAGTCCTTGGTGCTCTCTGAGCTTAGTTGTTTACCTACAGACATTTCATTATCCAACTAGATAACGTTATCAATGCTAAAAGCAAGTGGGGTTTGCTCTCTGTTTATAAACAATTGGCTTGCCTTGTCAATGTTGGTGAGTGTGTTGTTTTCTTCTTGGTTATTCCTGGATTTGGCTATTGTTTACTGTTTATCTGAGTTCCAAGACTCATAAAAATTCAAATGAAGGTATAGTTAGGTATGTTTATTGGCTAAAGTTTAATTTTCAATGCCTAATTTTAATTTTCAAAGCAGCAAAGGAAGGCAAATTACAGAAATTTTTACCTGATACATTGAAAATTCTGAGACAAGAAGAGATTATTGAAGTTCTCAGAGAAAGGATACTTGAAGGGAAATTAAAAAACAGTATACAATAGATTATCACCCACAGTACAAATGGGTCAGAGCACGTATTACCTTAAAACAGTATTGTATCTTGATCAACTTACAAATAATACATTTCATAAGGTCTTCACACTACTGGAGTTAATATTTTGCTATTAGCATTTCTAGAGAGTAAATTCCCGAAAGTCTCTGTCCTTCTGAAGAAAGGAATACAGTATTAAACCATAGGCCCAGACGTATTTTATTGTAATTTTTCCAAAATATTCATAATGAGCTGCTAACAGTTCATTTTAGCCATTTCTTGGATGAAGTGCATAATTATGTCGTTTTTGGCATTGCTAGGTATCTTTTTGTATATATTTGCTAATAGCGGTGTAGAATATCGCAGCTCTTTTTATTTAGCTGTGTTATATTTGAAATTGTGTATTTCTTTTGTTTGACTCAGAATAAAAATAGTGCAAGGAAGCACAATGAGGCCACAGATCAAAGAAAACAAAGCAAACAATCTTACTTTGATTTTTCTCAACTGATCATTTTAACTGCTTCCCATCCATTTTCAACATCTATCCAAAGCATTGCATGCAGTAAAGTACATCATTACAGGTGAAGGTGATCCTCGAGTTATGACTGATTGCTTAGGAACCATTCAAAATTATGATGGACCTCCCAAAAATACATACGACTTGGTTTCGAAGTCCAGTGTCAACCGCCCCGCCCCCCGCCCCCCAAGGTCACATGACCACATTTTGGGCACTTGGCAGATAGCTCACAATCTACACCCCTTTGCAACATCCCACTCCATGACAGCGATTTCATCAATGTTTTTGATGAAAGCCAGCATTTACTTTTGGTTCTTGGCAAAAAAAATTCCCCCATAGAGAACAATGGGTTTATTTAACGACTGCCACCCAAAAAGTTTGCGAAATCAATTTGGTCACATGTTGGTCCACCTTATGACCATATTACTTACAGCCATAATGGGCAGGTTCCATTATGGTCATAAGTCACGAGCAATTTGTATTTTTCTCTGGTAAGTTTTATTCTCAGGTCTGTAGATGTCTTCAGCCTTTCCCTTGGTCCACTAATAACTGGGCAGCCTGCAACACCCACCATGCAAGCAGCATATAACGAGGCGCCATTTACAGTGGCATCGTTCCAAAAGACACACCTTTGTTGGGGCAGATGGATGAGAGTGCAATTTACAAGGGATGCGAAATAAATTTGCAGTAATCAAAAGGAAATGTTGGCTGCCAAGCAAAATAAGTAGCAATCTAATATATTTGACAAACCAGTCTCTCAAAGCTAATCATGTGCAGTTGCAGGCAAATGGACAGAACTTGAGTTCTGAATCCTTTATTAGAAATCATTTTGAGCCTGACAAAGAATTAGCATGTTTAAGGAGTCCAATTTCATCAGGCTGAGTAACACTGTTAACAAGGATGAAGAACTCCTGATAAACACCATAGATTTTTCAACCAGGAAAAAAATCTTTTTTTTTTTTTTACTAGATGAGGCTATCTGGGTGTGAACAGCTCCCACTCATTTCAAAATATATGTGGTTCTCAATTTATGATCATAAATGGGACCAGAACTTCCACAGCTGAGCAAGGCAATTGTTGAGTGAGTCATGCCCAATTTTATGGCCTTTTTTGGTCATGGTTAGTAAGCAAATCCTTGTGGTTGTTGAGTGAATCCAGCTTCCCCCACTGATTTTTGCTTGTCAAAGCCAGTGGGGAGATAACACATGGCAATCACATCATCCTGAAACACTGCAGCCATTGTAAACACAGTACATGTCGGATTCAGATGCCAAATTTTGATCACATGACCATGGGAATGCTGAAACGGTTGTAAGTATAAGAACCAGTTGTAAGTCACTTTTTTCAGTAAGTGCTTCTGACACAAACAAGGACGAACTTCCAAGTCCAGGACTATCTACCCCACAATTTTTGGGCAGCAAGAAGTTACAGTTTTAATTATTTCTCCAAAATAAAAAGATCTGGGATTCAGGTTTTCGATGAAAGCTGGATTTAAATGGAATGGAACAAACGAGTAGGAATTTAGTATATACTTGCAAATAAGCTAAGAGTGTTAAGTGTGAACATAAACCCCCAAAAAGCTTATCGTTATGTAGGTTTTATCACATTCTCAAAATTGTTCCTGGCATAAAATCAGAGGTGGGTTCCTCCCGGTTCGGACCGGTTCGCCCGAACCGGTAGCGACCTGCTGGTGATGTCACAATGACGTCACGGATCCGGTTCGGTCGGTGCCGGTCCATGGACGCCGTCATCTCTTTTTTGGAATTTTTTTTTATTATTTTTTTTTGAATTTTTTTTTTAATTTGTTTCGGGGTTTTTTTTTTCTGCGCATGCACAGAAGCCGAGTTTCCGGCACTGCGCATGTGTTGCCATCTTGTTTTTGGCTTTTGGGGGGGTATTTTATTTTTTGCACTGCGCATGTGCGCACGCGCTTTGCGCATGCGCCCACGAGGTGCGGCCACGGAGCACGGGAGGAAGCGAACTGGCAGCGAGGTAAGTTAGAACCCACCCCTGCATAAAATGATTAAAAACTCCTGTCTTAGAAGTATTCTCTCGTTTTGACCTCATTTCTAGCAACTTCTTTTGTTTTTAACGATCAGGACTGGCACACACATTTGAAAAAGCAGAAGAATGTCAGTTTTAGAAGAATGATGAAAAGTTGCTCCAGTTTTCAGCCCCAGAATGCTCCGATATAATGCATATTTTACAGAGTTACTCCTACATTTCAACTTTGTTGACAAATAAATCTAGAAAAACAAAAGATGCTAAATCCCTGTACGTGTGCAAATATAGCCTTTTCAACAACTGTCACAACGGAGAACTCAGAGAGAGGGGGCAGGGAGAAGAATACCAGTTATCTCAAGCACATACATCTGAGAACAAAGTGCCAGAAACACATATTTTTTTGCTGGAATTTTCTTGGTGAGTTTGAGCCGTGGGAAAACTTCCAAGACAGCATTAGGAGGGGGGAAATTATTGCAATATAGCATAATGTAGCACAACACATTTTATATAGCCTCGGAGCGGTTCTCAATTAGCAACATAAAATTCAAACTCAGAAAACCAATAGAATAATCATAACAGCCAGGAGGTCTATTCTATCAGGCAACAAAATCTTTAGGTGCCCTCGGAGGCTTCTCTTGAAGAGCCATGTTTTCACAGCAATTTGAAAATATAATAAGGGAGTGCACACAGGTAGTCCTCGACTTATGACCATAATTGAGCTGACAATTTCAGTCATAAGTCGTGACAGTCATAAAGCGGGTCACCATGTTTTGCGGCAGTTGTTAAGAAAAATGCCACAGTCATTAAGCAAACCCATTATTTGCTATGGGGCAGATTTTGCTGGAAGCAAACACCGGTTTCCGCCAACATTGTTATAAATTATGGTCATGCGCACAGGACATTGCAAATCGTCATAAATGTGGATCAATTGCCAAGTGCTCAAAATGTGGTCACATGACTGTGAGGGGAAGGGCAGACATTGGAATTTTGAATGCAGATCATAAGTAGCTTTTTCAGGGTCCATCATCACGTTGAATGGTCACTAAGAGAACAGTCGTAACTTGAGGACTACGTGGCAATCTGAATGTCTGGGAGCAAGCAATTCCAGAGGTAGGGGCCCTCATTGAAGTTTTGGGCATGGAGAGCCCATAGATGGCATCCTCTCAGATTTGGGGCCTCAGGAAGTCCTCTGTAATAACAATAGCACTTAGACTTATATACCACTTCACAGTGCTTTACAGCCCTCTCTAAGCGGTTTACAGAGTCAGCATATTGCTCCCACCAATCTGGGTCCTCATTTTACCCACCTCGGAAGGATGGAAGGCTGAGTCAACCTGGTGAGATTTGAACTGCCAAATTGCAGGCAGCCGGCAGGCAGCAGAATTAGCCTGCAGTACTGCACTCTAACCACTGTGCCACCACGGCTCATAGAATAGAACTCACTAGATGGGGAGAATGTTATCTCATTATGTGGAATCTTGTTCCTTACCCCAGCAGCAAACATGCATTAATTTACTCATTGATATCCCACTGCACTCAGTAAGACTCCTAGCAGTGAAGCCAGAAATACAGTTTATTAAAGTGTCCTCAGAAATAAGCCACAATGAGGAAAATCTTGGTATAATATCAACCTGGCATAGTTTTCATAACAACAACAGCAAAATGCTTCCTCACTGCCTTCCATTTTGCAGGGTCACACTTTACAAACAGGCAGTGCTTCAATTGTACTATCACAGCTGCCATCTTGATTGTTTCGGCCATATGCTGTGGACATCCCTATTCCATACAAGTCCCACCCATGGTATGTTCTACCTAATTTCAGAACCCAAAATAAGATAGCCATGGGCTACCACCCGCTCAGTAACAGTGAGATCTAATCACAAAAGGAATACTCAGAATAGCAATCTGGGGTCTTAATTTCTATTTGGCAGGATTGCACCCATTCAATCAATAATTCATTCATTCATTGCCAAAATTGATCAATGAATTAAGAGGAAAACAATTTTACTGTGGCCTGGAACAAGCGTGGATCTAAAGAAATGCCTCTGTCCATTCCCAGAGTTATAGGCTCACAGAAACTTTTTTTTTTCTTTTCTGGATTTGGCTCTAAACCTTCTTAAATTAGAGCCCACACCAGAAAGTTTAATTGCCGCCTTTGAATGCAACTCCTGCAAATGAGTTGTTTGAAGGGAGATAAGCCAAGTATGATACAACACAAAATTAATAGTCTGCATGAATTATAAACTAGCCTCAGGGATTGGAATGAAAATGGGATGTAGAAGGGAGAAAAAAAACTGCCTGATTTTAGTGCTTTCATATTTAAAGAAGTGGAGAAGGGAAGGGAAGAAAGCAAGCTCATATGCCAAATCAGGGGTGGGTTCCAACTTACCTCGCTGCCGGTTCACTCCCTCCCGCGCCACGTGGGTGCGCCGCGTGGGCATGCGCAGTAGCAAAAAATTCCCCCCCAAAAAAATTTTAAAAGCCGAAAAAAAGATGGCGACCACATGCACAGTGCCAGAAGTCGGCTTCTGCGCATGCTCAGAAGGAAAATAAAAAAAATTAAAAATTCAAAAAAAATTCAAAAAAAAGATGGCGGCCCCCATAGACTGGCACCGACTGATCCGGTTTGATGACGTCACCAGCGGGCTGCTACTGGTTCAGGCAAACTGGTCCGAACCGGGAGGAACCCACCCCTGTGCCAAAGGTGGCGCAGTGGTTAGAGTGCAGCACTGCAGGCTACTTCAGCTGACTGCTAGCTGCAGTTCGGCGGTTCAAATCTCACCGGCTCAAGGTTGACTCAGCCTTCCATCCTTCCGAGGTGGGTGAAATGAGGACCCAGATTGTTGGGGGCAATATGCTGACTCTGTGAACCGCTTAGAGAGGGCTGTGAAGCACTGTGAAGCGGTATATAAGTCTAAGTGCTATTGCTATTGCTAAATGCAGGAGACCAAAAAGTTGGTATAGTGCATCCTATCTTACATGTCACGAAGTGCATCCTATCTTACATGTCACGAAGTCTGAGTCATGGATAAAAATGCAAATCAAATCTTTTGAACAGCTTTCCTTGTATTCAAACAGTTTGTTCCTTTGGCTCCATCCCAATCAGCAGTCTTTTCTGGGTTCACTGTGCGTAGAAAGAGAATTTGCCCTACATCGATGTTTTTCAAACTGGGCAAGATTAAGATGCCAACTCCCATTGACTCTGCTCGTGGGGAACCAGTAGGGAATGTCAGAAATAATGATTATGTGACTGTGGTTTGTAATCACGAACCAGGCACCAAGCAACCAGATCATCATCACATGACTGTGGGGATGTTGTAATGGCTACAAATCCAAGGACCCATCATAAGTCTCCCCCCTCCCCGACTTCAGTGTCCTCACAAGTCTGAATGGTTGCTGAATGAAGTAGTCCAGGGGTGTCAAACCCACGACGACACGTTGACGTATCGTGACTTTTTTCCTCTTCGCTAAAACAGGGGTGGCCGTGGTCAACACGTCGACGTATCTGGCCCGCGGGCCGCGAGTTTGACACCCCTGAGGTAGTCATAGCCCAAGGACCATATATATTTGAAATGCCTTGGGTGAAGTTGAGTTCTGCGTATAATCTTGCTTGTGCATGTATTCATGATCTTTTTGTCTAGGAATGTTATTTAGACTGTCTTTCAATGTTTGACCAAGACTATTATGGGAACCCAGATTGTTTGGGGGCAATAGGCTGACTCTGTAAACCACTTAGAGAGGGCTGGAAAGCACTGTGAAGCGGTATATAAGTCTAAGTGCTATTGCTATTAGTTTTGAAGACTTTTATTCCATGTCCTGAGAATAGAGAAACAGACCCAAACCTCAATCACCCAATGGCAGAAAAGGAAGGGCATAGCTTGAGATTTCTTCTTGGGTTCTTTCTCCAACATTAGTTACTACAATAGCAATAGCACTTAGACTTATATACCGCTTCATAGTGCTTTACAGCCCTCTCTAAGCAGTTTACAGAATCAGCATATTGCCCCCAACAATCTGGGTCCTCATTTTACCGACCTCGGAAGGATGGAAGGATGAGTCAACCTTGAGCCTGGTGAGATTCGATCTGCCAAACTGCTGGCAGCCGGTGATCAGCAGAAGTAGCCTGCAGTACTGCACTCTAACCACTGCGCCAGTTTTACAATAACTTGACTAGTTCATTTAGTGAGCATTCAAAGTTACAAGAAGCTGAAAGAAGTGACTTATAACCATTCTTCACATTTAAGACTGTTTGCAGCATCCCGATGGTCACATGATCAAAATCCGGACACTTAGCAACTGACTCATGTTTATGATGGTTGCAGTGTCCCAGGGTTTTGTGATCCCTTTTTACAACCTACTGACAAGCAAAATCAATGGGGAAGCCAGATTCACTTTACAACCATGTCGCTAACTGCAGAGATTCCTTTAACAACTATGGCAAGAAAGGTTGTAAAATGCGGTAAAATTCACTTAACAGCTATCTCACTTAGCAACAGAAATTTTGGGCTCAATTGCGGTCATAAGTTGAGGACTATCTGTATTGAAAATAAATCTTTACTGCAAATCCTTTAAGAAAAAGAGACTCCTGGATCTAAGTGTCTATGGAGATTCTCAGTCATCCAGGTCAAAAGAGGCAACTGGACTTTCTGGTTTTTCTTTTTTTTGTTTGTTTGAAGATGTTTTGCTTCTCATCCAAGAAGTTTCTTCAATTCTCAGCTGATTTTTCAAAGAAAAACCAGAAAATCCAGTTGCTCTTGAAAAAGGACCTTTGAGAGACTCCTTGATCATTGCTATTACAGTGATTCCAGAGATATTTCTCCAAACAGCTTAAAACCTCTTTTCTTCCGCTGCAAAATCTGCTTCTAGTTTAGGATAGCTCTCTTCATTCCCAAGGGAAAAGTACAAATGAAAGTTCGAAGTCTTACGAACTTTCAGCTCATCTGCAGGATGACTCTTCCAATGCAAAGTTTCGCAAACGTTTCCCTGGGAGCCTCAGCCTTTGCAGAGTTCTGCTTTGTGCAGTTCCTCTCTTCTTCTCACATGAAACATGGATATCTAGTACCTTTCTTTAAGCATTATCCTTGCAATTAGGCTGCCCAATTACTTACTGAATAGATTCCCCAGGATTGCATTGACTGGAAATAACACATTAAGTGCAGCAGAAGCTTTGATCTCCGCAAGATACAAAGATACAAATGCCAGGCTTTGCATGAGTAAAATTGCCAGTAATTATATCACCCCAGCAGGCTTAATAATTCAGGCTGATCTAAAAGCTCTAAATGAATGAATAAAATTGGTATGTTTTTACAAAGATGGGTAAGTAACCAAATCCCTACAGGACAAAACAGATAAACTTGGGAACACAATGGAGGCAGAATGATGTCTAGCACTTATTCCCCCTCTTGAGCAGGCTGGTTGTAAAAGCCTTTAATCAAACCTAATAACCTGGAATAATCTTTCAAATAATCACAGCAAAGGATAGGCGAGGCCTGCACAGATTTCTGGGTTTCAAAAATTGATTCCCAGCGTCCCTGGCTTGCTTTGCAACCACTGAATTCAATTTTTAGAAATGGGGCCTGATGCATAAACATTAAGCTACAGCAGAGGCAACAGCAGGAAAATGTGAATCGTACCACAAATTAAGGCCAGCGCAAGAAATGACAGCGAGATCAGAGGTGGTATTCAGCCGGTTCGGGCCGGTTCGGACGAACCGGTAGTTGCAACCGGCACTGGCCCTGCCCCTCCCCTCCCCTTCCAGGAGTCCCCACGCTGCTCGCCACCCCCGCCCGCTCGCCCCCCCCTGCCCTGCCCCACCCAGTCCCCCCACTCCTCATCTCGCCTCCCCGGCATAGCACACTGTGTGGCTCCTCACTTGTGTTAACCACACAGTCTCTGCAGCTTGCCTGCCTTCCCACGCGGTGCCTGAGGCCCAACTGAGTGGCCCTGATCTGTCTGCCTAGGTAGGTAAGCCTGCGAGTCGCAGCCTAGCTAGCTTCCCCCCCCCACCATCCCCGACTGCCTTCCCTACTCCCTTCCACGCAGCACGCGGCACATGGCACGCAGCCCCGTCATGCTTTTCTGCCTTCTCCGTGGCCTTCCCGGTGGTCCCCGTGGCCAGGCCTGCTTGCCTGCCTTCCCTACTCCCTTCCATGCAGCATGCGACCCCACCATGCTTCCCTGCCTTCCCCGCGGCCTTCCCAGCACTCCCCGTGGCCAGGCCCACTTGCCTGCCTCCCCTACTTCCTTCCACACAGCACGCGATCCCACCATGCTTCCCTGCCTTCCCCGTGGCCTTCCCAGCACTCCCCGTGGCCAGTCCCACTTGCCTGCCTCCCCTACTTCCTTCCACACAGCACGCGGCCCCGCCATGCTTGCCTGCCTTCCCCGTGGCCTTCCCGGTGCTCCCCGTGGCCAGGCCCACTTGCCTGCCTTCCCTACTCCCTTCCACGTGGCCCGCGGGCCTGCCATGCTTGCCTGCCTTCCCCGCGGCATTCCCGGTGCTCCCCATGGCCAGGCCCACTTGCCTGCCTTCCCTACTCCCTTCCACATGGCACACGGCCCCGTCATGTTTGCCTGCCTTCTTTGCAGGGAAGGGAAGTGGCTGGGGTGCTGCTGCCTTTCATTGAGGCGCGTGGAGCGAGACAGAGCTCCTCCTGCTGTCTCTTCTCTTCCCCCTTCTCTTCTTCTCTTTGTAGGCAGAAGAGTTTTCCCCACCCACCACCGCCCAGATGCCCTTGTTTTCCCCCAAATTCCCCAAGCATTTCTTTGACAACCTGATTTCCAGCTCCGTCACGTTTCTTGCCATTGTGTGCAGGGAAACGAAAGTTTGTGTGGTTCTAAAAAAAAATTCAATCAATCAATTCCAACTTCTCATGAAAGAAAAAGATCTCATGAAGTTGGAATTGATTGAGTGAATTTTCTGATGTTCTATCTGTGGAACAGACTCTCTAAAACAGGTATACCTGGTGTGGTAAATCCATTTAATACCTGCCATCCTGCTCTTTGGCCTTATATCTGAACCTTAACCTTTCCCCCCAATGACTGATATTCTGCTGGAACAAGAAAAATGACAAGCAAGAAAGAAAATCTGTTTATTTAATGTTAATGGTCGGGGAGGGGGGGGGTGAAGCTGTTATTGACATTGGAAAAATAAAGGCAGACCTGAAGAATATTGCGGCGGCTCAGAAGCGTAAATAGAATTAATGGCTTGTGAAATGATCATAAATTGGGGGACAGGCTAACGAGTTCCCTCTAGGCTCGTATTGTGCTTCCCAGGTGCCATTAGCTACAAAAATCACTTTCAGTGCGGAGGAAAAATTAAGCTTAAAATAAAATCATGTGGACAAAAACTAATGTAACCATAATTATAATTAACAAAGCTGTTTGTAGTAAGGTATCAATAAGCAGAGTTATTAGTTGGAACATAGATGCTGCTGAAGAGGGGAATTTTGCTCTGTGATTAATATACAGTGAGCGAGTAGGCGGCAATTTAAATTTTCCAAATAAATAAATAATATACTGCAGAGAGGTAATACAGGTAGTCCTCGACTTACAACAGTTCGCTTAGTGACCGCTCAAAGTAACAACGGCCCTGAAAAAAAGTGACTTAGGGCCGTTTTTCACACTTACAACCATTGCAGCATCCCTGTGATCACATGATCAAAATTCAGATGCTTGGCAAGTGCTTTGTATTTATGACGGTTGCAGTGTCCTGGGGTCATGTGATCTGCTTTTGTGATCTTCTGACAAGCAAAGTCAATAGGGAAGCCAGATTCACTTAACAACCACGTTACTAACTTAACAAATGCAATAATTCACTGAACAACTGTGGCAAGGAAAGTCGTAAAATAGGGCAAGCTCGCTTAACAAAGGTTTCACTTAGCAACACAAATTTTGGGCTCAGTCGTGGTTGTAACTCGAGAACTACCTGTACTTGCTATGTGCAACTTCTCTGTTTCCGCTGGAAGAACTACTTGTGTGCATATGTGCCATTTCTCAGTGTGGGGGGAAAAAGTGATAACTCAACAGACATCAAGCAAGTCTTGATGACAACAAGCAATGAGGCTTACCTCATGAGGAGCCGAGGTGGCACAGTGGTTAGAGTGCAGCACTGCAGGCTACTTCTGCTAGCTGCAGTTCGGCGGTTCAAATTTCACCGGCTCATGGTTGACTCAGCTTTCCGTCCTTCTGAGGTCGGTAAAATGAGGACCCAGATTGTTGGGAGCAATATGCTGACTCTGTGAACCGCTTAGAGAGGGCTGTAAAGCACTATGAAGCGGTATATAAGTCTAAGTGCTATTGCTATTGCTATTGACTCTGCTTGTCAGAAACTAGCTGGGAAGGACACAAATGGTGATCACATGACCCAAAAGATGCTGCAATTGTCATGTATACATGCTGCTTGCCTGAAAGTTGATCATGTGACTATGGGGCCGATGTGCCGTAAGTGTATAACAAGATCTGCTCACAAGTCACTTTTTTCAGTGCTGTTGTAACTGTGAACTTTCACTAAACAAATTGTTGTTAGCAGCCAGCAATGTTGACTCAAAACATTTTCCTGCTACAAAATGCATGCCTCTTGCCCAAAATACCCAATGTAGAGATCAGCTAAGATATTTTTCATCTAAGGAAGAAACTGTGCAAGCAATTTATCCCCATGGGAGCAGTAAAGAGCCAAACATAATAAATTAAATAAGTAGCATCTTCACAGGACACAAAATTTGTTGCATCTCGCTATCACTCATGTCACAGCCAGCCCTGGCAACAAATATTCAAAATATCAGTTTCTCCTTTCCCTTCTGAATTCAACTCAATTATCAAAAGATACCTCCTATTTTGATCCCTTCCTGTAGCAAGATTCATCTCTTGGCCAGTGGTGAAATCCAATTTTTTTTACTACCGGTTCTGTGGGCGTGGTGGGCGTGGTGTGGCTTGGTGGGCGTGGCTTGGTAGGCGTGGCAGGGGAAGGATACTGCAAAATCTCCATTTCCACCCCACTCCAGGGGAAGGATACTGCAAAATCTCCATTCCCACCCCACTCTGAGGCCAGCCAGAGGTGGTATTTGCCGGTTCTCCGAACTACTCAAAATTTCCGCTACCGGTTCTCTGAACTACTCAAAATTTCTGCTACCGGTTCTCCAGAACCTGTCAGAACCTGCTGGATTTCACCCCTGCTCTTGGCCCCATTCCTGACATCTTTCCAGAAGTCCTTAAAACATGACTATGTCAGCAGGCCTGAAGATCTCAAAGAAATGGTGATTTGCTGAGATGGCTGCATTGTTTTTACAATCAACTAGACCACACCATGCCCCATTGCACCATTTTTTGAGAGAAAGATAGTGCAGCCTGATGAACATTACATTTTAAGCTGGCAAGATCTTTTTTTACCCCAGTGCTAGATGGTCCTGTGATCATATAATTAGTCAATATTTACTTACCTAAAGAGAAAAACAGAACAGACCACATGTAGATGAAAAAGCAGTGGATGAGTGAGTGATCTCCGACTTCCTGCTGACTTCCCCATTGACTTTGCTTGTGAGAAGCTAGCAGGGAATATCAAAAATCCCGATCTTGTGACTGTGAAGAAGCTGCGATGCCACAACTTTGCAAATAAAATTGGTCTGAAAATCATAGAAATTTCAATTCCCTGGGTGATTATAGATCTCAGATTTTTTACACATTCTTTAGAGATTTTAGGTACTTTGATTCAAAAATTATTATGGTAAAATGCACCATTTGGGCAAACTTGAGGTACAAATAGACAAACAGATACCGGTAATTACAATGAGAGTTTTTGTAATATATAGATTTTCTCCACTATCTTACCCTGTTTCCCCCAAAATAAGACATCCCCTGATAATAAGCCCAATTGGGCTTTTGAGTGCATGGCAATAAGGCCAAGCGCTTATTTCAGGGTTCAAAAAACTAAAAGACAGGGTCTTATTTTCGGGCAAACACGGTATTAGTAACAATATTGCTAATTTCTTTTAATAATAGTTTTTAACAGTTAGGGTTTTTTTGTTATTCTTTTCATTGTAAGCCATCTACAATCACTTTACTGTGAGATGGGCAGCTATGGGAGCCCTCGACTTACGACCACAATTGGGGCCAAAATTTCCATTACTAACGAAGGCGGTTGTTAAATGAGACACCCATTTTTATAACTTTTATTACTATGGTGAATCACTGCTATTAAGTGAACCCTGCTGTCATTAAGCATATCCAGCTTCCCCCATTGTCTTTGCTTATCAGAAGCCAGCTGGAAAGACCACAATTGACAATCACAGGACTCAGGATGCTGCAATTGTTGTAAACAGATGTCAGCTACCAAGTGCCTGCATTTTGATCACATGACCATGGGGATGCTGTGATACTCATAAGTGTGAGTACTGGTCATAAGTCACTTTTTTCAGTGCTGTTGTAATTTTGAATGTCACCCAAAGAATGGTTTCTATACACGTGTGATTATGAAATAAATAAATAATAAATAAATAAATCTCTCAAAACAAAGGAAGAATATTAGGTAGTTATGGATCCTATAGAGTACACTGGACTTTTGGGAGATGCTATTTCCTAAATAAGAAATACACAGGCCTAAGCCATGGCATGAACTTACAGCAAGCTGTGTAAAGTTTGCTGACTTCACTATTCTTTTCAAACGCTTTGTAAATTAGGTATTTTCTGAATGCTCTAACTTTTATTTCAGACGTAAAAAGAAAGCCAGTCTATATCCTGTCCAAGATACAATGGAAAGCCAATCTGGCCTTAATACCTCCTTCTCCCTCTCCCCCTCAATCACAGTGAAAGTTATTTCCCAAACCATGCCAAAGAGAGAGACATTTTCTCAAAGAGTATTTCCATTTTATTGCTTTGTGCTTTTACTTAAATAAATCCAGGGCAATGTTAAGTAGATTTGCTGTCAGCCATTTATTAGCAGCAGTCACTCTCATTTACAGGTGCCCTTGTTCCAAGTTTCATTTCAATGCTCCATTGTTCCGGGGGGGGGGGAGGAATCCTGATTCCAGATATGTTGTAGGACAAGAGATCATGGGAACGAAATAAAACAGTCATCAGAATGCCATTCAATTGCAACCATGCCAAATGATCAAAAGATTCATACAAATATGTAGTATACATCAAAAGGAATACCATTTAGCACAGAGGTGGGTTCCTGCCGGTTCGGACCGGCTCTATAGAACCGTTAGTAACATGGCGGCCTGGGTCACTAGAACCGGCAGCAACCCACGCCTGCCACGTCCCCGAGCTGGTTCTCTCGGCGGTGCCATAGGCGCCGCCATCTTGTTTTTTGCTTCTGCGCATGCGCAGCTTTTTTTTTATACTGTACATGCGCGTGGCGCGTCCCTGAGTGAACCAGCAGTAGGAAAATCCAGAACCCACCCCTGATTTAGCATCTAGTCATATCATTATTTTATTTACATCGGGTATTCAACTTTGGTAACTTTCAAGCTTGTGGACTTCAAATCCCAGAATTCCCCAGCCAGTCATGCTGGGATTTGGGGAATTCTGGGATTTGAATTCTGGGATTTGAAGTCCAAGGGTCTTAAAGCTGCCAAGGTTGAATATTCCTGATTTATATGGAAGCATTTCTATCGACATAAAATGCCCTACCAGAAGATGGAGTGTTTTCATTTTTTAAAACAGATACAATTTGAATTGTCCATTTCGCTTAATCTTTAGTAGGAAAGACTACCCATCCTGCTTTTCATTGTCACGTCTGCTTTTAAAAAAATTATTCTACCAATCTAGATTCTCATTAAAGCAATAGAAAATACCCCATTTTATAAGAGTATGCATTTTAAAAGCAATTGTGATGGGAAGGAGTGTTTTACAGAGGGAGACTTCAGAAAAATTAGAACACATTTAGCTTAGTAATAAGAAAATACACAGTGTCTTGCATCCACAGGACCTCAGAATTTAGAAGATAAACAGTGTTGGAAACCATCTCTTAATCACATCATATTGTAAATAAAGAAGAAAGTTGTAGAGAGACAATTTGATATAGTGGCTAAGGCATCAGCCTAGAAACTGGGAGACTTCAGTTCTAGTACCAACTTAGGCACAAAGCCAGCAGAATGACCTTAGCTTAGGCCAATCCCTCTCTCACTCCCAGGAAGCAGACAGTAGCAAACCACTTCTGAAATTTTGCCAAGAAAACTGCAGAGACTAGTCCAGGGAGGAGGAGGGGGAGGACGAGAAGGAGGAGGAGGAGGAGGAGGAGGAGGAGGAGGAGGAGGAGGAGGAGGAGGAGGAGGCCACTCCTGGGAGATTCAATGGTGTGGTTAGTGCTAGGATGTCACTGAATTAGGAATGGAGGAACACTTTTTTGGATTTTTCTGTTTTGAGTGCTGAGAAGAATTTAATGAGAAAATTCCATGGTTTAAGACAGTGGTCCTCCTGTGTGGTCTTCAACACCCAGAATTGAACTGAATTCTGGGAGTTGAAGCCCACACATCTTCAGGTTGCTAAGAAACACTGCATTAAGACTTGCAGATATTTAAGACTCCCTTATAGTCCCTTTAAATCATTCCAAATGTACTCATTTAGACTGTTTAGATCAGCGGTTCTCAACCTGTGGGTCGCGACCCCTTTGGGGGTCGAACGACCCTTTCACAGGGGTTGCCTAAGCACGCGCTAGCCCGCCATCTTGGTGACTGGCAACGCGCATGCGCGGGGAGGGGGCGGGGAGGGGGTTGCAGTGGCGGGACGGGGGTCGCGGCATTAGGAAGGTTGAGAACCACTGGTTTAGATGCTTCTTAAGCGGCTATAGAATCTTTAAGCCTTGCCAAGCATTACAATTCTCTTTCAGCCCTTAAATGTCATCTTCACAAACTAGAAACAGTTCAACAAACTATCTTGGGAAGTATTGTGGAAGCCAGAGAGCAGATATTTGAGTCTACTGTTTTTTGATCCCTCACTGGCTGATGTTGTAAAACAGTATAAACTTATATTGGTAGCCAATTTTTCAGTATTTAAATAATACCGACTGTTACTAGCATATTATTCAACTGTTAAAATAAAATCAAAATAATGTTGTTATAATTCTATTGTTGAAAAATATTTGATTTCCTTTGATATGCCTCAGCATTTTTTAAAGGCACATTTGATATAACTACCTTGTGCCATATGCTACATCAGTGGTTCCCAAACTTTTTCAGTCCACTGCCCCCTTGGTGCTACAAACTCATCCTCAGTGCCCCCCACCCCCACCCTCTTCAGGTGGGCATGGCTTGGTGGTCAGGTGACCGGGTGGGCATGGCCAACTTGTAAAATGTGGTGAAACTCACTTAACAACGCTCTTGCTTAGCAACCAAAATTTTGGGCTCAATTGTGGTCATAAGTCTTTCTTTCTTTCTTTCTTTCTTTCTTTCTTTCTTTCTTTCTTGCTTTCTTTCCTTCTTTGTTCACAT